>VZRS01002802.1:348240-406861 GCA_013398055.1 Ifrita kowaldi
CCGCTCTCCCCCGCTAGAGGGCGAGGCGGCCGGGCCCCGCCGCCGGCAGCAGCTCGGGGGCGGCCGCCGCCTGCGGGGGCGAAGCGCTCGCGTCTCCCTCCCGCCCGGCTGCCCCGAGCGCGGCTCTGTTTGCTAAGGAGGTGGTGGCTCCGTGCCGGGCAGGACGATGTCGAAAGCTCGCGGACAGCGTGGGGGGAAGAGAAGAAGGAACCGAAAAAAAAAATCTCAGCCAGGCGTCTCGGTAACTTTGCCGCGGGCCGGCCCCGGCCAGAGCCGCAGGCGCTGAAGTTGTGGCCGCCGTGGGTCCCTGCCCCGCCGCGACGGGGCCCCGCGGGAACGAGCAGCCCGGCCCTGGGTGAGAGATCTCGCCCCCGCCCCGCTGTTCTGGCGCTGCTCCGAGCGCCGGGACAGGGAAAGGGAAGCGCAGGAGAGGGGGAGAGCGCCGGCTTTCCATAAGCGCTTCGGTTTGTTTGTAAAGGCAGTCTGGAGTCTGTCGGAAGAACTAGTTGGAGGCCACCGCTCAGCCTTCCGCGGGAACCGCAAGCCTGAGAGCCCTGCCCGCACAGCGAGCGGCTGATACCGAGAGGACATTAAGATGTAAATGGGTTCTCCGGGCTGGCGTGGAGCGGCACTGTCTTGTACATTAATTGCTTCGCATTCGCGTGCTGCTCATGAAACTTAATCTCCTTGCTTAGCCCTCGGTAAGAGCCACCCTTCGCCCCTCCAGAGCGTTTCGGGAAGGGATCTCTGGAGAGCGCCCAGCCCGGCCCCCGGTTCAAGACACGGGCGCAGCTCTTACTCCTGCGAGTGAAGAGTAACGTCAGGAATTAGCAGGGTTAGAGAGGGAATAATGGAAATAAAATCACGTTAAAATGGCAGTTATCTCATCATTTGCAGCGCGTGACTTCTGGCATTTATCTCCGCGTCACGTATGAAATATAGCTGCTTGACAGCCGTCTTCCCACTGGGGCTTTGGCTCCTGGTGTCCATGGCACTGCAAGCATGTGTTTGCTGGTTTTAAAACAGTTTTAAAACTAAAGTGGAGTTCTAGAGGTGGAAATATTGTTGTTGGCCCTCGCTTTCAATGAAAGCTTTTTCTTTCAAGTGCAACTGTGGCCAAATTTAATGCCTTGTTTTTTCCCTGTGGGTTATTAAAACGATAAAAGCAAGAGTTTAGATAATGCTGGTTCAAAGTGCTTGAGCTCAGGTTCTAGGTTCTGATTTTTCTCCAGCACAGGTTCTGTGTTTTCCATCCATGCTGCTCTTCCTTCTAGTTTCCCGGCTTCGCTGCCGGTTTCAATTGAACTGTAAACTCTACCCATCCCCCACGTGGCCGTGCGAGCTCCAGCATATTTAGTGATTTGTGCGTATTTGGAATTATTTTTACATACAACACATTAAGTCCGATCTTAGGCACACCGCTGTACCGTTTCCAGTGATCGCCCAACCATGCTGTTTTCGGGACGCTGCTCTATTATGTTTTGGGTGATGCATCTGTGACTTGACGCAATCTTCGCGAGGGGCATGAACTTCGGAATGTGTGGGGCTACGGCAGCTACCTCAAAAGTTAACGCAAGGGGGCAGAATAGCATTAATTGTTGTGTTTCCTGACGTCAGACTTTTTCTTTTCGATGGCTAGTATTCTCTTAGTTTATTGTTTGCCTGGAACTTCAATCTTCCCCCCCCCAAAAAAAAAAAAACAAACAAACCCGCTGCTTTAATTCCCCGAAGTCTTGGTAACCTCTGGATGTTTTGCAGTAAAAATTCAATTTTAAATTTTAATTTTTTTCATGGTTACATAATTTAGGTAACTTCTATGTTCTTTAAAAGCTGCCGTTATAGCTTCCAAAAATTAGAAACTATAGCTGGTCTCGAAAGTGCTACCTTTGTAACACAAAACTTTAAAAAACTGAAGAAGTGTCATAAGTAATTTAACTTACAACAAAATAAAATTTAAAATATGTCTTTTAGCAGACTTGCCACTAAAAATCCACAAATGAGCAGTTACACCAGTGTTTATGCTAATGATGACCTCTCTCAGTTCTGGATGTCCAGACACAGGTGAAATTGTATCTCTGATCAGCCGTGCAGTGTGGTGAAGTACGGTGTTCAGACACATAGCAGTAGCTCTCCACCCTGTCTTTGTTACAGGGCATTGGAAATTCCATGCCTATATCCACAGCTATCTGACGTTAGTTTAGCGAGGATGAGATAGAAAGTCGCCAAGTTCTGAGGATTAGAGCAGAACATTTTAAGAGTGTTTGGTCACAGTCACAGTGGGAGTGAGGCTAAAGTGCTTGACCTTCAAAGACACAACCGATCTGCTTTAATTACGGTAAATCTAAGAAACGGTTGAGCTCCGGGGAATTGCTAAACCAACAAGAACAATAGAAAATACACGTCATGCATGACTGATCGGGAATTGTGAGCTGTGTTTCACTGTGTTCAGTACTGGAGCGTGCATGAAAGCCATCCAGAAACCATACAAAAAGAACTAGAGCGTCAGGAAAAGACTAGACAAAAGCCACAGGTTCACTGGTGGTTTGGTTCCAAAAATGTATTCAAGAGAGTTCATTAAAGGCTAAGCTGTGGCTGGAGAGGGGATTGGAAGCATCTGCATGGGGAAAAAAAAAGTACTTGGCTGATTGTTTCTCACTGACAAACAGATACTTTAGATACCTTGCATCTGCTCTTGAACTGGATCACCTCAAAGAAATACCTGATTACAGTTCCCTACATAGACATACTTCAGCTGAGGAACATAGGAGTTCCAAATTATCATAAATAAAATTATTCCTGCTGAAAGGAATCAAAGAACGAGACAGTAAGACGTAGAATAAGGAGAAAATCTGGAAAGTTTGTAACTAATTTCTAGATTTTAATGTACAGCAATAGGAAATGCACATAACCAGCCTTCATTGCAAAGATTTTGTTTTAAGTATGGAATTTGTATACATCTCACTGAGGGGAAAATTAAACAACTTGATGATGAATTATGAATAATTACACTGTTTATTACAGAAAATTCACTGGCACAGCTGCCCTCTCTTCGCTAATCATTCTCTTGGAGAACTGTTTCCCATATTCCAGATCTCTGAGCTACTTCTCGCAACTCATTTTCAAAAATTTCATACTGAACAATAACTGCATTACTGGTTAGAGAGGTCTGACATCCAAATACTTATCATAACATGGAAACAGATCTGCTTTACCCATGTCAAGGAAGAATTCTTAGAATAGGCATACATCTATGCTTAACAATTAGATATATAGATTGTAATTATCAATATAGCTGTTACCTTAAAGATGCTAATAATATTCACAGCGCTATTTGTTCTGTATTACTGGCATGAGAACAAGTAAACATATCTTGAATTCTGTAAGACATCGAGGCCACCCTGCATAATCCGTAGCATGAAGTCACTCTTCCTATAATGACACAAAGCAGGAACACTTTCTTGCTCATGTTACAGCAGAAATAGAAAAGCAAAGACTCATATTCAAATATTGGAGGAAGGCCCAAACATCCTGCCTTTTTTTGACCCATGACAATGCTGATTAAGTGGCCAAGAATGTGGGCTACACAGCTGTCACCTGATCTTTTGGTTCAGTAGCAGATAACATCGCTCTCACAGCTCAAAGCTATTTTTTGCACTGTAAAGTAGTTAGATGAGAGTGATTTTCACTAGCTTGCTCCATCTTGTTTTAAAGCTCAGATGGACAAGCTTCATGAATCTTTCAATGACACTACTGTTTAAATATGATGAAAAAGTAATTTTCTTCATGGGACAGGGACACATTTTCTTAGTTAAGTACAGCTAGTGAGTGAAAGTATGATTTGCTTTGTTAGCAAAAAGACAGGCAATAATTCCAATTCTCTGGTTTTATCAAAGCTACTTTTCTGCTATAGCAAAATTCCAGAGGCAATCCTTGGTCAGAAGAACCACTCAAAAAAATAACATCATCTCTGTAGGTCAAGGAAAAATATGCCAAAAATTTCTTGTTTTTCCATTTGGGGCTTTTCTTAAACACAGAGCAGCTAATATGCACTTATCTTTGGGTAGCTTTATCTTCTCACCCAGATTTTTACTGATGCTCTTTACCTTTTTTCACTGCTGATTTTTGTCAAAAGCTACGAAAATAAAAATACGTGTGCTTATCTGTGTGCTAGGATTTATCGACTGCATTATACTCAATTATATCCTATTTCATAATATTTAATATATATGTATTTGTAGATGCTATAATGGTTTCATTTGTTACTGAAGAGCTATTTCAGTGATACATGTAAATCTTCCAGTGTTTATTCAAAAAAGCCTCCCTGTGCCTTTTGTTGAGGGATAGGGTGAGGTTCTAGTAGTGTCCTTAAAAGATCGCATCCACCCCATATGTTGTCTTTCCCTGCCTCCAAGGAGCAACAAAGAACTACTTGGAATCCAAGGTCAATCTAAACCAGCTGCAAAAGTTGCTGCATACAAAATGTTCCATCTTCAGTAGTGGCTCATCATCTCTCCTGCTTATTGCTGCTGGGGTGTGCTGGCACTAGAACCGATCCCTGATCATTCATTTGGCACTGAGATGCACTAATCACAACTGTGACTGCTCCCTATCAGATATTGCCATGTGTGCTATGACTGCCTGCTTTTTTCTTTCTTTTTTTTTTGTATTACTAATTATTTATGCAAGCAACAATAATTATCCATTTTTTCCCAAGGACATCTTATTCACTTGATCACTCTGAAGTTTGGTGAAAACTCATAAGAACCAAAGTCCTCTTTGTTTCCATCTGCTAAAAACCAACATTTTTAATAATAGCTGAGGAAACTACATGGCCACTTGTGGCTTTAATATTAAACCATAATTGGGACTTGAGAGAGAAAACACATCCAGATCTTTGAAAAATATTTAAAACATTAGAGAGAACAGTCTTTAATCAGAAATTGTTGAATAGAAGTGAGAAAAATGTTTGAAGTGTCCAAGTAAAACAGTGGGGGAACTTTAGGATCTGAATGTCAGGAGGGAAGCAAAGAGCAGCAGATTACACTGTACAGAGATGGTTACTGCTGGTTCAAGCCCAAAACCAATTAACTGAATTGTGGAAGAATATCTATTTCATAATTGTTATAATAAGATAGATAAGAGAGAGTGTAGCCTAGACAGGTAGAAGCTGGTTAACCTGTAACATTTTAACTGTGTACAATGCTGTCTCTTCTGCTGGAAGCCGTTTTTAGTGCCATGATCTACATAGTCTCCTTCTACCACTCGTGTGATTTGTACAGGCAAGGAAGAACTTGCACCTCATACCACACTGTGTTTGATGTATTTTTATGTCTGCAAGCCAAATTATGTCTCACCTTCTGATTGTCAGCATCTTATTAGAAGACTTTCGTGTTTAACAGCCTACGAAAACTTAAAACCATTGTGGCTTTTAACTCTGCTCTTAGAAATGTATCAGTCTGTATAGTATATGTGAGAATCAGGCCTCCTCAAATTTGAGCTCTCAGGGAACAGGAAGGGTCAGCTTCTCCCTAAGAGATGGGAAGCCAAGTCCACTGCGATAAGACAGGTCCAAGATCAAGCCCAGAAATGAACCTGCAGATTGGGACCTGGGTCATCAGGGTCTGTGACCAGCCCCATGGAGACCACGTTTCTACACCATAGCTCCAGCAGAGACTGAAGGCCCCAGGGAGAGCTGAAATGGTGCTTCTCAGACAAATGGGCAGAGAGTATGGGAGGGGGTTCCAAATGAGGTTGATCAGAGTCATTACTGCACTCAAAATCATCTCACTTTTAACCTTTGCATCTTCAAATGTATTACATGGCTTTTAATAATTGTTCTAGCTTCCTGTACCTTGTAAAGAAAAGCATCTCCACTAGTTTTTTTTACTACTTGTTCTTAGCTTCTCCCAAAATGTGCGTGTCCTTAGCTGTGTCTCTGTGCACATTATCAGCAGATACATACAGGAGATGAGGGCAAAATAGTCCAATTACCTAACACTGTTAAACAAACACCTACCAAGAGTGTACAACCTTCAGATTTGTGTGAGGTTGAATAGGATTGGTCAGGAGCAGAAAGAAGCAGAAACACAATTGATCAAATGCAAATACTTGCAAATATTCATATATTCAGTCTTCAAAGTCTGTACAAATACCGACTGTAATATCATCTTTGTCACTCGTTGCTTTGATCTTGTCATTCATCTGGGTTAACATCCTTTTCTATTACAAATTTAGGCTTAATTTCATTGTCTTCAAAGTTCCATACTGTTCCACCTCTCCTTACTCATTTGAACTTCAAGTTGCTATTCTTTCTATTCAGTGCTTCTATAATCAACCGTGTCAAGGAGTGAAACCAGAAGAATTGAAATTTAGATGAGCACTGTGAAGTAAGCTAACTTCTCAGTCTTCCAAGACAGAGTAATTGTTCCAAAATAAATTAGTGCTTATTACATAATAGAAAGAACACACACTGAGTTTTACCAGCAGAGCTATAGCATTTTATTTTTTCTGCTAAAAATATTCTAGTCCATCCCTTTCCATAGATAAACCATTTTCTAGAGGGGGTTTCTCTGCGGGCTTCTTGTCAGATAGAACATTCCCTTTAGGAGTAATCCCTAGAAATGCTTGGCAAAAGTTTGGGTTTTAGACGTCTTCATAAAAGGCAAAGAACTGAAGCAGACAACTGAAATAGTGATGTCTGATGCCATCAGTGCTAGTATCAACTGATCATATCTGCGAGGGCCCTTCAAATGGTTTTTCCAGTCGGGAAAACATATTTCTGACATCTTGAGTTCATTCCACCAGAAATGCATAGAAGCAAAAGCCAACTGAAAAGCCACATTGAGTATAAGGTTAGTTTTCTTTCTGCCTGTGAACTTCTATTGAGTTTGTTCACTCATATATGTTTTTCCTCTTTTTTCTTCAATAGCTCTAAATTAGCATCAGATAATAGGATCTGTGCCTTGGCATAAGATTAAGTTTTCCCAAAAGTTCATTTACAACTAATTAGGAGTTTGTGCTACAGAAGAAGTGAAATATGCAGCCTCTTTGGTTCTCTTTGTGGGGCTTAAAAGCAGTCATTGATGGATGGAATTACCATTCCTTCAGCCTCTTTATTACTAACTCTGATTTAGCAATGTAGCATTCATGTTGTCAGTAGCACCTCTGGACAACTTCCTGCTATTACTTTGATGCAATTGTCATATGAGATGCATGACACGTTATTAAACTGGATCCTGTTGGAACATAAAGTGAAGATTCTTTTTTTTCTACAGTTGTAGTTGAGTGGAAGGATGTGAAGTTTATATCTTGCCTTTCAAATTAAAAAAAAATCCCATGAAGTCTACTTGAACAACAATTTATACTGCTGCAAAACACTGCAGTACCGTCTCATCAGAGGCAATTTTGAGCAGGCTGACCCAGTAGTCAGAGATGCAGAATCCATCAAAGAGGCAGCATATGAGCATAGATATAAGTACAACCTCTCACACCACCGCCTGTGCTGAATGCAGGTTTTTACCCTAATGTGTTAAAGAGTTGTTGATAAGTAAATTGTATGTTATAATGATGACATCTCTAAATTAAACAATTTGTCTTAGTCATTTGTAGAATTTAGTTCATATTTGTAAGTATTTGAAAGTATTTGAATGATTTTTTTTTGCATGGTGATAGTGTGTCAGGAGAGGTAATAAAACTTGAAAGGTTCACATGTAAAATCTATTCTTGTTTAGTAGTTTTTTCTTATTCTTTATTTTCCTTTTTTAATATCTGCTATTTTGGAAAGGGGAGGAATATATTTTGATATACTTAAGATTGAATTCTTGTTGGTGTTCGCTTGTGCAGAATGATGAAGAGGCGTGAAAGTTAAATGTGCTTCATACCATCATTTTTTCCTGTTGATTGCTTTCATACCAACAGCAGATGTCCAGTGAAGGGACACAAATATTTCCCTTTAGCAAGTCATTCCACTGAAAATAATGGGAGCTTATTTAGATAGTGGCTCTGAGGAGACAAAGAGGGGAGCAAACACAGGAGAGAGTAAGAGCAGAAATGTACTCAGCCAAAGAATGACTTTATTTACATGCAGTGAATTTTTTAGCATTTTACAGATAATAAAATTAGTAGGAAATCAACCACTCATTATTTGTCAAAAGCATTGAGAATAATAATTTGAAATTTGTTGTGGCCGTGGATGCTATTGATTCTCCTGCTCCGTGCACTATTGTGCTAAAAAATCGATTACTTAATATTTTACATTATACTGTTAAATTATTTTATTAAGTCTAAATTAAGAATTATGATGGATACAAATGTATGTGCTAAAACTTAATGCTGAAATGGATTCCTGTCACAAGTTTAAATAACCATTGTGATGCGAAAAGTGGGTGCCAAAATACAAGCATGATAAATAAAACTCAGGAAGGCTTTGCAGATGTGGTGAATCATTACATATTACTCTGTTTTTTCAAAATGAGTGCTGATCCTGCTGTTGCATATTGTGCAGAGCTTAGATTAAAGTTAATGGGAATTGTATGCATTGGAAAGCTGCATTGTGGAAGATCTGGGGGTTTTTTACCCTCACACCACTGCTAATGGGAATTACGGTGTGGTTTGGGGCAAAACCACTACTTATATGAAGAAAAGTTGAGCCACATTTGAAGGATTTAAAGCTCTCAAAAAGGTGACTCTCTGTCAAATAAGAAAATGTTGTTCTCTGCCTTTGCCCGTGCAGTGGTCAGATGTGAGCATTGCTGAGGAAAATTTTCTCATGCTGAGGAACAAATCGGACAGATTCTAAGTGAGGGGAAACTTTTTATCAAACATCCTTCTTTTGTTTACAGTGCAAACAAAAAGGTATTAAAAGAATGCTACTGAAGATCAGGCACTGAAAAGTTGCAAGACACCTAGATTAAAACACTTCTGTAACATCAGGGCTTTACCTCTGCCAAATTGAAAGCTTCAGGTGCAAACAAAGAATTGACAAAGCGCTTCAGAATATAATTGAATGAATTAAGTACGATAACCTTTGTGGTTACAAGCATTGCAGATACAACCTAAAAGTTTCCTAGATTAGAGTTCCTTCCGAGCACCAAATGCTTTGGAATAATCCATATTGTAATGGGAAGTAACTGCTTGTGTTCCTGGAAATTACAGCTTAACATTGCTGAAATGCCTCAAAACCAGAGATGCACAGCTTCTGGAACAGAGTAACTGGGGAAAAACCCAAAAGGAGAAATCAAAATATTTTTTTTTTATGGTCACACTAGTAGAAGAACAAACCTGTGCCTGATTTGTCTGCTTTAATGTTTTCACCAGTAGTGCTGTTCCTATTTGAGCAGCGGTCCTTCTCCCAGTGAAGCCAGCAGCAGCAGTGCAGCTCCCTCAGAACTTAGGCTGCACTTTAGGATGCTAAGCACCATCCACTCCTTGTGACAGCTCCCCATTGTCCATACTGATTGTGATATGCAGCTGTGCAGAACGAGGCAAAGGTGATGGTGAAATACCAGAGTGAGGCCTGTGTGTTCTCTTCATTTGGAGAACACACGAAGCTGCTGAACCCTGCGAATCCACCATCACGACTCATGGGAGCTACCACATTTTGGTGGCTAAGAAGCTGCCTGAAGTAGATAAGCAGCATGCAGTGCTTGTACAGTGTCAAGATGTGAATACGGAGCAATAGACTGTCCAGTTATGCAGCCTATAAGGCATGGCTCTGTCCTGAGGCCATCCCCCAAACCATAGACATCTAGTTTGACAAATAGCAGAGCATTTTCCTGGTAGGACTGACGCGGCTGGTGGCTTTGTGTGATGGTACAAAGACAGCTTGTGTAAACCTGGACCCAAGGAGGATGTCATGGGAGACTTGGATCCATACAGAGTGGGCACTATTCCTGCTATGGATTATGTTCTCTGCTAGCTGGGATGATCTGGAAGCTTTTTGCATTATTCTGTCACCAGTTTGGGGAATAAAAGTCTGAAAATTGTTGTGAAGTTATTCAGCATGGGTGGTCTTTACGGTGCATTGGGCCATAAGGCTGTGTCTGAAGATGCTCTTACAAGATATCTCAGAGGTAGATGTTAAAGACACCAAAAGGAAATAGCCTGTTTTGTTCATGCCTTTTTCTAGGTCCAGTTTTGAACTTTGTGCATTTGGCTCTGCTAACAGTCACTAAATGCACTGGTAAAATAATAAATTTGATTTAGAAATGGAATCTGACAGGAGTTGGGAGGCGATGAAATCGTAAGGGTGAGTGATTAAATTAGTCTAATTTCCATGGCATGTCAGTATTTCTGCCAATATTAAAAATAGTGATTGTACAAGAAGATAATGTAAACATTGTCACATATTTGTAGCTCTCATAGTGCCTGGCACGATCAAGTTAGAAAGCTGTCACTCTGCACATCACAAAAAAGAAAGAAGCAAGAATTACCAAGCGTTATAATTCCTCCTCTCATAACTTAGCAGCGGTTTTGCCCATTTAAGGTTACTTTCTCCAAAAGCAATGCTTAAGTCTTCAGTCACCATAAGGTTTATTTTGACCTTTATAAATATAATTTTGACATAAATGTGCTGCAGCTTCTTTAATCTGTTGCAGCTCACTTGGCCACAAGACTTTCTTCACTAATAGCAGAACACCAGCTGTATTAGCTGTGTCGGTCTTAGATAAATATAAGTGAAAATGTCTCTCACAGTCACTGAACATTTTAGGTTTTACTGAGAAGCAAACCTTTCTGGGCTGCTCCTGATCCCCTTGAGAACAGTTTTTCTCGTTTTTCTTAATTCTCCTCTATGTTTCAGTTTCAAAGCAGAGACTCTAGGAAAAACACAAAAGTCAGGGGAAGGAAAGGAGTGGAAGGGTAGCAAAGAAACAAAGAAAGGAAAGACACAGTTAGGAAACAAAACAGCATGTAACAGAAGCACTAATGAAGTGGGACAGCATGAAGAGGTAGAGGAATCAGAGACCCAGAATAAAGGGACTTCAGAAAATGATAAAACAATCATGACTGACACAGAAAGGTGACACTTACCAGTAGCTAACACAGAAAAGACATTTGGAATAAGAACGGTCTACTTACACCTCATGGTCCTTTCTGTCCAGTCCATTTGGGAAATATTAGTGCAGGAGAGCAGTCTGTGAGACACAATGAAATGCGTCTTACATGTATTATGTATGTGTGTGTTATGTGATTGCTGATCTCAATTGATGACTTCTTTTTGAATTCACTGAGTCCTTTAGGTGGGAGAAATCAGAAAATATATCAGTGGCTTTCTTTTCGTTCTGTTCAAAGTGAAAAGAAATGTCAATGCTACTGTAAAGATTGCCTTTCATATGTAATATATGTGTAGTATTTGTTTTATAATGAATTACAGTCTATAAAATATAAACCATTTTTAAAACCTCAAGAAATTAATGTTATGGATAATATTCATACATAAATAAAAGAGTTTGCAGACGACTGATCCAATATTTTTGCATTATTCTGTCACCAGTTTGGGGAATAAAAGTCTGAAAATTGTTGTGAAGTTATTCAGCATGGGTGGTCTTTACGGTGCATTGGGCCATAAGGCTGTGTCTGAAGATGCTCTTACAAGATGCTCTTACAAAATGTTTTTTTTTCAGGGTGAGATGTAACTTTATCAGTTTAAGAGGTCTACTTTGTACTATATGCTGAAGTTATTCTCTGAGTTTGTGTTATGTCATCCTCAGTAGCTGACTTGTGTGAAAAAGACATTTAATACTTCCTGGGAAAAAATACAAGTATTAAGAACCACCAGTTCTGACTAATGACTTCACTTGACACAGGACTTCTGGTTCATCCTCAAGGACCGGTTCTGGACAGACTTAACTGAAAGAATGATAGATTGGTATGAATGGTGATGTTTCCATCATCACTGAACAGAGAGAGGTCAAGGTGGTACTGTGAAGAAGAGAGTAGGACATTGTTGAAAAAGGAGAGCTCAGGAAGGAGAGAGGGGACTTACCAGCCTCAGTTGCAGAAACAAACAAATAAACAAACAAACAAAATCCAAAAAAACCTAAACAACAAATCCCCAGATTTAGAGGAGACATCAGTTTAAATTAGAAAGAAGTGTGCCAAAGCACCTGTAGGTTTCAGAGAATCTCACAAGGTAAACTCAAAGGCATTCCTTTTTTGAACTTGAATTCCAGATTTTCCTGGCACATGGAGTTTGAAGGGTATAAATTTGATCTGCAAATCACTTTCACAGTGCATGACTGGAGGGCTTGGGAATGTGCAGATGCTGCAGTAAAGAAGACTGGAAGACTAAAACTTTTTTTTTTTTAAATTAGAAAGAAAGGATACTAGACTGCTAGACAAAAAATCGTTAGTTCAAGAGTGTTAGTTTCAAACTCAGAGCATAGGAAACCATGAGAGGACTCAAAGCAGAGGCCCTTTGCCTGAAAGCATGTGAAAGGGAACAGATTACTCTATTTACACCTGTTTAACGGATAATGAGGTTAATTTGTAACTGAATAACTTACCCATATTCCTGTCTACCTTGCTAAGGGTATGTGTTTATGTACAGCTACAGAAAGCAAGCATATTTATATGGGAATAATTAAAACAGGTATTTGAATATATGACCTGCACAGATACTCTTGGCAAGATCATTTTCTACAAGGATTATGTTCCTGCTGTTAGAATGAAGATCTGATTTCATTTAGACAAACCTTTCACTGCTTTTTAATAACAAATGAGAGACAATGCTGCACATTAACTATACGGCTAAAATGTCACACATGCTGAACAGAAACCATTGTCAAAGCAAATGAGCATTTGGATGATACAATGATAAGAATAATGTAATTAAATTCATTTTCATACCACTGATTTTATCACCCCATTTGCACGCTGTTCCTGCTAGCCATATGCTTTGTTTCCATCCAAATCTGCTCATTAGGGAAGAGTGACTAACATTTGTTCCAGACAATGCCGAAATCAGATCCTGGGCTTGCTGGAATAAGGTTTAATTCATTTGAAGAAGTAGAAATGTAGTAAGAAAGAAGAGAGGGAGAAGCTGATATAAAATGGAAAAGCCCATGAACACAGCTGGGTAAAGAACTGGGGAGCTGAGGAGGCAGATGATCAAAAGGATTTGGAAAAGAAATTAAAGTAGGGGAAAATGAAAAAGACATAAACAAGGATGAAAGGGAAAGAAGGAAAAAGGATAAGGAGGGGAGAATGAAAAGGAGCCTGTTAATGGTAGCTGGAGATAAAAGGGGAGAGGGAGGATAAGGCATAAAATGAGACAGAATTTAATTATGCATACTTTTCTTTAAACGGCCATCTAGCCTCTAGCTCTGTGGGCCAAGTGTCTGTTTCAGTTCGATTGGTGGAACAAGCTTGTTGTGTATCACAGCTTAAATGTTTAGCAGCAGCGGTACACCGAAAGGAGCTCACTGTTCTTACGGATACACCAGGCACGATGCGATGTTGGGGATCCGACTGCTGAAGGAGCACGAACTCAAGTTGCAATACTGACCCCCAGGGCCGGGCTGGCAGGATCTCACATTCCTCTGCCAGTGTGAAAGTGGCACTTGTGAAACCGAGGGCTCCTTAACTCTTTCCTGAGGGTGGAGATGTGTTTTGACTGTTTCGTTTGTCAAGGCCCACAGGGCCAAAGTACTTGGACTATTTGAGTATTTGCTAGAGTTTTGTGTACCTGTTTGACTGTAGCACTCTGCCAAACTGTCTCATTTGCTGCAGCCCTTGCACCCATGTCTCTGTCTCCAGCTGCACCCTTGGCTCTCTGCTGTGCTTTAGGCTACACGGTTCCTTCCCCTCCCTCGAAGTTAGGCATTAAGAGGGGAACCAAGGAATCATTCTCTGATTAGAACTGGCTGGTTTTTGTTAGGAGCAGGGCAAGAGTTAGGATTAAGCCTTTTTGAGTTTGGCCTTTTTATGATTGGAATCTGGATGTGTTATTTAAACTATCAGCATACAGAGGGTTTTCTAATGGCTAAGTCTATAAAAACTTATGTTTTGGAAAGTCCTAAAGATCACAGATGAAATTTTCAGCTCCATCCTTAGATAAAGAGATCTGTCTTTATCCTCTTGAAGTGGTGTGCTAGCACTTGAAAGGAGCTTCATACATTCCTGTAGGAATAGCTGGTCAGAGAGGGAACCACTGCCACGCTAAGAGAGTACTGACCCCTCCAACTGAGGCCTTTCTGGGAACAAATAGCAGAAGAGCCTCTATGAGATGCACCATCTCTTTGTCCCAAATGTTCTCAGGTCAGAAACTAAAAATAGTTTATTTTCTCCTGTTCTGCTCTTTCAGAGAGAAAACACCATTGTCAGAAATGTTGAAAGAATTGCTCTAGAGTCATGATGACTCACAGCATTGAACCAATCTTCGTGATAAGGATAATAAGATTTTACATTTTGAGGCCTGTTTTTCAGTTCAATCAACATCAACAGTCTTTGGATCTATTTTTCTTTTAATATCTCTGGTACTGTTGCAGTACATAACTTTTTGATTGTGGGGGTGGGGGGATACTTTGCTGTCTACTGCCACCATGTAAATAATGCATAGGAATGTGCAATACATTTTATCTCTCCAAGTGTGTATGGTTTATAATAGGACTAAACTTGCTGAAGAGTGAGGTCATGACATGCTCTGGCCTCTTGGTCCCTCAACAGCAAACCATGGTGCAATATAATGCCATTTCTGCCTACACAAACTTTCCTTATTTTGGTTGGAAAAGTGAACAGGAGCCGATTGGGACTCACATGACAGTGATGCCTTAGGTTTTAACTTTTATATTTTTCAAATCCTGTACTGCCTAGTGTGTAACTCTGAAGTTTCTTGCAGCCTGTTAATTTCTGCTCTCTCGTGCTAGGCAGACATAACAAAGCCTCTCCAGATCTGCTCTTCAAGGACACCCAGACCATCCTAGGCCCAAAAAGTATAAACCAAAGAGCCTCAAAGCAGGGCAAGCGGAGGGGAAATTACATCATAACTGAAGCTTTAATTGGAGAATTAACCCTGATATGCAAATGAACCAAACCTGTAAAATTTGAAGGACTCGTGACCTGGAGTCCATCTTGGGGTCCATCTTGGCAGTAGCCTCTGGCTCCCCAGGGGGTACCTTTGAAGGCCCTTCAAATAAATACCTGCCTTATTCCCTTATTCCTGTCTAGTCTCTGTTTCTAGGAGGCCTCTTCAGGCATCAACAGTACAGGATGATGCGTTGCTAATGAGACCAGCAGTTTAGACATAACCAGAAATGCCAATTTCCTTCTTTTTGTCCAAAAGGCTGCTTTATGTAGGGCTGTATTAACTTTCTTTAAGGCTGTAGGATTTAAGGCTATTTCAGCTTCACTTTTTCATTAGCTTTCTTTCTCCTTTACCCCTGTTGTCTCATTTTTCTCTCTCTTCACTTCTTGTAGCTCTGACTCTGTCTCCTTTAAGAAATGGTTTCTAATAGCATCCCACTATTTCCTACATGAGTTCAAGTCCATTTGGCTTAGAACCCAAGTGGCAGAAGGCCACTGCTGACATTTTTAACACTCCTTGAGATTCATCTCCTCTGAACCTCTTCTGAATGCACGTGCAAGGTGGGAGTTTAAAAGGTCACCTAAGGCTAGTGGGATAGTCACATTCTGGTAGTACACAGTGTGTATGTTACTACCCATTTCACAGCAAGTTGGTCATGGTTTGGAACGAAGAGAAAACCACAGAGAAAGGACAGAAACTACCTATTGTTCTGAACATTGAGAGGTCTAAAATACTGGCGGTTTCCTACACTTTTGTAGAGGTGTCATCCTTTACGTAAATGCATATACTTGGTATATTCTTGCATAGGTATATAGTCATAACATCTGACTTGACATCTACCCTTGTTTTATATATATTTGTGAAAAATAAGTATATCACTGTGGGTGGGCGAGAATCCAGTTGAACCAACGAAGAGACAGGTTATTTCCGCTGTTGGGAAAATAATTAGCAGCCGTTCTTCTTTTTCTGCTACTGAGATGAAAACCAATAAAAGAATGATTGTGTGACATATAATATGACATTTAGATACCTGCATATTAGAAACTTGCATCCAAAGCACTTTTATGGACATTGTGGCTATTAGGCCAATTGGTTTGCTATTTCACTTTTTAAAAAAATAACATGTTGAAAAGACAAACAAAGGGAACACAGAATGTTAACTTGCCCTCAGAGCCAAGTCTAATCTTTGGATTTAAACACAACCTCTCAAGGGACTTCGAAGAAGGCTTTACACAATCAGCTAGAGAAACAACTAAATTGAGCCAGAAATAAAGGGAATCCTCACATCTGCGGTTCCTGTATTTATCAGTATTTCATGTCCAGACATTTTGTGGAGAAAGAACTGGAACCCAAATTCTCTGCAGGTTTAAAAGGTACCTAACCACTAGCTTATTGAATGATCCTTTTATTTTTTCTTTCTCTTTTTTACAAACAATTTTATCATAGGAATTTAGATATTTTTCTTTTATTCTATAAAACCTGGAAGTAGACATTTCAGCAATTCATTAGTTTTCCTCAAAAAACAACGTCTCTTCCATAAATGGACTATTTTAAGTAAAAGCTGTTTTGGTGTTTGATTCTTCCCAACAGCTTCCTTATTTGTAAAACCAGCATGGCTATATTGTTGTATTTTTAAGATCATAAGCACTTATTGTTCTTCAAGAAGGAGAGTAGAAAATTATTCTTTTTACTTCAGTCAATAAGATAATGTTCAAAATGACTCACACATTTCAAATTCAGATTTCTAGGGGTTTATATTTGTTTTGTAAGAAGGAGAAAACAAACCTTAATAGACCTAGAGAATGTGAGTTCAGACGTGTTACTAAATCATATTTTACGGTGAGAGAAAATGGTGAGAATGTTATTCAGTAAAGAAATAAATATCTGCTGTAGAAACAAGATGTAGGCTGTCTTGTCCTCCAGAATCTACAGCCAGCAGTTACTCAATTTTCAAAGACATACAGAAGCAAGCACATTCAGTGATCTGTGTTGCCACCGTTCTGTGGTAAGCAAACATGAAGAAGGAAATCATGGGCTCTTAAGAGCCTGTGAGAACTTGCTTGGAAGTTGATGTCACTAATGTGTTTAGAGGATAACTAAGGCAGAATCTGCATTCCCAGATATGGTAAAATAACTTAAAAGCTGTTTGGGTTTTATTCTGCTGATAAAACCATGCCATGTCTTGAATGGAGTACAACACTGGAGAAATATTTTTTTATCTAACTATTTTTTAGTACAGAGGATGGAGTTACATCCTTTGTTCTCCTTTTAAAATCTTAGAATTACTACAGCTGCTTCAGCCAGCTACTAGCTTAGAGGGCGTCTGCTCCAGCCATCATGGAAGGAGTGCAAGTAAGGCTGCTGTCAGTAAAGAAGGCAGTGAAATGATTAGTTTGAACTTCTGTGTGTGTTAAGTAATAACAAGCAAATAATTTCCCTTTGAATGATTAAGACTGATTTAGCACTCACTGTGACACAATTTTCTCAAAAACTATGGGATTGTTACCGGGAAGGAGAAAAACGTAGGGCTATGTCTGCTTAAAACTTACGCAGAACTTAAGAAGATGTTTTGCATTCCCAAGTTCTGCAAATGTTCTCTGCAATATCAGTAAAAAAGACAAGCTTTTTCAATAGAATACTATTTGTAGTTACATAAACAGAAATGCTTCTGGTGAGTTATGAATGCCAGCTATCTGCTCAATAGGTGGACCTTGGCAGCTGAATGTGAGTTAACTGCTCCATGTGTCTTTGCTGACTCAGTTCTGAAGCATGCCAAATTTCATTAATAGGTATCCAAAAAATTAATCTGATTTTTTCATTCTTTTCATAATTTTGAAAAATTCATCCTCTCTATGTAGTGGCAATCTGCCTTAAAAAATGGAAATGGTGAAGTTAAAAGTTATTTAGTCATGACTGAAAAGTAAAAGTAAAAAAAAAAATAATTGCACAGAGAAATTGCTTTGCAAAATTGATGCAACTGTACATATTTAAAACTGTACACAAGTTTTATGTAGTGAATCATTTAGCAAGTTGCTTCATTTGCTGCATCCAGCTTCTTACTCAAGTCTCCCCTTGTTCCCAGATAAGCTTTCAGGAATAATAAATACCTCCTTAAGGGAATATGTTTTAAAGCAAATAACAGCTGCCAAATAATTTATCACATGTAACCACTGGTCTCCATCCTTAATTACTTGCATTTCATTCTAGTGCTTGTTTAAGAGAAGTTAAGCTTAATGTCTGTTCTCTGTATATTCTTTTTTTTAAGAGCTTCTTTTCATCATGAATTCAGAGTTTGGACCAGACTGTCCCTTTTTTTGTGAACAAAAGTATTTCAGTGGCACTTTGCCTATGGGACCCTGTGGCAGAGAGAATCCTATTTTATTCTTGGCATGAGACATACAAAAGAAGTCCTTATTTGATTCAGGTTCAATAAACAATAGTTGGTACTTATTTGCATGGGTTAAGCTCTATGCTTAACTTTTGGCTAGTTCAAGTTTTGCCTTCTGTTCAATATTTATTTCTTTAATTTATTTAGTGCGGCGATATTTGGACGGTGTACCTCTGGGAACTGAAACAGAATGAATAGTCTGACTCCTTGTGGTTTCAGTGAACTTTTTTCAAGGTCATAACAGTTTACTAAGACATGACTGCCTCTAAGATCCAAGTTACCAAGAATTTATTCCAATTTTAAAATGGTTTGGCCTTAAAGAAAAAAAGAGAGGAAAAAACCCATGCATTTTCATCTAGTTTATTTCACTAAGATACTGAATAACCAAAAGATGGTATTCTGCACCCATCAAACACATACAATTCCTCTGAAGTAATGGTTTTGTGTAAGCAAATGTCTTCTAGCTTTTGGTGTGTATTAGGAAGGAAGTTTTAAGTAGATCATTTTAAACAGTGTTATAAATCAGTTTTGATTACACAAAAATAAAATATGTAGTCCTTTACTTGCAGTTTATTTTCTTAAAGTCACATTGTCCTCTGGAGTCACGGAGCAGAAAATGAACAGGAGTGATCCTGACTATTTGTATTGCACTGATGTTTAGCTCATTTTGTCAGCTCTTTAACCAACGAGGATACTGAAAGCTGGACTCTGCAGTGATCCAAGCACTACACGTGGCTTAAGTTGGAGCCGGTTCCCAGGACAGATCTACACAGGATCTGTAGCATCTAGGGAACATGCTGACTGTCACCTCATCTAGGTGAGAAGTGGAAAGGACAACATCTCTGTTTCTGCCTAGGCTACTTGAGTCTTGCCTTGATGCAACTGTGACAGTACCAGTATTGAGAAAGGCAGTGATTGACCTCAGCTCCTGCGCACCAGCACAACAAGAACTGCGTCACCAAGAGATACGAGTAAATGCTTGAGGCCTCTTGTCCTTGCTCTGCTCCCACTGATCCCTTGTTCGCTGATCTAAATGTCTGACCTAACTTGTGGCATTAAAATTCTGTTCTCTTTGGGGAGGAAAAGGGCTCCAGACTACCTGTGAGTTGTTACCCACCTAAGTGGGCTCACCAGCTGCCTGAAGAGGTAGGTGTACACCTGATCAAGTGTTTTGCACCTACTTAGCAGTCTAAATGTGAGTACAAATTTTCACAAGGTCGGAGACTAAACTGCGAAGATCACATTATTTTCATCATTTAAGAGGACTAGACAGAAAACTTCTTTTTAACATAGAGGTGGCAATGTAGCCCTCATTCGAGGGGCTTGCACATGGAATAGTGAGACATGAAATGTTGCCTAGTCTCTGTGGTGGAGCTGAAGAGGGGAAGTGCAGCTCTCAATTTGTCCCCTGAAGCAGCAAGATCTGTAATCAGATAGTGAAATGTTTTTCTGAATAAGAACTAGTGCATTTCATTCGAAGTATATTATAAGATAAAGCTATTTGCAAACTGGTTACACCATAATGAGCGTGCTTTATGTTCAAAGCAGAGGGAGCAGGGCTGCATTTCAATCAGCACTGAAGTTAGATTAGTGGGTTTTTTCTCTGAATGTAGATATTTAAAAAAACAAAGGAGTGGTTTTGTTAATTTTTTTAAGGAAAACCATCTTAGCAACATTTTTCATATATAAGTATGGGAAAAGGCAGTGGATGTGCCAAGGAATATATTAGAATCGAAGCAGTAATATGTTTTATTATCCACAGATATATGCATTAATTTTCTTTTCATTTGTTTGTTTCTCATACTATACCTTTCCTTAAGTAGCGTGAGGATTTATCTGAAGTGGTTGTTCCAAATTTCCTCATCTATTTCCCCCCACAAATTCTATAGCAAATATAGGATTATGCAGCTATAATTAGTAAACAACAACAACAAAAAATCACTGTCTGGGCTCAAATATAATTGGAATAAGTCCAGTATCTGTCTTTTCTTTATCACAATTTACATACTGCAGATACTAATTTCAGAAAAGAAATCATTAAAATACAAGTAAAAGATAAAAATATATAAGGAATTAGATTAAAGTGGCTAAAATATTTCACAGAATTGCAAGAAAAAGATTAATTGTGTTTTGCTTTGTTTTCCTAGACTGTAGGGGAGACATTATCCACAAAATCATAAGAAATAGAGCCAATATAACCTAGATTTATTCCTAACAGAAGGCTATGTTAGGAAATTACAAGATAATCAAATCTCCACTATAAACAAATAGGAACATTCTAGGCACAGTTTTGTAAAGAACCAAGGGGCAATATTGGCAGCATAAGGTTTTACTGGGGAAATGAGTGCAAATCTCCAGAGGACTAGAAGAATTCAGTGCTAACTGCTGCAAACAGCGAAGGTTTTCCTTAGAGAAAAAACACCAGTGAAAAATTATGATTAGCTGTTTCCTAATGTAAGTTTGAAAAAACTAATGCAGAAAGCAAAAGGAGGTAGTGTGGTAGTAGAAGGTTTCTTGAATGACTTATTGTCCAATTTTAAAACACTGACAGAAATTAGTAGGAAATTCATATTCAGTATTGCCTACCTCTGTTGTTGATTGCTTACTTTTATAGCTACTTCCTCTACTTACATAAGTAGAGCAATTTATACCCTTCTAGCATTTACAGATTTAAGTTCTCCCATTCCCAATTATTCATTCTTTAGAGACTGAAAATTGTGGGCAGTCCGAGGATAGTTTCAGACACAATGGCATGAAGTGTGATTTGAAGTAGGACCTGGGCCGTGGGGTCTGAACAGAGCTTGTTTGTGTTCTGTCTGCAAAAAAAATATATATTTAGGCCATACAGATAGCTAACAAACCCTGCAGATAACTAATAAACCCTACAGATAACTAATAAATCCTACAGATAGCTAATAGGCATCACAACTGTTGCCCATTGATCGCAGAAGGAGTCAGCATCTGGCAATCCCGACTGTTTGCTATGCAGCTTGAAGTGCACGTTGCTCTCTGGAACTTCAATGCCCACGGCAAAGCTGTAGGAAAAATACCACCTCTCCCAGTGGCCAGGACTGCAGCTCAGATTCCTGCTTCTGATGGTGGAGTCCATTCCCAGACTCTGCAGCAGAGGAGAGAGTGTTTGTAGTCAATGACCCTGCCATTAATTGATCCAAAAGCCCGTTTGCTGACCTTCAGGCATACACTCATCTTGTCCAGGAAGTCTGGCTTTTACCCTGCACTAACTGTGGGATTCCTGGAGGCAAGATTTTGAGGGAAATTCCTGTGAGTTGATGTTTATTGACATTTGCTGTGAAATATCACACAAACAGTGTTTGATAGACACATTTTTATAGATCTTGAGTTAAAACGAAATACCACACTTAAAAATGCAGTTATTTGTTTGTTGTCGTATCCTAGTAAGCAGAGTTATATGTATTAAATATAGTTTTTGGGTTGTAGGCCCAATTTGCCATCCAGAATCCTGCCAGATTAACTGATATTCAACTTTGTGTGCAGACAGTGTGGTAATGGAGAACTAACTGAGTTGTTCTCTATTCACTTATTATTGAAGCAAAACTTTGTGACCCATATCATGCTCTGGCTGAAGTTCATGGGAGCTGTGTGGAACAAGTCTGTGTGGAACTGTGCAGAGCAATATTTAATCTTAAAAAAATACGTGCAAAACGTTTGCTAATGTAATACCAATGGTACCTAAACTAGTCTAAATGTTTGCAATGCAAGGTGATACTATAAGCCTTATGTGTATGATTCACCCTCATCACATTTTAAGAGATGAGCACCTTTTTAAGAGAAGGCAAATTTCTACCAACCAAAAAAAAAAATCATAGAATCATTGAATTGTGTGAATTGGAAGGAGCCTTAAAAAGGTCATTTAGTCCAGCTCCCCTGCCATGGAGAGGGACATCTTCATCTAGAGCAAGTTGCTCAGAACCCCATCCAACCTGGCCTTGAATGTTTCTGGGGTGGGACATCTACCATCTCTCTGGGCAACCTGTTCCTGTGTTTTACCACCCTCATTGTTAAAAACAGGTTATGTGGTGACTATCCCAAGGAAAAAATCTAAGTACTTAGTTTTTAAATGCAGATAATTTTATTACTTCCCTACTCAAATCAATCAAAGCAATGATTAAATTTGCAAGATGATCAATTGATCAGTACATTTTTAATATACTATGTTTAATAACCACATAATATCTTTTTAAGTATGCTAAAATTTCCTGATTTCAGTACATCAGCACTATAACTCAGAAGAATTTTCTACATCTCTTTCTTCTGAATTTATAGAAACCATCTCAAGTCTTTATCTGTCAAAAAATCTCTACAAGCAAGTTTAATTTTTTTGTTGGATATATGCTACACTTTTCATATCAGTATAAGGATCTTAATTTTCCTACTAATCAGCACTGAATGGTCTAAAGAGGCATTCCTACCATCTACTTCATGCAGTACAGAGCATGTCGAGTAGAGCAGTCAAGCCTTTCTATATTATAGATATCACCAGACAGTGATTCAGGTCACCTGCAGCTAAAAATACACAGTGTGAATCTCTTGCTGGAAGTCTTAGAAATATTCAGACTTAAGTTGTAAATTAGTTTTCTTCCAAAGGGCCTTTTCTATCACTAGCATTCGGTTCACAGTTCAGAAAGGAATTGCCTTTACACCCTCAAGCACAGGTAACAGCACTGAAAAGTGACAGAACACATATGGATGACTAAAGCAAATCCTCTTGGCTGTTGCAGCTGCTCTTTTGTACATATATGCCTGGAAATACTTGCTGTTCTACTGAACATGAATGCTTTGTCTCAATCATATTAGCAAATCAAATGCCATTTGAATGATGTGAATATTACTTCAAATGCCTCATTTCTATTTAAAGGCATAATTTTACACATTAAATTTCTTTTCATCTCTTTCTGTTGTGTTTCTGGTTTGGCCATGCCTGCAAGATCCTCCTGAAACAGATAAGATGTAATTTCATATGCTCTATAAATTGATTATGAGATCAGAACACAACCTAAAGCCATTGGCAAAAATCTAATGAACCTCCATGAGAAGTCATCAGTTTTTAAATATTATGTAAGCTGGTATTAAAAGGCATTGATCTCAGTAGAGATGCCTCTGGGTCCCTGCTTTTCTGAAAACGCTAAGGCCTTTGTAATCTCAGCCACTTGCTTTCCACCTCCCTGATGTTCCTTAGCTATTTTATTTTGTTTTACTTTATTACCTGTCCTGTATTTGAAAAGATCATGACCCAATAATCCATCACGTCTAAAGTTTAATACAGGTTTGTGAAAATCCAAATATGTTAAATCTGCTGGCTCTGTCTATACCAACAGTTATTTCATTAAATACTATGATTTGTCTGAGATGATTTACCTTTCACAAATCCACGATGACTCATGCTTATTAAATTGTTCTCTTCCAAACTGAGTGAATATTTAAGATAGCCAAAAATAGCATCTCAAAAGTTCTGCTACCGTTGGATCAGGCTTTGACACACTTAAACTGACTGGTAAATATCTTCCTTCACTAAATTCCAGTGGGGATTTCTTTTTCAGAGTAAGTTCTTCTTAAGCCTGTATAAAGGTGGCAGAATCTTTCTCATGGATGTTTTTCTTAAGATTTACTATGGTGTTAATCACTACAATTTCTGAAACTGATCCATTTATGATCTAAGTTACTTTTCTTTCTTCTCAGCTGGTGAGACATTTTTAAGTGCTTATTCATGATATTTGAAAGGTCTAGCTATCTAAGACGTATTATTTTCTGTTCACAAAGACAAGGCATTAGAGATACTTTTCTACTTATCTGTGGAGGGGAGAGAAAAACTTTCAAGCACTGGGAAGTCTAACTGTAAGAAACTGATGAAACACTTATTTTACCATCTCCCTTGATGAGGACAAAATATACCTGTTTTGAAAACTACATTTATTTTAGCATGACTATCCTAAGATGTCTTCTTTTTTAAAAAAAACTGCTGTTTCTTAGTTGATTTAAAAAAAATACATTTTACTTGCCAAAAACTTTTTATATGTGTTTCATATGCTGTCCAAGTTAGGGAAAGGTTAGCAATGCTTGTGAAATCAGTACAAGACTTTTATCACTGTTGTTGTTAAAGTCTTTTTATACAGTGTTTTCTTCCTCCCCTGCTCTGCTGGGTAAGTTAAGGACTCTTATTTAGTGCAGACAGTTTTATGTAAGCTGTACAAGAACAAGAAGGCAGAGCTGGAGTGGAAAGTGAGACAGCATCTGCTAGTCTCCAAGACAATGAATATTAATGTCTTATGAATGAAAGAAGTAATGTTGGAAGAATGAATCAGAGAATGAAAAGAACAAAAATAAAGAACAGGAAGGTGAAGTGACCACAGTACAAATGATATCTTAACAATGTGAATTAATTTTTGTTTGTTCCAACATGCTGCACTTTTCTAATGATGAAGTTGCCAAAAATCTGGAATTGTTTCCAAAACCCCAGGAAGCACCTCTAATTTGTGCACTGAAACATGAAAGAGCCAGTCCCTGGCACATGTAGAGACCAGAGACTTCCACTTGCAGTGAGTGTCTCATATTTATGAATATATCTTCTAAAGAACAATGTTTGCTCCATTAATTTCTTTGTCAACACCACTCAGAAGTTCATTGAATTTGACTGGGAAACCCAACAGCAACTCCTGCCTCCTGCTTCCTCCTCCCCCGAAATTCTCAGGTCATTTTTTCTTCTGCAATTCATTACTATAGAAACAATCTTTCCTAAGGTATTTCAGTTTCAGGGAGCAATGCTATATTAAAGCCATTCTGCTTATAGAACATTTTGTTTCTTATTGAAAATGTCTGAGGTGAAATACACCATAACAATAAATGTTTTCAAGCAACAAATTCCCCCAACACAAATGAAATGAACATTTACTGCTATGGTGGTACTATCACAGTTTCCACAATTACACCACTGAAGTTCATGTAAACTTTCATATTGCTCATTTCATGTTTCATCTAGTTCTACACCTATGTGTGTGTAAGCTTGATATATTGTAGAAATAGAGGCCTGGGAAGATTCTTGCCATATAATTGCTTTCATGGAGTTATCCAGTACCACCTTCAACAAAGGTGGCGGCTTTAGCTAAGAGATCCCACAGAGCCCAGATTTTAGAAAACCTCCTTTTCTTAGAAATAGAAATTCAGTTTGCACCCTGATTTTATCCATGGTTAAGTTTCTTCCTCTTAGGCAAGTTCAGTCCTTTGGTTTGAGAATCTCGCTTTTCTCCTTGGTATCTATCCTTACAATAAAAGCACAGATAGCAACAAGATCCACATGGTCTTCATTTGGCTAAACTATGCATGCCACACCTTCTATGCTTTCTTCATAAGAAGACATCTCCTTTTCACAGTGTGTTTTAATTTTTTTTTCTGTGCTCCTTTTTCCTCTAAATCCTTTGGTCTCTTATATTTCACACTGGTGCCTCTATTCCTCCCCGCTTCAGCTCATCTCTACATTCCCCACCTCTTCTCCCTTCTGTCTCACCACCACTTTCAAAACTCACCTGCACATCCACTTTCTTCCTCACCTGCCATTGCAATATTAGGCTTCAGGCAGAAGCTGGCAGCCTTTTCCTCAGCTTAATTAAAGGTCACCCTTAATCTTCACAGGAAATATCTGTATTTCGGACCTCAGTACTCTAGCTGCACTTGGAACAGTGAGAGAAATTTTTGATATGATTCAGTGCATTAATACTGCTGATGCCAAGACTCCTGAAGTGGCTGCCATAATCCATACAAAACAACACCCCAGGAAAAGAGAAATAATATTTTTTCAATAATTATAACCAGCTGAAGGTAAAATGTATGTAACAAGAAAAAAAAATAACCTATTGCATATGCTTTGCTATGTGATGATATGTGCTTTGCTATGGCCTTAAAGAATAACAAGTAATTGTTGGAATTTTGTTTTCATGAGCTAAACTTAGTTTTGCACCAGTGGCTCACAAAAGGCTATGCCAAGTAAGATGTTCTCTGAATTAAGTAGGAAGGAAAGAAGTCTCTGGTTTGGGAGGAGAACATCTATTCTCTCTCAAAAAATCTGAGGAATAAAAGATTCACCATCTTCTGTTTAAAATCACTCTCCAGCTGGATCAGTTCTAAGTGTCACACATTCCAAATGTGTTTCATACATTTGGGCAGTAGTGCTTTAGTGTCATGAATCCTTCTGAATCATCTCTTTCAGTTGTACATCCAGAACTGTCTTCCCCAGCAGGCTGAGAGCAGCCCAGTCTGGGTTTGGGTTGCCCCAGTGTACACATGCACTCATGCTGCACTGGTGAGAGCTGTACAGCAACATGAAATTCTGCAGGGAATGTGAGTGGCGCAGGAAAATTCTGTACAGCACTGAGTATCACAAACAGCAAATTGAGAGATGCTTACAGATATAATATCTGTGAACCAAAGAGGGGAAATTGTAGTAATCATACATTGTGTTTGAGTAGTACTTTGTATTGTGAAAAAGCTTAGCATAATATGGTATATAACTACATTGCAGCGGGCCTGTCATTTGGGAAGTGGGAGGGAAAGAGTTTATCCTCTCTTCCAATCCATCCATCATTTGAGTTTCTCTTTGTAAAGTCATTTCAGTCACAAGCAAAAGCTCACAGTGCAGTAAGCATGATAATCAGCTTTCAATGCCCCCACTTCCACTGGATTTTAAGTAGCATGTTCCCCTGAGCACAGCAGAGTTTGATCAGAGTGCTTTGCTGAAATGGGGGTTCTGCTGTTGCTATTCAAAGACAAACACGGTTCTACAGGTATATACATCATCTACAAGATGAGACATTCCACTGGGCTTGTCAGTCTTTGCAAAGAGGGGGTCTTCCACAGGGCTGGGAAAACTCAGGACAGCGCTGTGTACCCCTGAGGGAGTGATTATCTGGATGCAAGAGGGAGCTGCACAGAGTGATACTCACTTAAGTACAGGCAGCTGTTGCCACCCAGCACTCCTGGCACAAGACTGGAGATGACAACCCAGGAAGTCTGCCTCCATAGGTGCAAATTTTCACTTTCTTTCATCTTTCATGTAGATTTTATAAAATAAGAGGTATTAAAAGGAAAAGGCAACAATTGGAAGCTCCAGAAATAATTTATATAAAACCCTCCCTATTTTGTGTTATGTGAGCAAAGCTTGTGCTAGATTTCAGTTGCCAAAGAGCATATGAGCTGCCTGTGAAATGTCCAACATTCTCATCTGGAAAAACTTTTAGATTTTATTCCTTTATTTGGCTTGAAACAGAGCTTTTTTGCTTTTGTTAAATCTTTAACTGAGGTCTGGGCCACAGGAAAAGTAAAAGGCAACATGCTGACTAGAGGCCATCATTTTGCATTTTAGAAGAAGGATTTGGAGTGAAAACAGATGAAAGCTATGGGAGCCCTGGTCAGATGGCAGTCAAAAAGTCTCCAGAAGCCAGAAGGAACAGAGTCCAATATATTTGAATCCTGGCTCAGAAGAAATCAATGATCAGCTGAAGCTGGGGATGATGCAAGGAAAAATAAAGAAACCAACATTCCTTGAGGTATTGCTTCAGCACTTTGTATAGTGAATAATGGAAAAATACCATCAAGAGATTTTCATAATTCTGGCATCAAGAATTTCTGTGTGTTCGCATTAACTGCTGTCGCTCTGGTGATATTTCTAAATAGAACAGAAGCTGCAGAGGCACAGAAAGCAAAAGATGACCCAGAACAAACAGGAAGACATGGAAAACCAGGAGAGAGCAGACTAAAGAGTTGTATAGAAATCTAGTCCATGCTCAGCACCAAATGGGAATTAGAGAAGTAATTAGGGAGGAAGCAGACTGATGTACACTGGATAAAGTAACCGGTCAGGGCAGAGGAAGAATTCAGTACGGAGAGGGCCACGTAAAGGAGATGTTAGTAGAAGTCATTGTTTTTGTGAAACCTAATGAGTCAACATACAGCAACTCCAAACTTGCTGCCTCCGAAGCATCCAATGCCTTTGTTTAGAAAAGTCATGGAGGTCACAAATTACAAAAAACCTTTTAGCTTCACTACACAATTCTAAAGAGGTACAGTCATTGTGGGAAGCCAGTCCCATGACTTATAATACCAAAACATGGCTTTCCCATGTTAATTATACTGCTGTTATAGGTATTTGCATTGTTGTTGTTCCTAGCTGTGCCGTTTCAGTCAAATCCTGTTTTCTTTGTCATCCAGGAATGGTCAGTGGAAGTAAGATATCCTCCTCATGCCCTGGGGCACAGTCCTGCTTTCCTCACTAAATATTGTTTTCAATATGTATAGCCATGAAAAGAACTGAGCCCTTACAAGGCTTCTGTGGTCCTAAAAACACCATGCAATGGATATGACAAAGGAAATTGTCACTAACTTCAGCTTTTTCTGCAGTATTGCAGATGCATGTTAAGCTACTGGGAGAAAACCACCCAGCCAGCGTCAAGAATATAGGTGGACTTTGTGTCCCTAAACTATAACCACATACGAAATTAACTTTGGAGTGTTACAAACAAGCCAGCTGAGCTTATATAGTGACTGAAGTGGTGGTGAGAGAGAGAAGACTCTGTTCTCTGTTTCAAGTTCTCTTTGCTCTGCAAAGCTTGATTGCCAGGAAAGGGCACACACAAGAGATTCAATTCCATCAGCTAGCTCATACCATTAAAAAAATTATTTAAAATGAAACAAAATGTCTAACCTCCCCTCCAATTCTTCATGTTCCTATTGACACTTAATGCATCATATTACTGATTTATTTTATAAATGCTGAATCTTCAGTTATGATATAAAGATCTCATATAAATTTACCGGGCTGATGAGGAGCAGGGACTGAGAAGAGTGAAGGAAGTTAGATCTGAACATTCATTGTTCCAGAAATTCATCACTATTTTAAAAAAATATTTAAACTGTTTCCCACATGTGCTATTGTTAAAGCCTCTGTGTGTCACACCGGATGATGTCTTGCACTGCTGCACTGGGCCCTTGAAAGGAAATGGAGTCGTTCAGCCAGTCACTTCTTTTTCAGTTTCTATTGTTGTGTCAAGGTTAAAGTTTTCTTTCCTTAAGGATCCCAGCTGTAAACAAGCACCCCCTAACACCAATAGTCTCAAAAAACCTTGTAGTTTATCATTCAACAGAAATTAAACACCTGTTAGTCTTTTAGATTGGTGCTATAATGCACACTTCAGTTTAACAATCACTTAGAATTGAATTTAAAGGACATTTCCTTCATTAAAAAGCTTTCTCACTACAGGAGAAAAAACACAAATGAAGTCTCTCTAGAGACATTTTACTTCTAATTGGTACTCAGAACTGCCTTACACTCCCTCTCCTCCCCCCATACAACCTCCCCCCAACAAATGCTCCCAAACTGTCTTTACATGGCTCTGTTTATCTGAACTTTCTCCCTAAAGAGAAATAATCTTTATTTGTAGAAACAAATTGTTTGCTAGCAGAAGTAAATTTCAAAATGCATATTCACAAATATATAATCATTGGCTAAAAGTTTTGGAAGTACAAAAATCAATATTGACTACAGCTTGTTTAGCAATACATTTTTCAGTCTGTGCTGACCCATAACAACAAAGGAGCTTAACATATTTATAACACTCATACATTTTATAATTAGAAATGAAATAATTTGTATCATTATGATGCATCTGTATTTAATAGTTACAAAATGGTGAATAAAAGTTAGGGGTTTTTTTCTCCAGTAGCATTTTCCGTGGAAAATGGAAGCTGCTTTGTAAACCTAAAATTAATACAGAAAATTTCTCTCTCCCTTCTTTTCTGCCATTACAGGTAGAATCCTCTCAGGAAAAACCCATTCAGTAGTACTACATTCTCAAGATCATTGATTGTTAAACTGTGTAACATTATTTTTCTATGATCTTTTTGCTCTGAACACGGCAAAGACACAAATTGTTATTGCTAGCATTATTGCAATATCGCACACTGTTTCCAGTCGCTCATAAATTCTGTATAGTATCATATCCTTTTCCTATGGCTTTGCATTAGCACTGTAAAAGCCCGGAATACAGATTACTATTTTGGACTTAAATTTATTCTTTTTCCCGAGTATTTCCTGAGTATTATTTTTCCTGAATAACTTCTTCCATTACCTGAAGTGCGTGTCAGATGAACAGAGTCTTTACAGACATGGCCCAACCCATATTGAGTTGCCCTGGTACAACGTGGTGCATTCCCCTTTTGCCGCACTTATGCCACACTTTTGTCGTAAACAAGAATTTGACGTTGACCTGGGTCCTCAGAGAACACTGAACAAAAGATCAGGAGCCAAAGACAGTATTTTAGATAATTCTCACTGTTAACCATTCCAGTGCTGATGAAACAATTGGCAGCAGGTGTGAACATAATGCGAACATCTGCCCAATGGCTGAGAGCTTTCTCTTGCAGCTTGGGAACTCCGATGGATGGTGCTTGGAGTGCCACCTTCTTTTCCCTTGCAGCCCAGGTTAAATACTGACTGGCCTGAGCTTAAGGCTGTTTGCTATGTGTGAGCCAAGGTCATCATTAATGCAACAGCTCACAGGGCCCAAAATGTGCTAAACACTTTACAGAGATGTAGGGCAATCCAGGCCTCAATCCCAAAAAGCTGATATGTCAGTGTCAGTTTTAGACACACTGGCCATTCCTCCCTGTCCCTCCTTCCCTCCTGTTCCTGTTTCCCTGGGCTGTGTTACCTATCCAGTCACTTGGAAAATCAGAACACATATTTAGTTTTAGGAAACAAAAATTTGCCTCAGCATCTGAGTTTTGAAAACAACCAAAATCTTTACCAAAGAAATGGGGATTAATAGCAGATTGTGGGTTCAGTCCACTCTGGTTGCATGGTGAGTAGAAAACCCATTCAGCCATTTCAAGTACTAAACAGATGTCTGGAATCATCTCTGCCTGGATATAGCAATGGGTAAAGGCTCCCACACACTGTGGCAAAGGGGGTGGGCGAATGGCCACCTCCATCACTTAAAAATCCATCATTAAAATTATCTCTTTTCAAAGAAGAAATATTGCAATAGTACAAATATTATTTTTTAAAGCAGCTTGATAGAGACTAGTTCCAGCTTGTCTGTGAGACACTGGCAGAACCATAGCATTTTCAGAAAACAGGTTTTTGCTTCTCAAATGTTCTGCCTCTTTTAGTCCATTCAGTGGAAATGACAGTTCAGGGTGAACCGGCAAAAAGTTATTTAGTCTAGATCAAAGGTTAAATTTTCAGCTCCCCTCTCTAATAATAAATAAAGTTTTGAAAACATGTTTTGGAAATGATATTTTGTGAAATGGATTTCAAGGTGGCCTTTTAGGGTAGTCAGAATTACAAGAGTCAATGTGACACACATTGTGTAGGAGAGGAAAAGAAAGAGCTTGTGTATAAGGGATTTAAGTAAGCATATAAAAACTGCTCATGTTGAGTTGCATTTTTTCTCCAGCTGAATTCCTGCTCAGTTGCAGTTCACCAGTTAGGTTCTCCTCAAATTAAATCTACAGTTTGCTGTGCAAGGGAAGGGAAAAAATAATAAATCAAAACTAATGAGATATTCTTTATACTATTGACGTCTTTATTTTTTCTTCCTGCGTCACTGCTAGATTTGAAAGGCAAAAACAAGGACTGAAACTGAATGTGAAAAATGAAAACTGCCCACCTGGTGAAAAGAAGGGAAGGAGGAAATCAGGAGGGTGAGTTAGCAATTCCTTAAGCACATGCAATGTCTGTAATTTTCAAACTTGACAATTATACTGAGACACAGAGGGGAAGGGAACTGTTTGGGAGGGTGTTTGCTCTCTCACAGACAGACTTGTGAGAGAAGTACATCAGCATTTTGCCCAGGCTGTGTGTAACACATGCACAGCTCAACACAGGCACAGAATGGCAGCCACAGGAGGGAGGGGGATTCTCACCTGCTTTCCTCCCCTGCTCTCTCTGCCTTCCCTGCAGGGAGAATATTGACACAGCCCTTCCTTTCTCCAAGCTCAAAATCCAGTCAATTAAAACACTTTGCCTATCCTTCTCTAGGTGCATCCACAAAAGCCTGTGTTAATACCTTTTTTCAGATTTTAAAATCATCATATCCTATTCCTTTCGCTATGTGATGCTTTTGTCTTTCTCCTTCCCCAGCCCCTCCCTTAACTCCAAGAATAACAGAGTGACTACACTGAGCAAACATTGAAACAGACAACGTACAGATTGCTTTCAAATGCACAAACAACCAAACCAGGAGACAAGAGATAAAAACTCATAGGTTTCATTTTCCTTGTCTCTAATAGTAGGTGTTATTGTGACAATGTAGGTAAAATGTTTTCTGACGGAGGTGTTATTTTTAAATTGATAACGTCTGTAAGTTCAGACAGTGGTTGAGCAGTTGGCACTCATCATCTTTTGTGTGCTGGAGCACTACTGGCACTTTAGGTGGAATGGAGAGAGCAAGGGTGCTGCTCTGAGCTGTGCTCATCCATATCATTACACACGATTAAGCTCACTCGTAGCCTTCTTGCAGTTCTGCAGAAAGCTATATCAGGAGTTTGACTGTCACCACACTGTACTGAATTTAGTGGGCCTTTTTGTTGCACTCATCTTCCTGCTCGATTTTTATTGCCTGGCAACTTTTGATTGTTATCCAGAGAGCCATTCTAATGTCTAGGAAATTAATTGATGCTATGGTCTTCCCAAGGTTTGTTTTCAGCTGCTACACTTAAATGATTATTTGTCTGAAGGCTGTTCTTCACACACAGAAATTTGAATAAAATTAAGAGTGAAACCAGAACATTTTTTCACAAGTAAACCTTTGTAGTGAACAGACACTGAATATGATGTATAGCATTCTACATGGTTACCAAATTTGTCTTTAACGCAGGCACATATATCTAAAAGCCTTGGCATTACTTCAGAGATGCTGCATACTCACAGTTCTGCATTTAGTGGGGGCTGCAGAACACCAATTCTCTACAAACCACCAACTTGCAGGAAGATACTTACACTCAATCCATCTTTTCTGTAAGACCAGGTATGTAAATATATTTGCTCATGACCAGAAAGCTTCTGTTATCTCCTGTTGTAGGATATTTGATTGCTGTTTCTGTCCACCTATCACAACAATCAGCTCATACTCTATAAGGATCATCATTTGTTTTGCCTGAGATGCATGTCTGTGTGTGCAGTAGAGGATTGGTATACACAAGACATAAGAAGTGAAACATCAACCTGTATTTTTGATGAGGCAGTGCTGAAGGTGTGGATTTGGGTCTAAGTCCAAGAACAAAGAGATTTTGTAAGTAGCTTGGGTGAAAGAAAACTCTTTCACTTGCACTTTCAGTTATTTTCTTTCAGGACTGAAAGGATCTGTCTGGAGCCATCAAAAATGCCTCTCTTAGATGACAGGTGAGAACTAGAACTTCTATTGCTGGACTGACTCATCTGGCTTCCCCAAACAAGAACAATGCATATCTTTATAGCCACTCTTACTTTATATTTGGTGCCTATAACCTGTAACTGAGTTGTTAAGACCACGTGTCTTGCCTTGATACGTTGCAGACTTTCCAGGAGACTCAGACAATCAGTGCAAAAATACACTCTGACCTAGGGCCCTCCCTGGCTTTCACTTTCAAGGGAATACCTGGCCAAGGTTTAAAAAGCAACCATTCCTCGTATCAATTCATTGTAAGTTGTTGGCAGCAGCATATATCCTTCTGGTAGCCATTAAAAGTATGAAATGTTATACTTTGCAGCATAGAGAGAAAGGACAGTGTAGCAACTACTGACAAGAGCTGGCCCTTCCATCAAAGAAAAACTGATTATCAGTGAATTTTTTATTTGTCTGGGTAACACTCAAGACACCAATTAACTATCTGTCTTTCTCCTATTAGTAATATCTACACCATGCTATGTAGGAAAAGAGTCTTAGTCAAAATTAACAAGGCACAAAGCACTGGTTGGATAGCAATTAGCAGACAGTGTCAATGCCATATCTTCCTAATAAGATGAAACAATAGAGAAGGAAATGTATTCTGTGCATCTAATGGATGCTGTAGATCAAATAACATCCCAGAGATTTCTGAAGCAGCATAAACAGAATGACTCCCTGTTGTGAAAAGTCATCTTGGATCAATGGTGGAACTGGAATAATCGCTGGCATGTAACTGATGTGGGGAAGGGAAAGATACAGCATGCTGAATTTTGTGTTATCAAATGAATGGCTTCATTTGAGCCTGCAAGAGTGTTTGACCAACTCTGTACTGGACAGGAGACAGACACTAATGGGGCTGGTTTGTTTTTGCAGACAGATGTCTACAGTTCCACCCTTTCTCCCTCTTGCTGCCCAACCCCAGCCCAAGATCAACATGATTCAAAAGCAGGTTTCATTTATCTGACATCCACATGTGCTCCTTTAGGGGATAGAGGCTTAAATAAATGGTCTGGGTTTTGAGGTCATTTCTGTAACAGGATTAAAAATATTAACTGGCTCATAAATTTGTTTTACCAGGGTAGCGTTGCCTGACTGAGCCTGTATCATTTTTATTGCTAGCTACAGTTATGTTTATTGACAGACAAGGATTATAAAATGATGACACAAAGCAGTAGTTATTCTGGGATCCAGCAGGAACAATAAATTCTCTGCCTCCAGTTCTGGAAATGTTTCAAGGCTTTTTCTTCATGAATAGTTACTCTATAAAGCCAGAGTATTTTCTTGACTAACATTACTCATTCACTTCACCTGTGTTGCTCCAATCAGTACAACAGGGATGCAGAAGAAAGAGGTATAATGCTATAAAATTTACAAAGCCCTAAGTACACACAGCTGAAATTGTATTTTTTCCGTAAATCTTAGTTGCCAACATCAAGAGCAGAGTTTCCTCTGTCTAGGGATATTTCTGTACACAGAAAAAAGCAGCAAAAAGGCAAACAAGAAAACTTGGTAAATATGATGAACTTCAATTGAAGAGAAAGAAATAAATAACATCTAAGCTTTTAAATGCACAACAAAATGACACAAAATCAAGCATGCATCAGAAGTCTGCTGAAGCCCAAGTTTTCAAATGTTAGTTATGTGCTTTAATGACACTAAGAAATTGGAGGACATTTGCTGCCCAGTGCAACAAATGATACAGAAGTGGCCTACTTCACTTTCAGCCTATTTCAGATGTCAAGTTTTCCAAGCCTCTATTATTTATCTTACCTTCCTTTTGCCCTTTGAGTGTTTGTTTACATCTTCCACATAGTCCGATGCCTGAAACTTCACTCTAACTTAGGTATCACTGGTCTCAGTAGCGAGACTGATGCTGAAACACAGAAGGGTTGAGGCTGCAAGGGACCTCTGGAGGTCATCTTGATAACCTCTCTGCTCAAGCAAGGTCATCTAGAGTCACCTAGAGCCTCTTACCCTTCACAAATGAAAATTAATTTGTCCAAGAAAAAGAAGAAACTTTTTTTTAACATAGTAGTGTCACACTGTTGCCACTGTCTTTGTCCCAACTTCTAACTCTGTCTCTGCTTTACACTGCTTCCTAAGTGTTTTTTCCACTATTTCATATATGCAAAGCACTTCTATTGCAATTGCATGTGCCTCTATCAAATTTCCATCAGCTGATTTTGGAACAATTTCCTATTTTCTGCAACTCCTTCCAAATTTGAAAGCATCCTCATAATTTCATCATCCAGATCATTGATCAGCAAAGGATTGAATATAAATGGACTCAGAAATTCACAATTTTAAATGTCCCTCCAGTTTGACAACAAACCAGTGATAGTTTCTCTTTGATTTTGTTTTCTCAACCAGCTGTGAGCCTTCTCTGCAGTGATTTAATCTTATACCTTAATTTGCTTATGAGAACGCTCTGTAGGAGACTCGAGAGCCTTACTGAAGTCAAGATAGATCACATCTATTGCTTCCCCCTTATTCACTTATACTGTCAAAGAAAGAAATTAGATTGGTTTGATACAATTTGTCCTTGACAAATTCACATTCACTAGACTATTATTACCCTCGAGGTGTTCATAAATTGATTGATTGATCCTCCACCACACAGCTTCAGTTCAAGGAAAATCACTTCACCAGCATCTACTCTGATGTGCAGCTAATTGGGCTCAGTTCTGTGATTTCAAATCTACTTCTGTGGGTTTGGTGCTGTGTTCCCAAAAAAGGCATCCTAACTATCTCGGCCATGTGTTGTCTTCAGTCCCAAAGCTGACCAGGTTATCTGAGCTTTACCTGCTGTATTTGAGGGCTTCAGAACTATGAACACTACCTGTGCTCATAAGAATATTATGCACCCTCTTGTCTGCACTATCAAACATAAAATCACTGCCTGTTCATGAAAGTGACCTACCAGTTCTGGGGTGCATGCTATTGTGGTCCATGAGTGAGAATATTTTGTCATTTATGAAGAGCAGAACACAGTAATTATTTGTAACACAGTATTATTTGTAAACAATATTTGCAATTTATGCAAATGAAGCTTCCTAGAATGGCTTCATCTCCTTTTTTTTTCCCAGGAAGGGAGCAGTTTCAGTTTTCTAAGACATTTGACCCTGAGGCTTGCATTTGGAATTCCATGCTGATAGACACTACATAATTATTATTTGAATTAGAAAAGCTGCAAAATATTCTACTGTGTCTCTTAATTCAAATGTTATAGCTGCCACATAGGGCTTAGTCCTACAATGGCTGTAGCACAGACTTACACTGAGCACAGTTGGCTTTTTGCTCAGAACAAGATCAATATTTTCTCATGGCATCCTCACAATGCAGAATTAGGTAACTGAAAGGCTGTTTGAACCCAAGTCAACCACAAGTACGGTCCACTATTAAACACTGGAAATTTGACTTTTACACTTACAGCTAAAAAAGATTTTATTAAAATTGTTAACGTGCACAGAGACCTAATTTTCTAGCTCTTGCTTCAGCAAAACTCCTGCAACTAAGGAAGGGTAGTCTGAGTTCAATGTGAGATGATCTCAGTGAGCTCAGTGTGAGGTGAGCTTCAGTCAGTCTTGTCCTCATTCTTGTTTGATCTTGGTCCCCTGTTAGGTTCTGCCATTGCAAAACTTATGCACAGAAATTCGGTGGGACCACACCCACTAGTAACTATGATTTTTAGAATCCCAGGACCTGTTCCCTATCTGTGAATCAGAAATAAATATTAGTTTCCTACTTTTTGAAGAACTGAGGCACATTTTTAAGGGCCAGAGAAGTACCAAAATAATAGACTATTTGTTTCAAAGATAATGCAAAGCACTGAATAGGTCATTATGGAATAATTTAATTTGAAGAAACATTACCACAGAGCAAAATGAATAGATTAATTTAGCTATTTGTTTTCTTTCTCTCTTTGCAAACATATAAAAGATACCATTTGTAGAATCATAACATTTTGTATTCCATCATCTACCAGTGCAAATATATCCATTTGCTTCATTTTATAAGCAGTTAAATTACTCTGAGTCCTTATACACATCTGTGGAAAAAGACATCTGCCTTAAGGTTTACCTGCCCCCTCTTCCATTCATCACCAAGGGCATGTTTGTGTTTGGCACAGGATATAGCAGGATGCCTGAGGTCGGTTTCATCCCATGTATGTCCACATATTGCTCTGCTGCTAGCATAAAGTGGAAGCAAAAGAAGTTCTAGAACACAGCACTGTACCTGCACCAGTAAAGCTTCCCCTCTCATCAACTGGTCTGGGGCCCAGGCTGTGATGGGGCTGGGCAGCTTCCTGTTCCTCTTTCCCATGCAAACCTGCCCCAAGAACAGTCCCATCGCTGGTTTCATGTTCCTGACACAGGTCTTTCAGCAAGATCGGTAACCTAAGATTATTCAACAGGAAAAAAGCAGAGCCTCAAAATTCCATAAAAAGCTGTGAAATAGGGAAATATATATGAAAAAAATAACCAAACAAGGAAATTTAAAAGTGCATTTCAGCTTAATTACCTATTAATTTGAATATGAGGCTTGGATTGTATCTTAGTTCTCTGCCATAGTTTTATCTTAGAAACAGCAACAAAATGACTTTTCTTTGTGTCTCTGTATGAACAGCTAGCTAAGAAAATTGTTCCCAGGGCTGTGCGTGCCCCTTTTGACACTGCCAAGGTTACTAGTGAATAAGAATCATGTTTGTTTCTGCTACATCAGAAAACAATTAATCTTCATTGTTTGCCAACCAGGAGTAATCAAAAGCAGTAGGGAAATTAACTGTATTTTCTGGTACATATGAAGATATACAGAAACAAAAACAAAAATGCAAACTACAACTGAGGAAAGCTTCTAGACTGCCTCTTGCAGGAAAATAAAGATCTAGGCATTTTGCAAACAGATTTTTTTTTTTTCATCTTTTCAGTGAAGACATATTTGGTGGGGAAAACTCCAGATGTGTGGTAGAGTGATACGGAATAATTTATCCGCTGTGGAAACAGTTAAGGTCAGAGTCCATATACAAGAGCTGCTTTATTTGCTTAGGTTTGATTTGAAAAGGTGACTTTAGCTAATACCAATGGGGAAATTTGGCTCCTTTTTACTAGAATGGAGGAGTAGAGTATGGCTATGAGTAACCAGAAATGCACATTTAAGGTACTGACACACTGTTCACCACTGTAATTACAGGGATAGATAATTATCTAGGTTTGAACAGAGTGCGGAAATTATATGAGTTGAACTGCTGACTACGTTAAACTAAGATCTAGAAGCATTAAAGGATTTATAAGTCCAAAAATTAGGCACAAATCTGCCCCAAACAGAAAACACCCAGTTCACCGAGCAGAAACTAAAATCCGGCTGGTCCAGAGAATCCTGAGCAGGTACCTGATTTTCAGCAAGAAAGAACAGTCTTCAGGCTGTGTGCCAAACCATCCAAGAGAACAGAAGCCCCTCCGTGTAACTGGGACCCAGAGCCTGATAGCTCAGGTAAGGAGCTGAGTTTTCTTCCCGAGAAATCACAAGGAGGTGTTCCCACCAGGCACTCTTTCTGCAATGGCATCTGCTCAAGAATTGGGCTCAGAGGCTTGCCAAGCCTGGGGGAAGAGGAAAGGGAGAGAAGAGGGGGAGGAGAGAAGGTGGAGAGCAGCTCTTAAAAGGAAGCAAGAACACTTTGTATTTCTGTGGGGCACAGTCCAGTCCCAAAGATGTACTTGTCTCTCAGAGGAATTAGACCATCCTCCGATTAGCTTTTGGATCTCAGTGTAAAATGAGTAAGAGCTGAGCCAAACTTCCTGTCCAAAAAAAGCCCAGCAAGTTTAGATACTGCTGGCTAGCTGCAGAGCAGGTTTAAAACAAAAAAAAAATCATAGTTCTAGATTTATTTGCATAAACACTGCAAATGCAGTTCTGAAGAAATTCTTTGGGTTCAGCATCCCATGCTTTGCACTGCACTGCCAGATTACAAGGCCCTGCACTACGCCAACCCACTCCAGTCTCCTGTGCTGTGACACAGGTGAGGTTTCTCCTGCATGTGGCACGTGTTTGCCACAGGGACCCTCTAGCCTTTTAACTCTGTCATAACTTCCTTTAACAGAGAACATTCAGCTACAGACTGGCTTTCAAAGCAAACAAAAAAAAATTAAAAAAACTTTAAAAATCACCAATTTGGAAAGGTAAATCTATCAATTTTAAGAAGTAAACTCACCATAGCAGAATGTAATTTGGAAAAAAACCCAAACATGCTGACAGTCAAATCAAAATAATTCAGTTGGTAGTAAATAGCAGCAGGACAACAGACTGCCTTTCTTAGACTCAAATTCTAGGCTAGAATTACGCACATTGTTAAAACTTCTTTCTGTGTGTAAGCTTTTCTACAGAATTTATCCTGGAGTATCCAAACCTTGTGCAGCTGCTCCCTTGCTGCTCTGTGATTATCTGAGAAGCCAGCTGAAAGCTCATTTTTAGTCTTCTCCCTTTTCATAGGGTATTGCTTTACTGTAGTTATTTAACAAAATGCTGTGTGTGGCAAAAAGAGGTGTTTCGGAACATAAACAGAAATACCCTTGTAAAAGTATTTAAAGCCTCAGGCCTGCCATTAGACTGCCCACCAGTGGTTGTGATCTCCATCCACATGGCTCCCATGGGTGCCAGGGTGGTGCAGAGTTCCATGGGCACAACGAGGGATTTGAAATGGGGGACAAAGGCATAGAAAATATGAGAGAACACACTGGTGGTTAGCGTGGTTGTTTCAGGTGAGTGCGGAGAGGGGCTAGGTAAAGAGCAGGGCAGCAGACAGCTGTGCAGCAGCAGCCCTTTGAAAAATGGTGGGGATGCAGTGGTCCTGGACTGAGGCACCCTGGGCTGCAGCACAGTGATAGCACGCTATCATGCTCTAACAGATACCCGACATGCCAATCAGAGCTCTGGTAGGAGCCAGAATCTCCCTGCGTCCAAGGGAGCTAACACAGTCAAAAGCAAAGAAAAAGGGGGAAACACAAGAAGCTTTAGAAATCAGTAGATTAAACCAGTGCAAGGTCCTTGTTCTGCTGCCAAAGCATAACTCTACCAGGAAGCCTTGTGCTGTTTGCCTTACATACTGCATGGCAAAATTTCCTCTAGGTGACCACTCAAGGAGGCGAAAAAAATATTTTTTAAGGAAAACTTGCCTTCAAATAAAGCAAAGCATAACAACTCAACAGGCTGGGAATGCTTAGGGACAGCCTGTTTGGACAGATGGCTGCTTAACAAGAATGGTCTCTTGACCAGGTTTCTCTGTCTGCATTCCAGGTACCTGCACGTAAGGAAGCAGATTACATGCGCTGTTTCAAATGTGTATTGATTTGCCAATGGGGAGAGAGAAAACTCCATCTTTGATAAAGAATTTGATTTGATGATCATTTACAGACCACACCACATGAAGTCTTGACACTGTTTCTTCACCCTAATTACTTTGTGAGCCATCTGGTGCACCTGCTGTTGCAGGGAGGCAGGAATAACAGTTTTACACCCTCCCTCCCTTTTCTTTTCCTTTTTATCACACTGAGATAGATCTTTTAGGTGAACATCCACCTGACGTGGCCAGACAGTGCAGATGTAGACGCAGGTGCAAACTCGGTCAACCATGCCTCCAGATGGCTCTTACTTATTAAGGCAGCCAAAGTAATAACCACAGACAAAGGGCCTCCAAGAAAAAAAACCAAGACCATCCTGCAGGAAAACACTAGGTTCAGAGATGGAGTTTGTGAAGATACCAAGATGTAATCAGCTTGGAATCTGTGGTGGAAACAGAACTGGTCAAGTCCTCTTGAAATTTGGATGAAATGACAGACTGATAATTGAGCAGTCATGAAAACGGTTAAAATGCAGTAGTCTCTCCTGAAGGCTGATTACATAAGCATAGTGCCAGCAGCTAGATGCCAAGATAAAAGCCATGGCTTCCTTTGCTCCCTGCTGTGTTATACACTCTGCAACTGAGAAAGCCAAGAGACAAAAGCAATAGGATATTTTATAGTCTGATTTCTTTTAAACGCTAGAGACATCACACTTCCAGTGGCTGAACTCCAAGCAAACAAACAAGAGAACAAAAGGATGAAGTTGTAACCTCCCTCACCCTCTCCCTTTAATACCTTTAATTGCTGGCCCTCAAAGTGTGAAAGTTCAAAGGAATGAGTTTCAGGCTTGGGAAGCTGCCTCACTAAACAAGTTTATTTGGGAAGAATAAGCTCACAGGAGTCCACAGGCCACCTCTGCTCAATTGAATGAGCTCCCACTTGTTAACCTGAGTGCTCAGTGGGGAAAAGGTATCAGAAAAAAAATATTTTTCAACCAGCTATTCCAACATACCTTCTTCAAAACTATCACATATGAGTTGAGGCTTTTCCTGCCTTGAGGGACAGCACAAAAAATTCCCTGCCTCTTCAGTGATCATTCCAATAGCCATGCTGTCTAAATGAGTGTTCCACTGCGAAGAATTAATTGCTGCTTTCCACCTGTATTTTATTGAAAGAGGATTTGTGGCAGAGTTCCCAGCAGACACTGTGCTTCTGAGGATGCTGGGGCCAAAAAAACAACATGCAAAAGTGATGGGAGGTGCAAATCCACAGGCAAGAATCCTTTGGCTCTGCCATGCTGCTAGCAACACACAAAACCCTTCAGGCTTGGCTGAGGAGCAGACTCAGCCCTGCTTGCAGCCTCTCTGCAAAGTGAGAAGGAAATTTGGGGGGTGGGAAACTTCACAGTAGTAAATCTTAGTGAGAGGTAGGATTGCAGTGCACACAAGTCATGCTAAGTTCCCCAGTTCCAGTTCACTATAACTGTGAAAATGGCCTAGGTGTATGCCTCCTCTGACAGGTGTTCTCTGAATTCTCCTGCCTGGAGGGGTGTTTAAAGCCTGAGGCCTCAGTCCCATCAGTCCAAAGACTTTCATCACCATGAAGGTGATGAGTTGACAAACCTGTCTCATAATTCCTGACACACCCTAGGGATTCAAATCAATTGTGTGTCTCTCATGTATCTGACCAACATCCTTTGTCCAGCTTGCTTTCTTTCTCAGTGGCTTACTCACAGGCTTCTGAGGCAGATACAGGTATAGTTTTGACTTTCCAAAGGGTGTTCCTTCCCTTCCCTCCCCTCCCCTCCCCTGTCAGTGGGATCGGGCCCATGCACGAAACAATCACAGGCAACGAGAAAGGCAAGTGTGGACTGGGGAATTTGTGCCTTGACCCTTTTTATGAAGGTGTTTGTCACTGCCATAAATATCCCTTTGCCAACACAGTTGAGAAACCTTGAAAATTAGTATTATTTCTAGAACTTAGAACTAAGAGTTTTGTCCTTGGACCAGTACCTCCTTCACAAACCCACAACCGCGAGACAGGTCCCTATCACAGGAGCTATAAATGCGGCATATTAAGCAGCAGATGGAGAAGGGGAGTGAAAGCAAGCAGTAAGAACTTCCCCACCAGCCTGATAGACGCTGTTCTTAGCAGAGCAAAACCTGACTGTTGCCAAGTTTTTTGCCAAGGTATGTTGGCAAAGGCATAAGAAAAGGGAGAGTTTCACTGCGATTTTGAAAGAGGATAAAACAAATAAGAGAAGAACTATATTCTGGATGATCATGCTTTTTCAAAAATTCTTTTCAAAACAAAACACAGGGACAGCAAAGCTACTTCTTAAGTCCTGTACTCTGTGTTGTGTTGTGAGAACAAAACTTCCTCGAACCCCCTGTTTTATTTATTGCTCATTCAGTTTGCTAGCCACAAATAAAGCTAAACCTCTGCTAGTCTTCCTGGAAACTAAGCCAGTTGAACCACTGAAGAGATATATTTAGGACAGAGGAGTTGTAGGGGACAGCTGGGGCATATTTTATACTCCTTTACTGTGGCACTCTTTAGCCTTGTCACTGGGCCCAGACTGAAATAGCTGGTACTCGTATTTTAATGAATGACAGCCAGGCAAATTCAAGTCATGAGGTTGTGATCATGTCTTCCTCAGTAAAACAAGAATTTGGCTAAACCTGTGTTTGGTTTGGTCAATAAATATATTGTCCTGTTAACAACCTCACCTAAAGGCAGCCTTAAAACTGGAACAATTTGTTTTTTTTAAATCGGGGCTTTCAGTGAGTGCTGGGATTTGGATGTAAAATCCAAGGACAATGTCTATGTCTTTTTGAAGCTTAAGATTCACAGGGCAATTTCTGAATTCACTGAGGGGTAGTTATCACTAATGCTGGGATTTGCATGGCAAGACTGTGCTCTGTAGGATGTTTTACAATGTTGTCTCTTTTCTGGGCTCACTGTGATCTACAGTACATGTTTATCAGTTCACATTCTGCATTCTGAACAGCCTGCATTGGCAGCAAAACAAATTTTATATCGCTTATTAGTGATATAAATCAAGCATTCCAGCATTTCATTAATGGCAAATCTGAGGCTCATAACCAGAAAAGGGAACATCAGGATCCGCCTTTCAGGACAACAAGATGATTCTTGCAGCACCTTGTCCCCAACTCCAAATTTTTTCTTCTCTGTTTTAAAGCTGAATTTCAATTTGGAAATGCAGAATTACAGGGCTAAGTGAGAGCCTTTGTGATACACTGCCATATGCAAGAAGCAGAAGGAAGACCTTACAGCCTGGCTGAAGCAACCCAACTCCATAAGAGGGCAGTGTAAGAAATAAGCATTGAAAATGAGACAGAAATTGTTTTCAGTAGCACTGATGTAAAACTTTGCACAGAGGTAAGGTTCCCAGTGGTTTCAGGTAGCTGGGGAGACAAGCTCTCCATGGAGCAAGGTCTCAGGGATTGCACTGAAGCCTGAAGGATTACTGCATACAGGAATTTACCCTTTGACACTCCACTCACACTGGATTTTCTGTCTAAACCCATGATTTCTTCTGGGTGGATCCTGATTTATACCTCTATCAATAAAAGGGAGCTGATGCTATCAGTGGAATGAATGAAGCCTTAAGTCAGTGGTGGTCTTGCCTGTGTGAGAACTGCAGGATCAGTCTGTATAACACTGGCCAGCCTTTGGCATTTGATGAGCACGTTACCTTTATTTATAACATGGTACAGCAGGACTGACTTACAGCAGCTGCAAGGTCAGAAGTTTGATACCCTGAGGGAAAAGTGTCCTGGCAATGCATATCTGAAGATTGTGTTGAATCAGGGATATGTAAAAGGTTAAATGGGGTAAGTGTAGATTTTCGGGCTTTTTCATATCTCAGACTAGCTTTTTAGAAATATCCTTGGAGGATCCTAAAGAGCGCTTTCTATAGCAGAATGCTGAATTCACCCTTTTTGCCACCTTCTGTGACCTTTTCACCATCTCCTTACTTCTGCTTTGTAAAATAAGAACCACTAAAACAACTCTATCATTAAATCCACAGCATCTATTCCTTCATTGATTCTTGAGAGGCGATAACAAGCTCAGCTAGGAACACATTTTAATAATTATACAGATATAATTATCATTTTGGCTTTGCTAGGATTTTTGAAAGATAAATTGTGCAATCTATTTATATGCTTGATAAGCAAGAGGACCTAGTGTCCTTTCCCTTTAGTAAATCCATAGGAAGTCTCATATGCAGAGGGAAATCAACTAAAAAATGGCATCAAACAAAACAATGAGGCTTCTAATTAAGCATAATCTTGCAGGAGGTGGGTACAATAAATACCTCAGCAGTGAAGGGAAAGAAAACTTTGTGTTTTACACATAAATGCAGATGTTTCAGTAAATACTTGGAAAGTGATGATCCTCCATGTGTAGTCCCATCCACACTAACACTTATCCCAGGACAAATGGTGAGGGCAAAAAGCTACTCAGGAAGGAAATCTTTTGGAGGATACAATTAGAAGGAGATTTCTGTTTTACACAGTTGGTTAGTTACATGATATCTATCTGCTCATTTGCAAAACTGGATTTTGTAAGCAGAAACAAATGGCTAAAAGAAGCAGGAAAGACAATGAAAAATGAAAACACAATTTCAAGGATGTCAGAGCTAGGGCTTTGAGTAAAGTATGAAAGCAGTCCCAAAGACAAGGCTTATGGATGGGGTCCAGATAACCGTTTCCTAGCAACAGGAATACTATTAAGGGGGATGCTGAGGTCCAGTTTAATACATTTATCCAGTGCTTTGAAGGACAAGTAAGTAATATCAAATTCCTCATCTTATACAGGGCTACTCAGCCAGGTTCTGTAACTGTCTTTTTAAGAAGAGTTTCTACAGAAGTCAGTCCTGCATATATACCTCTATACGTCTGTATACATTTATTAGTCCTTTTCTAGCAGAACATGGAAATGATCTTGTTTATTGGGATACCTGCTTTGTGTTATTAAATTAGATGCAAGGCTACAAATTAGTTAAACACAATTACGTGAGAGTAAACTAGAATACCTTCTGGTTTTATTTCTGGGATATTTAGACAGTTAAGCTCACAAAAAAATCTGTCACAGTACTTAAAAGAGTCTATCATAAAAGTTACTTTATGGCACAGTTTTAATAAAAAATAACCATCAAAAAAAGAGGTTAACACCATGCAAACTTTTGTGAAGAAATTTCATAAGTTGGTTAAAAACATTGTATAATTCAGTAAAATTCTTTGGAGTCATTGCTCAACAGTGGTATTTATGTATACATTGAAGTGACTAACACCAAAGCCAGAACTGAATCTAAATGTTGAAAGGCATGGAGAAAATTATATATTCAAGAGCCAAACACTGAAAAAAGTTAGCTGTTGCATGTCATTGTTCTTGTCAGTGCAGTCTCACTCTAGTAAGCTTCAAATACAGAAAATTAATGCTCACCATATCCCAGGTAGCCTTCCAAGCCAACTGTATTGGGTTTGCATGGCCAAGCATTGGTAGTGGGGGACTACAGGAGTGGCTTCTGTCAGAAGCTGCTAGAAGCTTCCTCTGTGTCTGGCAGAGCCAAATCCCTGGCAGCTCCAACGATGGATGTGCCACTGGCTGAGGCCAGGACAATTAGAAATGGGGGTATTTCCTCTGTGATAACGTATTTAGGAAGAAGTAAAAAAAGTTATTACACAGTGTTAATTGTGGCCAGAGAAGAGCAGGGTGAGAGTCTGCGAGAGGAACAACTCTGAAGACACCAAGGGCAGTGCAGAAGGAGGAGAAAGAGATTCCCCTGCAGCCCGTGGTGCAGACCATGGTGAGGCAGCTGTGCCCCTACAGCTCATGGAGATCCATGGGGAAGCAAAGATTCACCCACAGCCCATGGAGGAGCCCCATGCTGGAGAGGTGGATGCCTAATGGAGACTGTGACCCTGTGGGAGACCTGTGGAGAGAGGGGCCCTGCTCCCAGGCTGGAGGAGCCTGTCCTTGGAGGACTACATTCCGTGGGAGTGACCCATGCTGCAGCAGTTTTGGGAGGATGGTTTGCCCGTGGGATGGACTCATGTTGCAGCAAGTCGAAGAGAGCTATTGCCTGTGGGATGGACTTGCTCTGGAGAATTTCATGGAGAACTGTCTCCCATGGGAGGGACCTCGGGGTGGAGCAGGGGAAGGACTCTGCTCCCTGAGGAATGGGATAAACGACAGGTGGTGAACTGACCATAACCCAGATTCCCTGTCTCCCTGCACCTCTGAGGTAGGAGGTAGAGTTAAGAAGGAGGGAGGGGTGGGGGAAAGGTATTTTTAAGGTTTTATTTTGCTTCCTATTATCCTGCTCTGATTTTGTTAGCAATGAATTCAATTAGTATCTCTAACCCAAGCCTGTTTTGCCTGTGATGGTATTTAGTGAGTGATCTCTCCCTCAAGGTATGTCAACTCATGAATCCTTCATTCTATTTTCTCTCCCCTGTCCAGCTGCAGAGGGGAGTGAATGAGTGGCTTTGGTGGGTGCCTGGCACCCAGCCAGCATCAACCCACTACATCAACCTCAGAGGATTGCCTTCTGATTTCCATGGCATATGAGCTTTGAAAATTATTCTTCCAATTTTTTGAAGAAAGGGGACAAAACAAAATAGGATTTTAACACTCGGGTTCTAGTTAGTACCTGATGTTTGTGAGTTTTTCAGCACTGTATCAGAGGTCTGATTCTCCTTTTTAGACATTTGGTGGATCCCTAGATCCAAACAACAAATTCTAAGCACATTTCTTTCCACAGCCCAAAATAAACATGATGCAATGCTCTAAGATGATAACATGATGCAGTATGCACCCACAGCCATCCTCTGGGAAATTTTCAAAGTAACCCTTGGTAGAGAACTGATTTGACATCTCTTGTTTCATTAGCCAACAGATGCAGTAGACTCGACAGCAGCACTGTTAGGGTAGAAGTAGCAAAATTTCAAGGATCTCTTATTATAGCAAGACAACAAGTATTTTTTTGCTTTCCCTCCATTTCCCTCAACATGAAGTTTTGTCTGAGTCCACTCCCTGCCCCCCCACACTTGAAAGGCAGTGGTCTCCACAGGGGCTGGAAGATAAGCATCAATATCCCATCTCATTTGACAGGAGACCTCCTGAGCACCCTGAAGAAATGCCTGTGGGCAGGCCCTCCAGGTGGGCCTGCTGGGGCAATAAGCTGCCTAATGGCATACTAAGCAGCTGAGCGTGCTTGAGCCATTGGTTCAGGTGACTCATATCAAAAGTACCTGCATTTTCACAAGCTGTGGGGATCAGCCATGCCACTTTTTGGGTTTTCTGTCAGGAACGGAATGAGACAAACCTGGCAGCCATAGTGGAAATTAATTTCCCACCTAATTTGACAGGCTTGAAAATCACAGAACCAGAGAATATTCTGAGTTGGAAGGGACACACAGGAATCATCGAACTCCAACTCCTGGCCCTGTACAGGACAGCCTAAGAATCACACCTTGTACTGAGAATATTTTTCCAAACTTTTCCTGAACTCTATCTATGGTGCTATGACCACTTCCCTGGGGATCCTGTTCCAGTGCCCAACCACCCTCTGGGTAAAGAACCTTTTTCTAATACCCGACCTAACCCTCACCTGACACAACTTCAGGCCATTCCCTTAGGTCCTGTCACTGGTCACCACAGACATCAGTGCCTGCCTCTCCTCTTCCTCTCACAGGGAAGTTGTAACTGCAATGAGTCGCGGTCTCCTCATCTCTAGGCTGCACGGACCAAGTGACCTACCAGCAGCTCCACATACAGCTTCCCATCAAGGCCCTTCACCATCTTCTTAACTCTTGTTTGGATGCTTTCTAATAGTTTTATAACTTTTTTGTATTGTGGCACCCAAAATTGCCCCCAGCACTCGAGGTGAGGCTGCCCCAGTGCAGAGCAGAGAGGGACAATCCCCTCCCTTGCCTGGCTGGTGATGCTGTGCCTGATGCCCCCCAGGACACACTTGGCCCTCCTGGCTGCCAGGGCACTGCTGACTCATGTTCAACTTGCCATCAACCAGGAACCCCAGGTCCCTTTCCATGGCACTGCTCTCCAGCCTCTCATTCCCACTCTGTGTGTATATCCAGGATTTCCCCATCCCAGCTGCAGAATCTGGCACTTACCTTTGTTAAACTTCATACAGTTGCTGATTGGCCAGACCTGTATTTTGCTGAGGTCTCCCTGCAGGGCCTCTCTACCTTCAATGGAATCAACAGCTCCTCCCATTTTGTATGATCTGAAAACTTACTTACTATCCCTTCAAGTCCTGCATCCAGCGTGAAGATGTTGAGAAGAACTGGGCTGAGGATGGAACCTCACTAGTGACCAGTCACTAGCCTGATATCACGCCATTCACTATAACCCCTTGTCCTGTGGCCATATTTGCTTCTGAAAATGTCTCTGTGCTCTCTGTACACCTCTGTGGAAGTGTGACTAGAAGCCAGCTTACATCAGTAAAGGATGGGATAGCACCTTTACATAAAGCAAAGCAACAGACAGCTGCTTTCAGACTACATCATTTATAGAAGTGCAAGCATAGTTGTAATAAATTGATGTTTTTATCTTTTGTCCTTCTTGAAGAAGTTCCATTTTTTGCCTGAAATAAACAAGTTATTTATCTTAAAGGAAAGTTGAGGTACAATCAAGGAACATACATGGAAAGAAACATTCCAGCAGTGAAATCACTTTGCTACTTTGAACTCATCTGCAAAATAGCTTCATGTACTACTTCTGTAACCTTCCCACAATAAAAAAACCCCTAACCCAAGACACCTCCATGGAGAGCTTTAGGCTTTTTTTTTTTAGTGAAATTCTTGGGACACCAACATGTAGTCTCTGTCATCACTCACAACTAAAGAAAAGCCATTATCTTTTTGCAGTGAAATAGATTTGATACTTGTTAGGGAATCTGCCACTCTTATAACTGTTTTTCACTGCTTTCAGCATCAAAAGCAAGGACTGTGCTACCATTTTATTTTACACCTGAGCACTTCCTCACAAAATTGTGGTGTTAATTTAAAATAAACCAAAGGAAGGAAACAGCTGCTGGAGCCCTGAAGAAATAAACTGTACAAAACACACAAAGGGGTTTGCCTCTTTTGCTGTTCTAGTTAGGAAGTGGGGGAGGTTGTTATGATCTGCTCTTCCTTAGGGCCTGATGTTTGAAAAATTGACAATGCTTTCTACCACCATTAGCTGGCTGTGCTCATTTTTTTTTGTGTGGTAGTAGAGAGAACCGAAACTCGGGAAATCTGAAGGTGTTAGGCTTAAGTCCCTGCTGAGTTGGATTCCTCACAAGAGCACAGCAAGGAAATGCCAAATCAAGGGTTTTCTGTGTTTGACATTTTTACAGGTTGTTATAGAATAGTTTATAAAACATCAAATGATAAATAATCTTTCATTTCCTCTGTTAGCTGCCTAAGCCATGTCTACCTCCTTAAAACATGAGCTACAGCAACTCAGCAGACCGAGCCTGTCTTTTACACATTCTTGTGCAAAATCATAGATGGGGATCCTTACACATTTGATATGAACATACAATTTAGCTGTCTAAATTTGATGTCATTCAGCCTTGTCCATCTGGATCTGAGGCTGAATGCCACAATTTGATTGTGGTGCCATAAGTGTTTAAAGATTTTAAGAGATTAAACAGTTGCATATACATTTTGGCATTCTGTCTAACTGCTCCTGCTAGTCAGAAGCAAATACTGAAGAAGGTTCCAAATGGATTAGAGACTCTTAGAGCCCATTGTTTAGTATGAAATTCTTATTACAAGGTTATTTAGGGGCTCTCTTTTGGGGGTATCTCTGGATTAAGGATTTATGGTACTAGACCAAGGATTTCTTGGTGGGTACTTAGTAGTTACATATGTGCCATATGTTGCTGTTTTTGATGTTTCCTTGCATTTAATAGTCACTTTTTTTGTCTTTTCCTTAACATTATTTGCGGTTAGGTCAGAGGTCCACAATCCTAAAGCCCGATCTGAAGGCACTGCAAATAAAATAGTGTCTGAATCCAGTCCTTCTCAGTAAGCCTGTATGAAATAATAACCAATTACCAGGTGAACTTGTTCCATAAACAGAGGTGGACTGCAGGAGACAGATCTGATAACATCGAAAGAAGCAATCATAGATTATCTCTTGCCAGATGGCCCCTGGGAAGATATTAGGGACTTCATGAAACTCATGGTGAAATTCCATTTACTCAAATCAGCGTGGGATCATATGAAAGAGGTCAGAAGAGGAAAACTTCACCACTTCTCAGGCTGAAATGAAAACAGTGTTCAACTTAACAATAAGCATTTCTACCCCAACACCAACTGAAAATGAGTTGGTTAATGGTCAGATAAGAACACTTCATATTCGCCTGTCCACCTACAATGAAACAGACAAATGCATGTGCACATACCCAAAAATTCAAATTCATATTTCATATGCATTTGACTACATCCCTATTTGATTATTAGTTTTCTTTTATCAATTGTATCCTGTGCTATATATATAATATGTTACTGTTATGACCCTTAGGTGTTTGACACCATTCTAATAGGAAAGGCCTGATTTCCCCCTGTTAAGAAAGATGTGTGTTAGTTAAGGTGGTGAGGGATTTATTTTTGAGTAATAAAAAATGCTCATTCTGCCAAAAAATGCCTTGATTAGAATAGGCAGAAGCTTGATTTTCACCTGCTTGCCTCTTCTGTCTGGGTAGAGCAGGTGTGAAACACTCCATAATTGAGCAAGTGGTTACATCTGCTCTCAGAGTCCCAAATGAAATTATTCTAAAGAATTAAAGAATTAATTAACCAATAAGACTGAAAATAGGGCAGAGTGTTTTGCTTCCACGGAGGCTTGATTTTTTTGATGTTGCTGGTTATATCAGTTAAAGATCTTCTGTTACTGGTCATGATCCCTGTCCATAAGTTCATTTTAGACACAAACATTTAATTATTTTATTTTGGAAGTTCTACTGATTTTTAATAAGAAAACAGCATTACAGACGCTGCTATTGGCAAATTGTGGCAGATCTTCCCGTGGAGTCCTTTCAGAGAGTATCACTCCATCAACAGTATTAGGCTGTGTCAGCTTTGCTGCTGCTGTGACAAATTTTAAATTAAACTTTAAAAAGCAGAGGAAGATAATGATTTCCAATAAATACTGTGAAATTCACTTCCTATGGTAGTAAAATGCACACAAGTTACTGCGCACTAAAATTTATACATTTGCTGCAATTCACCTTTAAGGAACGCAAGAGGAAAGTTAGTGATTTTGAATAGTTGATGTGTTTTATTTCATTGCTTGGAAGCTTGCCCGTTATTCAGGATCACAGAACTCATGAATTGATGATCCAGAGGGAGGCTCTTTTACTGTTGTATCTCCTGCATTGCCTCTATAAATATCATTTTTTATTATTATTCTGCAGTTTTTAGATTTGTTTTATGGTTCTGGTTATTAATGTTCTACCTCTGACTGTTACCAGAATTCATAGCTCTGTTAGAAGTCTGACATATCTGGGATATTTGCTTGTGCAGGTAGTTTTCTTGTAGTAAACCAATCTGCTGGACAGAGAGGGGAATATTCTGCCTTTGATAGTGGGTATATTTCTGATTAGAGTTAGTGGGAATATGTGGCTTCAAACAAAACCTGCAGCCCCAAAAGTTTAAATTACTGCAAGTGCAGAGCATGTAAGCCTTTTGTATGTGACTGCATAGCCTAGACAAAGAACAAGTAAATAGCTGCTGCTGTTCGTTCCTACCAGAGAGTGAGGATTGGGCATGAAAACCTCATGCTCTCTATTAACTTCTCTGGGAGTGTAGATGATTCTCCAGCTATAGAACAGTGTCTTCAGCTCACCCAAAACTGCAGCTAAAGGAGATCAATGTTACCAACAGTGTCGACCTTTTTTATTGTTTTTACAATCTCCATAGTTTCTATCCTGAAAATGCTGTTGTGATTATATTGAGGTTCCCCTTTCCCTGCCCTCAGGATATTTTAGAGCCAAGAAGATACTAAAATCTTAGAAGATGTTATTTTGTATTTTACTTTCATCTTTGGGATGTAGTGAAATGACACAATGCAATGTTGAAAACGAGTCAGCAAAACTATGGCAATGAAGACTTTTATTTCTCCAGCCAGACGTAGTAACTTGGAGTCTGCAACCTACTGCAAATCATCTCTAACAGACCAAACAATTAGCAGACATTTAGTGAGTAATTGGATAGCTGCTAGTGCAGCAGCTTGACAGTGAGACCAGTAAGGAACTCATTGATGGTTATGTGATTATATTGAGGTTCTTCTGTGGTTAAAAAAAAAAAGAAAAGCATGACCCTTTCTTTTTTTTAAAGAATAATCACCCAGGAGGTTAGATAGCTCCTCCCCTGCAGGTGTGGTTTTCAGAACAGACAGAGGTTTTCAGTTTGTTTAAGGTTATTTCCTCTCCAGGAAATACTCACTGGAGAAAAGGCAGAGGGAGAAAATGCACAAATTGCTTCTTACAACTTGTTATGTCATTCTAGGGATGATGAGGATACCTGGGGGAGCTTTGCACCTGTCAGCTACTTTTATAACAAACCTTTCAAACAAAAAGACCATCTTTAAAAGCTCTAGCATCACATTTAAGATCCTCTCCACACTGTCCTTGTTTTACTTCCCTTCCAGCTCTTTCCCCTCCATGAGGAGGGAATATCTCTTTCGACAGACATGCCCACAGACAAGCACGCATGAGAAGGTTGGTTCTTGTGCAAAAAGCCGAGAGTATGATACGGACTCTCACTCTCATGGGAGCACTTCTATTAGCTTTAGCTGGGCCAGGATTTCACCCTTGCTTGTGTCAAGTTTGCCAAGGCTTACTGGCATGAAACTGGTCGTGAGGGAAGAATTCAGACTGCTTTTCTACACAAATGCCCAAATGTCCAACGTGTATGAAGAAAACTGGTAGGATCATAAAAAAGATTAATGTTTTAGACATGCTTAGCAGGCCTGATGATGCTCCCACTGAGGCTGTGGAAGCTGACTTGAGCAGCAAGCACGGTGTGCCAACACAGGCACTTCACCTCTGTCCCTTGTCAGGTTTCTTTCACAGCCATCAAAAGGTAGCTATTTCTTCACTCAACAAATCCAAATGAAAGAAACTTGAGTGGCCCAGGAGACATTTCAGCTGGTCACTGCAAATTGATTCACACAAGTGTCTCTGGTGTGAGGATGTGCTACTTCTTAAGCAGCAAGAGAAGGGGAAATGAAATGAAGAGGTTGTATGGCTGCTCTCAGGAGAACGTCAAGCTAACAAGAGCAGATTAGTGTTAATTTAGCTGAGAAAAAAAAGCCTCTCCTCTTTTAATGCTTGAGAATTTGAGATTCCAGCAACAGGTTGGGGAGGTGGGCAGTGGGAAGGAGTGGGGGGAGATCGCTCTTTCTTAAGCAATTACAGAAGTATGGAAATAGGTTATGGCAGGTTAGGGAACAAAAATACACAACTGAAAGAAAAACACGAAAAAGGGAAGAACACAAATCTGGGACATCAGCTGGCTCTTTGCTGATTCAGAAGCATCTCTTTTGGGAGAGTAGGGCAGAAAATTCCTGCTTTGCTCCTCAATATTAATAAAAAACCCAAAGAAAACCAAAAAACAAAACCCAGAAGAACTGCTCCCACTCTGCTGCAGGACAGATCCCATATCCTGTCTTTCAGCAGAGTAACATAAATGTGCAAACACAGTATGGCTTTGGAGTTGTGCTTATTCATGTCAGATAAGACTGGAGCATAGCAAGAGCAAGCTGCAAGTTTGTCTTTATGTCAGTCCGAGAAAACATGCCATAGCCATAATCCCATGTACAATTTGAATGGTTAGCACTGCCAATAAAAAAGAGCAATTTCCTGTCATGTGCTCCCTAGTTCCCCTATCTAGTTCAGTGCAAACCTCCTGAATAGCCCTGCCAACATAGGCTTGAAAATGTAACATGTAAATGAGTGACTGTGGGAAGGGACGGAAGGTTAAACCACTCTTACAAAGATTTAGAGGGTGTGTGAAACTGTGTTTCAAGAAAGACCTTTCGTAAAGATAAGAGAATATCCACTGAAGAGATACTTTCTTCTGGACAGCCAGAAATTTCTGATTAAAAACTGCATTTGAGAAATGCTAAACATAACCTTGAAGAAGAGCACTGCTTCACATCTGATAACATGACAGTTTATGTGGATTTTTAATACAATATATCATGTATATGAAATAATAATAATAATAAAAGGTGATTTTGATTCCTTCTGCATCCAGGGTTATTGTTATTCTGGTTTGTACTGTCAAGATAAAGCAGAAACAAATGGTTACCCAAGTGCTGAGTATCCTTTGGAGAGATAAAGAACAATTTTCTGAAGATGGAGAGCAGGATAGATTGGCATGAAGTAAAAGACGCACCTGCTTCCATTCTTTTTGTTGATCCAAAGCTTCTGTTTATTCAAGGGATAAAAGAAGTCCCCCGGTGAGATGTGCCAGGAGACATTTTTAATCTCTTTTGCTGGGGAGCGAGAGATTCTACTGCCAATGCTTGCAGTATGAACTTCATTCAGTGTTTATTGTGTGAAGAGTTAAGGTGAAGGGGTAGCTTTTCCTCCATCCCTCAGACTTAAATAGAGGGGTGAGAAATAGAAACCTTAGGAAAAGGACATACAAGAGATACAGATACAAATTCATAGGATCAAAATAATGTAGGCATTATGTGCCTACATCTTTGGATCTCAGAAGATTCCTTTTTTTTTTTTTGATGTGTTTGATCTCCTGAAGAATGACTGGTTTATTGCAAATTTAACTCAGTGTGGTGAAAAAGCAGCTTTCAAAATGTCAGCTGATGAAACACTGAGTGAAGCAAGGGCCTGGGGCATCTTCATCCTAAATTCAGGGCAGAATGAGGTTCAAGCACACCAGCTGGAAATTTTCATATCACCTGCCTGGTTAGATAAAGGAAATTAATGGGTTCTTGTGGCTCTCCTCTGTGGAGGACAGTAGCTACATTTCCTTCAGTTTCCAAGGAGGTTAACTTGCGTGCTCGTCTGAACAGTCAACTGAAGTGCTGTATGGTAGAAAGGAAATTCATGCTGAAACTAGATATCTGTTATGCATTCTAATCTACTTTCCCTGACTACGGCAGGAATCAAACAACAACAACAGCAAAAAAAAGCACAGAGCAGTGAGCAAAGAATCTCTTTGAACTAACACCCAACCCGAAAGCTTTCCAGGCTTTTTCTCTGAAGCCGCTCTGCCCGTTCTTCTATACCTATCGTGTGTATTCTTTGTTAGTCTGTTTTTTACTTCCTCCCATTTTTCAGAGTCTCTGTTCTTGCAGCAGTTTCTCCTGCAGATACATAGTATTTCCAGCAGAACAAGAAGAGGTGAGGCAGTTCTCCTCCTCCTGGGTGCCTGTGCTCCATCTTTGGGGTGTAGAGGTGAAACTGCACCCCAATGCAGTGAGAGAACAACTCCTGCATATGTGAGAGAAATCAGAGCCACTTACTTGTTTTCTTGCAAATGTATTGAAGCGGGTCACTATGATTAGACATTCCCCCAGCTGCTGGTTTCTAAGGGGTTTAACCAAGTGTTTAATTACACAATTATTTCACTTTTACCAGTTAGGGCTCAAAATGCTGACAATTCTAGAGTGCAACCTGGTAAAGTCTTATTGCATTTGACTTTGTCAACAGTTTTGAGTTTTCTGTGTGATGCATGTAACCCCTTTGCAAATGGGAGACTGCTCCAAACACTTTATCCTAGGCAGAAGAAAACAAAGAAGAACAAAACAAATATCAGAGACCAGAAAAACACCAAATACTTCAAAATATCAAGGTCAATACATTCTTGAGTGACTTTGCCACTAGAGCTATGCTCCTGGTTGGTCAACTAAGTCACCTCTCATCACTTAGCTCAGACAGACTACTGAGAGATTTGGACATATGATTTCCTCCCTGAATTTGTTTTCCTATAAAGTGTTTCACCCACCCATTGTTGTATCAGGCTCCCATGTAGACTTTTGCATGTTGTCACATTAGAAGTAGGCCCTCACAGTTGATGAAAAATTAAGTTTACTGAAATCTCCGTTATCTCAGTGTGCTCCATATACTTCTGTTTGGAAGGTACTATTTGACCAGGGCTCTTGAAGTAATTTGCATCTGAACGTCCTGTTTTCTGAGCTAACTTTTTACATTACACCCAGTGGTATTTTCTCTCATCTTTCAAAAAGGCTTTGCAGCCCCAAAATGTCCAGGAGTTTTACAATCATCTTATAACTTATAACTTAATCTCCCCACAACCTCATTTAACTGCTCTCTTGAAGCATCACGTCTCAGCTTATATCCTTCCAACTTTGGATGAATGAACAACACTAAACATCAGAGAGAGGCAAATACTGCAATGCTTTTATGAATATTCATCTGTATTTTGAAAGGAACTCTGCATTTCCTTAGTCTTAATTTTCACGCCGTAAATTTTCTCACAAGTAATATCTGTACAGAAATATTTGCCGAAACAGCACATACCATTATAATAGCATCAAGTACTACTAGAATGTTAAAATTCAAATGAATAATTGATATTCACATCAAAAAACTAAATCAAAGAATTATCCAATTGAGGCAAGAAGGCACGCCTTGTGATCTCTGTGTTAAATTGGATCAGACTGAATTTCTTCTTTGAAAAGCTGCAATAAGCGTTCTGTGAATGGGTCTAAGCTTGAGTTTCACTCAATGTAAATCATTCTGAATGACAAACAGTCTTGCAAAAACATGTTTATAGACAATTTCCAAATGGAAAAGAGGCAAATGCATTGAAAAAAGTATTTACCCTGAAATATTCTCCCAGCTGAGGTCTTAGATAAGTTACTGTCAGGCAATCCAGCATGGTGCTTTCCCTTTGCATTCTCTCACTCTTAAATAATGCCAATTTGAGGAGCAAAAGACTGTGCTTTGACCCAGGCGTGTCAATCTTCTGCTTATCTGTGCAGAAAACTACCTCAGAGTCAGTGGACTATCCTTATTTAAAGTACTCTTTCACTCCCTGTCCAAAGTATGCCCATGTAGGGAGTTAAATTATCCACAAGCATTCTTGCTTCACCCACTGACCTACATTGCTATGACCATGACCTAAGGTGATGCCTTATTGGGATTTCTGCTCCAGTAAATGAGCATTCCCAGGGCTAAAATACCCTTTACCAAGACATTACATGAAAGCAGCAGTATGCATTAGAGTGGTCACCAGCAAGAAAAAAAATGAGTCTTTTCCTGTAGAAGATTTTACAAAATGCTGCCAGTCAGTGAGAAAAAAAAATACTGGTGAGCCACCACTGCTTTATTCCTCTCCAGGGAGAGAAAGGGAAAGTCCAGTATAAGGGCGGGGGGTGGGGGGGG
>VZRS01002802.1:406872-455784 GCA_013398055.1 Ifrita kowaldi
GATGGAAAGAAAGGTCCAACACAACATGACACCCCTGGGGTTTGTCTGGCTGGTTCCTTCAGTCAAAAGACAGACAAAGACGTGCAGGTTGTTCAGCAGCTTGCTCATGCAGTTTGGACCATTAACATGCACTTACAGACACTGCTTCATGAAGTAGACTCATGAGAGGATGCAAAAATTGAAAGGGGTTGTACTGCTGGAGGTCCTGGGGAGTGCCCCTCTCAGCTGCAATGGGAGGGTTGGAGTGCAGCCAGCTCATACTTGATCACCTCAAGGCAGACACAATCTAGAAAGGTCCTCCTGGAGGAAAGAAAGCGAAGGAAGTAGCACTGCAGACCTGTTTGTGAGACAAGGAAAGGGATGCCAGGCTGCTCTGGCCAATCAGGCAAGTCAATTGCTTCCCCTGCTTGGCAGTGCTGACTGAGAAAGCAGGTGTAAAGGGTCGGAAGCCTCGTGACGGGATCAAGAAAGCTGCATCTGGAAGAGGTCAAAATGCCAGCAGGCGTGGGAATAGGGGATATGACTCACAAGAGATGATATTGTATGTGCAGGGAAAGGCTCAGAGAAAGAGGAAAAGCATCCATCCAGCAACAAGGGGTTTAAAGACCTATTCAGATCATGTTGGGTTTTTTTAAAGAGAAAACAACCAAGTAAAAATCCCCTGTTGTACAACGGGAATAATAATTCCAAGGATTATGGAACACCTAACCCTAATCCTAGTGGCAGTTCAGGGCTGACGTCAAAGTCCCCAGCACCACGTGTGGCTCAGATGAGAAGGGTGTGGAGAAAACCATGTTGGTGCAATGCCATGCTCCCCTGGTTATGATGTCTACAGCACCAGTGTTCCTGGAGCTGTAGCCTCTGTAGCCCCCTGAACCCCCACCCTAATCCTGAAGGCAGCTTGTGGGTGGAGGTTGAGGTCCCCAGCACTATGGGTGGCCCAGATGATGAGCCATCCAGACAATGGGCTCACTTATACGCCTTGAGGTCTGAGACCAGTTGTTAAAAGAATGGACTGTTTGATCAGACTTCTTATGTTTTTTACACCATGAGCTGTAAGTTGATTAAGGAATCCTGCTATTCTTTGGGTTACCCCATATCCTTTTTGGTGCAGAAGTATAGGAATCATAACATATTCCTTGGCTTTTTTTATTTTTTACATTAACCATACCTTACATGTTATAGTAACCCTATGTTGAAATTCAGATTCAGGACTCATGTCTCTCTTGCCTTTATGTCTACCCGTGAGGTGTGTGATATCAGGATTGTTCATGAATCAGTGTCATAACACTTACAAAAATCTGTCTTTGCTGTCAGTTCTCTTGCTTTTTTTGTCTTGTAATATTTGAGCTAAGAGAAGAGCAGTCAAAAGCAATACAAAAAAATCCTGCAACAAAATCCTGCACTAAAAACTCATAGCACCCTATTACTTGGAGAGAGACCTTTCAAACATCAGTCTTTGCTTGCTGCATCTTTACATGTGTAGAATTGTGAACACCCTCAGCATTCCCAAATGAGGCGATCCTAGAGACTGGTGGCACTTTGCTGCAGCTTTGTAACACAGTCCCCTTGCAAGTATTCAATGCATAGGGGTGTTATTGGGCAGCGTATTCTGGAAATAATTTAATCTTCCTACACAAAGGCAAAGACTTTTATCAGCTCAGATCCATCCATTATCCATTTCTATGAGACAATACCTTTCTACCTAGGTATTGCTTTCCAAAAGCCTGGCCATATTGTACGAAACAATAAACACTGGAGTTATCACTGAAAAGCATCTTTCCTGGCTTTGCCAGCAAAGCTTCTCATCTGGGGAAATGTGTGCAGACAGGATGCTCCTCCTTTTCCTTCCCACTGATCTCCAAGCCAGCAGCTGGGGACAAGGGGCCTCCCTGAGTATTGTGGTTGCTGTTCAGATGGCCTTTATAGGCCATGATTGGTCCATCTAAGGGCAAGTGGGATATTTCGCAGGTTTTTTTGTCACCATGCAAATTCTGGATTATTTCCTCCTCTGCACAAATATTATTGCAGTTTAAAACAATAACAACAACAACAACAACAAACCACACACAAAAACCTAAAACCCCGTGTTGCTAATTTGTTTACTCATTGGCTGTCATGCAATACAGGAACAGGCAATGTGGTCCCTGAGCTCGTTCTTCCAGTATCAGCACATCAGTATTCAGGAATCCAACTGCTGCTGTTTGCAAATCTGTGCAGATGAATGCAGTCCAAAATGTACAAGTTAGACTTCAACATTAAACTCTATTTACTGTGTAATTAAAAGTAAGTCTTCAACAAACAAAATATGATAAATATGGATTTGGAAATATGAGCAAATACAGACTTCTGGGCTTAATATGATGGAAAAAAGGATTTTCATGCAGTTTCTATCTCTGACATTCCCCTGTTTTGCATACATTTCCTCTCCACACATGTTCCTGGACTTTAAAAAGTAGATTTTTGAGGCTGGATCTTAAGTTGCAACATAAACTGCTGCTCACCTGAGTCATTGTCTGTAAAAGTTTTGACCAAAATTCAACAGAGTTGATGCTGAAGATTAAGCAACTAAAGGAAAGACTCTTCCTTTCTGCCAGGCAAGGCACCTTAGCTACACTTCATGCATATAGGTACACACACCAGTGCCCGAAAGGGCACTTGTGATCCTGCTGTGAAGATTGGTCTGCAGTGGCTTGCGACATAAAGGCCTTCAATAAAGTTTTAATTTTTTGAACTTGCTGAGTGTACCTCTGCCAGATTGATATTACTTTATTTTATACATGGGAAGTTCTCTTTAGTTTGTGTGCATTGGGCTACATAGGTTAATTTTAAATGCTCTGCTAAATGAACATGGAATAATACGCTGGGTGCACAAATGACAGAGGAAGATCAGCAGTGATATTTGTTGTGCTGCTAAAGCACTCCCTTGGTCTGGAGAGAGGAATTGAGAAAAGACATGTTGTGCACTAGCATTAAAAACATTTCAGCACCTGGAAGATTTGGAGGCCAGCCCAGGGTAAGAGTGGGACCTCTAGGAACTTGAACTTCACGCTGATGGAACTTGAGGAGCATCTTGACAGTGATGGAAATGAACCCTAGACTGAAAGCTGAAGTGGAGAGGAGCAGTTAAATTAATGCAGCAGCTATGCAAAGTACAGGGCATTGCCGGAGCCAGCTGCGTCACAACTCAGATTGCTTGTGAAGGCAAGCCACCAGCAGTGCTGCTTCCATTCTGGCAGACAGATGCTTGGGCAAGAAACCTGCATCCATTGGAATACTCTCTGTGCTTGAAAGCTGACCTGTCTCCTCAGAGTGCACTTCATAGGACATGGTGCTTTCTGAAGCATGTGTTCTAGCTGAAGCAAGTTCACATGCAAGGAACAAACAAAAACCATAGACAATCTGGAAAATGGAGTCCCAGGAGGAGCTGTGTGCCCACATAGTTTCATATTAAGCAGGGGAAAAGAAAAAGTGTATATTGATTTTCAATGCAGGATTTTGACGATAGTAAGAGTCTTTCTGTGGATAGCCACTGCATTGCCTGAGCACAGGAAATTAAATCAGTTTGATCTGACTGATAGGAAGCCTGACTAGCGTACAATTTTCTCTAGTCATCAACCAACCAAGCTGGTTCTGCCCTAGATACCACACTGCAGCTGCTAGCCCACTCCTCTGGATGTGGGGTGCACCTGGATCATTGCCTTCTGGCTCTTAGCTAATTAATTCCTTCTTGTCCTGGATAGAGGCAAACCGTTCAGCTGCCCAAGAGCCATTCACAAGCATAATGATGCTTGTTAGCGTGTGCTGCTCATTAACTGGGGTTTGCACGCTTTGCCCAGTGCCCATAGCCAAAGCACACACGTGCACACACTCAAATGGACAAGAACTTGTTTGAGTTTTCATCTTCCTAAAGGGAAGCTGAAGGGAGCAAAGGAAGTGATTTCTCCTCACATCACCTCACATATGCAATGGACATATGCAACCTTTTGAGGGTTCCAGATCAATCAGCAGGCAGATGAGGGTCCCTCTTTCTACAACCTCTCAGAGGAGTGCCTGGTATAATTGGTTCCCTGCAAAGTTGATGCATCTCGTCAGTCTTTGTTTCTTTGTGGTACAAACACAGAGACAAAACAGAAGAACTTGGTCAGCCAACATATCTGACTTATTTGTGAAGGTGAAAAAACTGAGAAGCAGTCGGAGTATCCACCGAACTACTAATGAAGTATGACCACAAACAACCCTGTATGACCTTCAGGCTCATCTTAGGTCATTACGACGTTTTAGCATCCATTCAGAATGGATGCCTGTTTTTCTATACATAGCAACTGCTGCTTTGGGTGCCTTTGGCTACCGTCTGGCCCGATGTTATGAAATCTAACTTTACAGATTCAGATGTATTTTGCATTTCCTTGGGTCAAGTCTGAATTTATTCTGCAGGGGAGAGGAAAAAAAAAACAACCAAAGAAGCAGAAGCAGGACGATTATTTAGGAAACTGAAAATGCCAAGGGAGCTCTTGGATGCTATGTTTCTCTTCCCCATCTTACTGCATGCAAATAACAGCTTTCCTTACAATTTTTGACAGAAAGTATTTGGAGCACTCATTTTGACTTCCTGATTTGAGTGTGTGCTTGACTCTGTGCAAGTGGCTACAGTTACCAAAAGCGCTGAAACAGAATGCTGTGCCTCAACATGAATATTCAAGTTCTTTCAGGAGGACACCGCTAAGATCATTACAATTGCTAATTATAAAAGTGGTAGCCAAAACTCCCGCTTCCTTCTATTATTCTTACATCCTGCAGATGTCCTGATTTAGCCAGTTAATCATCAGATTCTCTTGGGAATCATCTGGTTGTTCAGTCTTGTGTTTCTTATTTTTAAAAAAGGAAGTCGCTTTGAATTTTTAGTGTGATGTATCTTATTTTCTCAAATATTATGATTAATTATTTAAATATTGTATGTGATGTTGCATTTCTTAAATACTGTTCTTGACATGTCTGCATGCACTTAAAGGGTCTCTGAGCCACATTTTAGTTCCTGGGAAAACAGCACATGTCCCTTCAGTCAAAACAGACATTTCATTTTGCCTTCAATCATGACACCACCTGCTCACCCTCAGCCACAGCAGCTTTCAACAGCTCCGTCATGTGGCTTCTGTAAGTTTTGTTTACATCTGAAAATATTGCTCCTGTGTGGCAGCACTTGTGAGACCTGTACCAAACACTGTGCTGTGCTTGCGGGCTGCTGTGATGCCCTTCTCTGCAACAGAACCTTGTGTAATGATGTTTGGGGGAACAGTCAGCAGAGTGCATGGTTGGCCAGAGTCCTCTGGCTATTCCAGGACTTTTGTGCTACCTGTCAGCTCTAGATATCTGAATGCCTCCTCATCTTTTCATATGCTCTGATTTTCCCGTGGCTAATGAGATGGCATGGGGCTGCCACACCGTAATCTGCAAGGAAAAGAATATGAAGGGAGGAAAGGTCACCCATTAGGAAACCAGAACCCCGAGGCCTAGGAACACAAAACTGCTGTGTTCCACCTACTGTCGCAAGAGGCTATATTTGTAAATAATTTATGCTGTGTTACGTTTGCAATGCACTGATGGTGTGGTATTCACTGCATGGCATAGTCTGACACTGGGAAAACTCATATCCTTTGAAAAAGCCACTAATGGAGAATGGGAATAGAGATAATTACGAGAGTTGGCAGAGCTAAACCATCAGATCACAATAGCAAATTTGGCCACCAAATTGATTAGCAGCATGAGAGACTCTTCTCTACCAGAACACGTTCTATTTTTTTCCACCTTCTCTCTTTCCAGTAAACCAACTGAGCTCAGCTCCATGGTTGCAACAGAGACCACAGATTGTTCTCTATGCCTAACTCATCTCTTTTGTCTTGATTTTCTTTTCAGTCAATTTTCTTTTCAGCAAACAGTGCAAAAGTTGTGTTTAGTTCTTCTCTGTGGGTTAATGTATCTGAAGATAAATTCTCTCTTTGCTTCTGCACATGCACAACCTCTGTGCTGCTTTACCACTGAGGATTCAAGTCCCAAAGCGTGTGTGTAAGGGTGCAAAGCAAAAATCTCATCATGTTCATGTTATTTGCTGATTTTTCAGTCAAGCCTAAAACTACTGACAGGTCACCTTCCTGAAGCACTGCACTGGAGCTCACTGCTCAGAAGTCAGCCCCAGGGACACACTCCAAGCTCTTCAGAAGTGATAGCCAAAGCCACGGGAAGAGAGGATGCATGAAAATGGAAGAGGAATGTGAAAAGCAAGATAGGTGGGTGAAGTGGGTGATAAAAGGGATAGTAGGGAGGAGGGAAAGAAGAGAAGTAGCTCTAATGAACCTTGTAAAAAAGATTTCATACAAAGAAAGCTTTAGGGAATGAAGAAATGCCAGCCAGACTTTTTTTTTTTCCTTTTTTTCCTGTGGATGAGCCCTGAAAAAAAACCCAAAAGCATCTATATTGAATGGGTGATATTACTCTGGAATCCACATTATCCAGCTGTTGGGATTTTGTTTCCTACGCCTGTGTGAATTTATGGTGCCATTGTAGAGAACAGACACTGAAGCCTCAAAGCAGTTGGGGTTTCCCCTTGCTGCCATCTTCAACTGCATCTGCTCATCTGCATCGGTATAAAACTCTGCCTATGGGGTTCAGCAGCAGGCAATGTCTGCCTTGTGATAGAGCAGAAAACTGCACAAAGAAGCCCTCAGTATCCTGCCCAAGGCCATCCAGCACACCCATGGTGCAGCCCTCACCCAATCTCTCGAGCACCATTTCTGTGTCTGAACCTCAGGGGCAGCCTTTCTCTCCCAGAGCCATGTGGGAGCCCCACATGCCATGTCCTCGTGGGCACAGATGGTCTGAAGGACCATCCCTGCAATGCCCCACATGGAAAGTCAGTCTTTCCATCCCCAGTTGCTTTTATTCAGGAGTACTGAGGGCTGGAAACATACAAATGGGCAAGCAATGGGCCTTTACCATGTCATGTGAGCTCCAGTCTGCCGGCCGGTATAACAACAGGTATTTGAGCTGCTCACAGCTTTCCTGCCAGGCAGAAGAGGCTTGGCAGTCACCCAGCATACGTCCTCTCCTGCTGGACTGCTTTCTCCCACACTGGCCATTCTATGCATTTCTTTTAACCTTGCCTTTGTGCAGCAGATCACATCTGTGCTCTGCAAAATCAAAACCTTAGATGGCTTTTTTAATCTTAATTTAATTCATTAGCCCAGAGTCTTCTCTTGGTTACTTGAGGCAAATCCAGATGTTCTCCCAGGTATACCTGAGGGGAAAACTTTGTTGATAATGTTTTTGAACCTCATTCTTTTGCTATAAACAATGCCCTTGGAACATTTCTATGCTGCTTTGTGAACTTATTTTTCCCCATTTGGAAGTACTGAATAAACCGAACAACTTGGCGGTGCATTAAAGCTTGTTTGAAACCACACACAAAAGAATTTGGGCAGCTCAAATGCCAGAGAAATGTGTTTACATGTGATTGAACATAATAGCCCAAGATTAGAAAATCTAGCAAGAAGCAGGGGGGATTAAGAGCATGCTCTTGTGAAAACCTTGATAACTTCGGATGAAAGTCAAGGCAATGAGGTAACCAGATGAAACTAGTTTGTCAAGTTCTATCACTCTACCACAAAATAAGCAATGTAAAAACAAGATTTTACTCATTTCACTTCCACTCTTATCCTGCATCTAGGCATGAATATAAATTTTTAAAGCCTCACAGTATTAAAGCTATATATTTGTGTCAGCAAATTGAATACAATCTGTTTTGTAAATATTAGGAGCTCTAAACCCTTGGGCCAAATTCTGCAATGAGATACACATACAACTCTGATAGTCTTCAGCTGAACATATGCATGAAACAGCAGAAAGCATAATTTGACTGAGCCAAATCCATTCTTTTTAGCAATATAAAACATTGGAAAAATACATTGGGCTAAATTCTGTTCTTGGATGCATTTTTATAATTGAGATAATAACACAGCCAGCTATGTTACTGTAATTTAAAAATATGCTAGCAAAAAAGAGCAGAATTAGAGCTGTTCGTTGTAGAGTCTAATAGAAGCATTCTCCTTCTTGATGAGATGCTGGGTCTTGAAAATTTTAGCACTGATGTTCAAAAAATGAAATTCCCACCTATGCCAAGCATTTTGTGCATTTTGACACAGTGGAACCGCAAAGCAATAAGGCATCAAATAGATCTCAAAAACTACTTTTTCTTGTTCACTCCACCAGAAGGTTGAATCTGTGAGATCAGCTAGATGTGTGTGACTCTGTACTTACTTCTCACTAGTGCGATTAATGAATGAGTTTAAAATTTTCACCCACCATATCCTCAATAAACTAAAATGATATCTTCCTCCTCTGCAAATTTCTTACATTTAAGTGCCTCCATTCCTCTGTAATGGAGCTGGAGCTTATTGTTCTAGTGAGACATCTCTATTCTCATGAAATTTAGAAAAACTTGTTTCTTAAGACCATCCCATACTTTTCTAGTTCTCTAAGTCTCCAGAAAAATATCAGTTACAGAAAAAGAATTAAATAGCTCAAGATGAAATTTATTAAGCAAGCCATCTTCCATACTTTTCCTCTGCTCTACACTCTAACAGAACCTTCTGGTTCACATTTCTCAAGCAACAAAATGAAGCATAAATTTCTGTTTTACAATGACTGTGAACTGGATGATTTGCTCTTTGGCACAGGTTTTAAGGCAAGATCATTTAGAATTTTTAAATTTTCTTATTCAAGGAGAAAGATTTCCTTCTTTATGTTGTCTCATTTTGTTGTTTGCACAACTAACATGTGGATCTAGAACTTGATTTTAAAAGCTATGGTCAGGAGTTGTCTGATCCAGGGCTGGGGAATGGGTTCATCTCCTTTTATCTCTGTGATTTATACTGCTTTGTTGCAAGGAAAATAAAGTGTTATTACAATTCAATGTGTGTTACTACCCTCTGAGGAAAGGGCAACCTATTAGGAAAAAGGCACAAAACTCAATGTAATTTGAAAATAACACAGCATAACTGATATTTCTTTAGAACAGGCTTATATGGAAGGGAACCAGAGGTTAATTGTGCAAAATAGTATTACTGCACATCCAAATGCCATTTCTAAATGTTATAGTACATTAAAGTATACTGCAGTGAATGAATAGTCCTAGCAGTGATGATAAGCATGAGTGGACTTGAGGAGGTATCCTGCAGCTGCTTTCTGTCAAATGTAAGTAATATTGAGGAAACAAGGAGCTCTGCTTTTGACCAGAGTTAATGAGATATTAGCTGTGAATAAAGTGACTTTAAACCAAAATTTCCTGATTATATTTTAGCAAAATATCACCAAACAATTTTTTCAGTAGTGACCGAAATGAATAACCTTGCAGAGAAATTTGGCAAGCCTGTATGGTGTATGGGCTGCTTCCTCATTTAAGGCATCACTGATAGGGTTACCTCATGCCATGTAAATGTCCATCCAACCTAGCTTGGGGCAGCCTGATGGTCTTTCCACACTTTGACATCACTGCCAAGGGTGCATATTGGTGTAGTGTTCCCAAGATGTCTGGACTGGTATTCAGCCGAAGTCAAGCCAGGGCCACTGAGGCTGAACAAATAATCCTTGCAAATGGTCACATCAAACCAGCAGCTCTCCACTGCTGAGGTGCTATGAGAAACAGCATAGGAAATGGTGACTGAGTGTCTGTCCTGAGAGCCCTGCAGCTGTCAGTGTCACCTGGCTTGTGATGGTAGAGGTCACCTTTAAGGGAAGGTACTCAGTACTGTGAAAGGATAAGTGGACTTTTTGAATAGTTTTTCTAAGGTAGCCAAAGGACTCAGATGGCATGTACCTATTTCCTTTCAGAAAGCACATGCTCTGCTTTTGAAAAATCTCCCCTGGAAAGACTCCAGAAATGTATTGGAAATTCTATCACTCCACAGTCCCTCCATAGCACCAACGCTCTTTTCTGCTGGAGATCTGAGGGAAGGACAGAGGCAAAGGACTCTTAATGGAATGTGTAGTGTTGCAGAATACATGGGGTTGTATTTATAAACCAGACCTACAGAAAAACGGATTAGAGGAGTGCCAACAAAGGAAACAGTGTTCCAGGTGGGTACACTGCCTGCTCTCTGTAAGAGAGGTGCAGTTTGCTCTGCTGCTCGGTGCAGTTCAGACCTATGTGCATCTAAATGTGGTTAAAGTTTCCAGAGGTGCTGAATAGAAGCATCATAAAACTATCTAGTGCGGGAATAACACATTTTGCCAAAAGAAAAACTTCTCTGAAGACTGGTGTGCAAGTTTCCACTGAATGATTGCTGGGAGAAACTTAAATTTCTCTGAGTTTCTCTTGTATCTCTTAAGGAAAATTCTCTCCAGTAATGAGACATAACAATTTCCCTGGACTTTCATGTATGTACCGATGTATTATTGCCTTAAGGAAAAAGGCACGGCATAAATAACTGCATTACAATGCAATGCACACTCTAGAGCGTTGTAATCAGAGACACAATTGTAACAGCAGGTCTATGTTGTCCTGTTAAATAGAGATCTGTAATTCAGACCATGCAGAATTGAGTGTGGTTTGTACCCCCTCAGGATCATAAATCTAAGGTGGGAGTTTTACTGTTACATTGCAACTTTCTTCACTATGGTGATTGCCATCAACTGCAAGGATAAGTTCCTACATCAATTCAGTGCTAATAGGACTCCCTGGGTATCATCACCCAAGTGTCTCTGGCCAATTAAAGTTTTTCACTTAGTCGATCCAGCATAAATATTCTTTAATACCAATTAGCACAATCTGTTCATCATGATGATAGTTTTGCAATTGTGCCAGCATTTGCAGACCTTGGGACACATGCGGTACAGAGAAAACCCCCCAGCCTGAATGAAACATCACCTTGTTCTTGAAATTGCGTCCTGATATTTTTACCTGTAATGTTCTATCAGAGAATGAAAGAAAGCTCCAGGATAGATGTTCAATTAAATCTCCTGTTTTCATTTCAGAAAGACTGCAGCCATATATTTTAGATAGTTCTGCTGTGATCTATTATTAGGAGAAAAATATATTATTAAGGTTATTTAAAGAAAGTATCTCTTTCCTTTAAGCTAGTGGTACTGGGAGGGTTTGGGGGTATTTTTTCAGCCCCAACAATATTAATTCCCCCAAACAAGATTGTAATTACAGTGTAAAGGAGAAAAAACAGATTTACAGTTTGACAACAGTGAAGGCAATAATCCTAACAAATAGAGGACAGAGCCTAATAAAAAACAGTTATGATTTTTGCCTTGTCCCTGACTGTGTAATTTCCTTGTTCTATCTGTGGGAGGACACACATTGCCTGAGCTGCTCCTGAGGCTCTCCAAAGCCATCTTTCACTCTTACATTTCAGCAGCAAGCACTTACAGCAAACTTTCATTCCATATAACAGCTATGTATTACCTAAGAAACATCAGCTGCAAGATTGTTCAGTGTGATTCCTGGAACATAAAAATGATTGTTTTTCATTGAAATGTTCTGGTTCAATTTAACCCACTGAGACCAGCAAATAGCAAGTGTCTGAAATAAATCATTTTCAGATGACAGGAGAAAAGTACCAGGAATTAGGAATCAGAGAATATTAGTTCTTGCTCAGCCACTGGCTGCCTACAGGACTTTGGTCAAACTGCTTTCTTTCTCATGTTTTCCTTCCCTGTTCTTGCTGCTTCAATTACAAGCTTTCTGTTTGGGTTTGCACGGACGGTAGCACAGTGCAATTCCATCCAAGAAAGGGCACATTTACAGAAGCAGTCAGGCTTCCTCTCTCATTAACTTCACCAGTCCTGCGCTGTCGTGGGGTTTGTTGGGGTTTTTTAAGGATGAACATCAGCTGCTGAAACCATGTATTTTTGTTTTGGGAAAAAGTAATTTTCTGGGATTTGAACCTCCCGTGGGTGCAGCAAGATGCATGTGGACAGGGATGCTCACAGCCCCTGTGCAAGCAGCTGGGAATAGCTGCCAGCAGCAGCTGGTGCTTACTCCTCCCCAGGATACTTCCTTGTCCTGGACACACTTCACCACAACCAAGAGGGGGTTCCTTCACCTGTCTTCAAGAAAACACTGCTTCCTTGGCCTAGACAAAATTCAAACATAAATTTGGTAGAAGAATTACAAGGAAGGTAGAAAACAGCAAAGACGTGGAGTCTCCCTCACACTCAGATTACACTGGGATTTGTAGCCAGATAGGTTTTTAGCCTGCTGCAGTCATTACCACATTTTGAAGCCTCAGGTAATTTTCATCCATCACTGGATTGATTGAGACAGGGTGATTTTTTCTGCCTTTTCAAGGAACCTGGCTGGGTCACTAGAAATGGTAAGTTCAGACTGGTCCATTTCAGTGGGCGACAGAAAGCCACTTTAGACACTTACCTGATGACAATCTCATACCTTGCTTGATAAAGTCAAATCAGATCAGAGCACAGCAGAAAGCAGGGTTCTTACTATATCAATAGAAAGGAGAAATCTACTTTTTCTAGTCCTTTAGTCTCTGCATAATCAGAAAGCCCCAACATTAGGCTGGGGAGTAGTGATGGAAAGGAGTAAGGGAGGAGAGCTCTGCAGGGCAGGGAGCTGGCACAGAGTCGGGTGGCAGGGAAGGAGGAAAGAGCCTTGCAGCAGGTGAAAATGATTAGGGAAGAGACTGTGACCTATCCTGCACAAGTTATTAACAGTTGTTCCCAGATGGCTTTTATTAATAAAATTGTGGCCTAATTATGCCACCACACTTGAATTTTGTTTTACTTTCTGTGCTTCTGGGACAGGAAGCAAAATATATTCAGGAGAAATGAGAAGATGATCCTGGAGACAAAATCCCTGGCACTTTTAAAGATATATTAACCAATACAGTAGCAACTTTGCTCATGGGAAAGCAGACAAAATTGCAAAAACATGGAGACAGAGACTAGAAAAAGAGAAGAAACAGAATTAAAGAAATAACAGAGCAATGTGGAAGAAATGAAGGACAGAGTGCAGCTTCCTAACTTGTAAGGGAAAAGCATTATTGTCAAATACTGTGCATGGCATGTAGGAACAATGAATACTTTCTAAATCCTGTACAGAAGCATGAAGGGTATAGAAATGTCTGCCAATATAGCCTTTCCTAAAAGATCCATCCATCCAGGGCAAAATTATGCAAGCAGCCTCACAAAAGCCTGCTCTACAGAGGCCAGTTTTCTCCCCTCCTGTCCTCTGGTGTGACTAGAACAAGAAGAAAACCTGGGAAAAAAGCAGCTTTTTTTGTTCCCAGCAGTGCAGCCCACAGGCCTTAATTTATGAAGACTCATTCTGAATAGTCCTACTGTAACCTCAATGTACCGGCCAAAGTTGAGAAAGTTTGAAAACACTGCAGGCTGAAGATGTCCTCCTGTTTTTGCATTTTATTTATTTTTAGTTTTCAGGTTGCTTTTAAAAAGCCTTGTGTTACTATGGTTATAACTGTGATGGTCAGAGGACATGGGGGAGCTAAAATTTTCAGGCTTTACTGGTAAAACTAGCACAATGGGAAAAAGAAGAAAGTCTTCCTGGCATACAACCCTTACTATCTGTTTTTTCCAACCGTAGGGGTTGGTCTAATAAAAGATTCTACTCCCACTCACAAACCTTATCTCCCTGGCAAAAGGATTGTAATTCATTTACAGCTCTAAGGGCCTTATACTACTATTTATTTTAATGCTGGAACAATCTTGAACAATGTGCCTCTGTATTTGATAGTCTGAATTTGAAGCACTAAAGGCAATTTGTGACATAACTCACTCAGGCTTTTTTTTTCCGTTTTTGGTCCCAAATGCATAGCTTAACTCACATAATCAGAAAGTGGATTTATAGAACCCATTGCAGCTTTAATACTTGAAGAAGCATGAGCAATTTAGGAAAAGGTAGTAGATAAAAACACTGGAAATTTTAGAAAATGTTAATCCCTTCCTTACTGAAATATAGTTGCCTTGCCTGAGGCATCTTTCCTAGAGAAAAAAAGAAAGGAAAAAAACCAAGCTGCATTAAGATTTAACTGCAGGATTGAATTTAATTTTGTTTTATCACATTTGTACACAGTTAATGTATAAGAATAACTAGTTCTTTCTGCAAAAGGTATCATCAGAGCATTGTCTGACAGGTTTGTAATTGTTTATGCAAAGACGGGGGAATGTGATGGAGAATGCTGTGTCCCAGCAGTTGTAAGATATGCTAAAATCCAGTATAAAATAAACTATTGCTAGTTAAAGTATTTGAGAAGACCAGCTTAAAGAGCATTCATTGCTGCTTGTGCAAGAACAGCTCCTCTGTGAACATGAAAGAAGAATTTTGCTCATCTGTAGTACGTAGTTATAAATTATTTACATTTGGGCTGGAATCATGTCCCGATTTGGTTTTATGAGAGTATTAGGCATGTTTTTGATACTGGATAAGTAATGAAAACCAACAAGTAATGAAAACCAATAATATTAAAGACATAGCAATACATCCTAAGTACCTGCTGCTACACTAGATGAGTACCTTGGCAGACATGGATAATGGAGAGAGAGACTTTACAGATTCGGCTGTCATTTTCTTGTATCAGCTTACCTTCTAAACCTGTCTGGAAAAAAAAGGGAATAAACTGCTGTTTAACATGCATGCAAGAAAATTTGTTCTGCTGCTTATGGCCATGTAAGATTGAAGGATTTCTTTTGGGTTTATTATTAGCATAACCAGAAACATTGCACTCCATCATATTGTGATAATAATCCTTGTTGTTACGGGGGCAAAATCGACAGCAGGATAAATCCTTTCTTCACCTCCACTGGGACAAAGCCAAAACAATCATGTTCATAACAGATTTACTCTGGAGTTTACATTGGGGTAAATGAAATCAGAAAACATTGCAAACATATGTATTATGGACAGTAATGGGTGCCAAGTGTAGAAAATGCAGCATTACCACTTGAACTCAGTTTTACCTTTCACAGTACTGTTGGACTGCTTTTTTGCTCATGTCAGCTGATCAGAAGGCTAACATCCTGTAGAAAAAAACCAAAGTGAATTTTATATAACCAATTTCTTTAAATCCTTGGATTTCCAGATTTCATGCTCCATCCAATGTGATGTCTTATGAGATCCAAAATCCAGTACCTTTTAAATTGACAATATTATAGCTGAAGCAAAAGCTAAATAGAGCTCCTAGGACTGGATTAGCATTTTTTCTGGCAAAGAGGTAAAATTACATTAACAGATTTTCCAAGGACTCTGATACGTGTGTGCTTAGGGAGCAGGCAGTCTGAGAAGCAGTCAGAACCTCCAGAGAAGTAGTTCGTCATCGCCTGGGTGGTGCTAAATGTACCAGCTTGTTTAAATAGCAAATGATTTTAAATATGAAAGGAGGCTTCTTCCAAGAATTGTTATATTGAGCATCACAAAATTGCTGTGGTTTTTTTTTTTTTTCCTCCCAGAGAGCTAACCTCTTGATGTTTCTGAAAGAGCTTAGCATTCATGAAGTAAGAAATTATATTTGAGAGCATAGCTCTTTATCACTCACCAGTTAATGGGGCTAAGAAAAGATTTGAGTAGATTCTTCTGACTGCAGTGCAAGCTCCGAGGAAACATAAGGAACTGCCTGGAGATGTTGTGAAGGCATAGTTATCTGATTACAACTTAACCTCTTGCAATCAGAAAGCAACAAAAGGACACACGACATTTAGGCCATTACAGAAAATGCTGGCATTTGGTGGGTCATATTTCAACTGAGTTCTGAAGTCTGAGATGCTGTTAGGCAAGCTTCACACTAGAAAGAACATAAAGAGAGAAAGCACAGAAAACATGCAAGAGACCAATAGCAAAGGACAGCACATTTTAGAGAATACACAGTTTTCAGTTCCCTCCTCTGGAAGCAGGAGAGTAAAAGGAAGCAGCGATTGTTTGGTATGTCATCGACCAAGCTATTTCAAGGACTTGAGATTCTTCTCCATGTTTCTGAAAGCACTGGAGAATTTAACTTTGTGTTAAACACCCAGCTCCTGTTTATGCTTCTTATTGGCTGTTGTTGCAATGTTGATGGTTGGCTACTGTACATTCTTGGCTTGTGGGGGGCACCTTCTCTGTTACCTGAGAGTCTCTGAGCAAACTGCTGCTTAGCAAAACTCTTCTCTCACCTGCTAGAGGTTGTTAGCAAACACATTCCCTCACTTCCCTTTGGTTCCACGTCCCAGGGAACGCAACTGAAGGAAGGCCACACAGTGGAGAAATATTCAGTACATCTTGCTTATCCAACCCTTCATTTGATAGGGTTACGTGTTGGTTGGTCTGAACCTTGAATGCACCATAGAATTATTATTTTCTGAATAGGTTAACTTGTTCAAAAATGTATTTTGATTAGGGCAACGAAATTTCTCTTTTCAATAGCTGAGTTCAGTAACAGAAATATTTGCTCCCTCCTACTCCCAGACTAAAACTTCAGGCATAAAAAAACCTCATGAAAAGATCAAAAAGTTAAAAGCAAATGAAAACCTGTATCTGATAATAGACAATTTTCAGTGTAGCTGTCACTGCTGGTAATATGTGAATCCTTTAGTAAACACTTCCACACCTCCCCAGAATGTACATAAATGAATACCACGTATAGCAAATAATCATATATGTTGCAACCGTGACAGTTTTATTAGTGCTAATGATGCTATTTTATATACTCACAAAACATATGGCAAGTTCATTCTTTTAAATTGGCTAAATCTCTCTTGTTTGACAGTGCTGTACTTGCCCTGAATTTCCAGAAGAATTTATTGAAGTTTGCATCTCCCACCTTCAGGGCAATCACTTAGAAGTGCCCTGGAGGGGCTGGGTATTTAGCAACAGATCAGCATTTCCAGGGGCAGCTCTTCCAAGGTAACTCACTTCTCAGAAGTCAAAGCCTTACACATTCATAGCACTGCCAGGAGCATGAGCACAGCTGTGGCACTATTCAGCTGAAACGGGGAGAAAGGATGCATTTAAGGAGACACAATACATTTCTCTGGTTGACTTGGCATAACCTGATGCGATTTTCCTTTCAATTTGCTGCAGTCCCACGTGTAAGTCAAATGGAGCAGTAACACATGTATCTACAGCATCTGTAACAGTACTCTTGCTTGGACGCTGCTGGTTTGTTGGAGGGGGAGGGAGGTTCTTCGGTCGTTTGGAGTGTGTTTTTTAATGTGCAGCCTTTGCTGTGACTTCAGGATAGTGCCACCATTTATTTAATTTTTAATTGGGAGTATTTTGACCTGATGATGTCCTTACGGTTTGGCTGAAATGCTTTTACTAGAACAGCAGAAATGTTTTCCCATTCTTAGTAAACTGAGAGCAAATAGAAAAGAAGGTAGGATTTTGGAGGTTGTAAAAACTTGTTGCTGCATGTCATCTTTTTACTGTTAGCATTCCTGATGCCCCTAAACCCTCTGTCTGCACTGCCCACACTCAGCTTTAAGGTACACTGGAAAGTCTCATCTTTCAGTCTAAAATAGCATCAGTCTTTTCCATTGCAAAAGCGATCAGAAATATAAAACCATTACGAAAATCAGTTCACTGGGGTTAAGCGAGTGTCACTCAGCTTTCAAATACTGCATTGTGAGGTTCCCATAAATGACGGGAGAGGAGCAGGGGGAAGTTTGTTCTCTCAGTGTTGCAAAAGCCACGTTCCTGCACGAGGAATGAGCAGGAATCCATGTCCACTGGGGAGATGCAGCTGCTGAGGAGCTTCAAGATGGCTATAGTCAGCAAACAGCACTCCAGAGCAGTTATTAGAAATGCTTGCCTAGAAAACTTGCTGACTTAACCAATTTAGCAAAGATCTTGAACCTGGTTCTGGACACAAGCAAACGAAAAACCCCTTAATTCATTTATGTGCACGGAGTGGAAGAAAAGGGGAAACAAAGCCTTGCATACTGACCCGGTACACGCATTATGATTAGTGCAGAAATCACACAGCCTACACTGAGCAATTCTGTTCTTCTTTTGGGTATCTGCAGAAATGGCTGGGAGCAGAATCATCCTCCTCCTCAGCCATCCAGAGTGTTCAGCAAAGGAGCATTGTTGCTAATGGTATTTGATTTCTAATACCTTTTAACTCACAGAAAAAATGGGGACATCCTCTAGAGACAGCAGTAAGATTTTCTGAAATGTGGGTGATAAAGATGCTGAAGTCTGCAGATGTAAATGGTTTTGAATGAGGGAGACTGAAAACATGAACAATATCAGCTAAGCTTACTTTTGGAGTTCTTCAATTATACTTTGTAAGGGAGAAGAAAGGAGAAAGCTTATTTTATGCAAAATCAGAAGAAAGCTTTAGGCTTTTGATTTTTGAAAATTAAACCTTATTATTATTATTATTATATAGTTAAAAGCTGGAAATGATAACTTCTAAGAAATGTTTTTCCTTCCTAACCAACAAAAAACTGAAAAAAATCAACTAAATTTAAAACCCTCTGTATCCAAACCTGAAAGTTTTGAATAGACTAGTAAGCCTAAATAAAAAGTAGTTTTGCACTAAAGAGTAAAAGAATAATTTTTGCAATTCAGCATATTTAAAGACAGTTACAAGAAACAGAAAATACAGGGGGACAGAATGAGAGAAGTGTGAATACGCGTGTACATGCACGTCCATGCATATGTGTGTGCTTGCAGAATGAATTAGGAATAGATAAAAAATGCAATATGCAACTGACCTTACTGCTGCAGTCTCACCAGATGAGGCATTGGACAGGAGATGTCAGACTTTAGCTGCCTCTACTGAATTCCTTTCTTTCCACAAACACCTCATCTTCCATTTTAGTCAGGAGGGAACTTTAATGCTTATTTTCTTGGGAAGTACCAAAAAGCACATCGGCATATGCTGGTTTAAGGCATATCCATAATTTAGTAGCATTAGCCCTGTTACTGTTACCACTATGTTTCTGATAAAGAGATGTTCTTGTCCAACACGATGCAGAAGTAAGTTTGCTTATAAATCATAAAGATTTTATAAATCATAAAGATGGTGGAAACATTTCCATGGATTTCCTGCTAGCAGTGTAGTGATAAAACAACAACCACCATCAAGTCAAAGAAAAAAGAGCCCAAAGAAATTCATATTTCATATTTGTTTGACATGTAAGGAAGTCTAACTGAAATGAACTGCTGGTACTGGGGTTGACAACATTTAACATGCCCTGAATGATATTCATCACCACCCAGACTGATCAACACCACCAGGAAGCTCATACCCAGAGCTAAATTAGAGTGAGGCATCAATTCACTGGAGGTCATGGCTGACACTCTCACGCAAGGCTCCACAAGCAGGAGAAATGGTTTGCCAGAAGAATTCTAAAGTTCAACGGCAGATGCAAAGTCCTTCCCCAAGATGGAGTAATCCTGTGCTGTAACACAGACGTGGGACTGGCAAAAACGCAGCTCTGCAGAAAACAACTTGAGGCCTTTGGTGATGGCAAATTGCACAGGAGTCAGCAAAACACCCTGGCAGCAGTGCGGGCGAACCTCTTATTGGGCTGCTTTAGCCCAGGTGTAGCCAGTGAGCTGGGAAAAATAATTATTCCCATGGTACTGGAGGGACTCCACAGGAAATACTGCACTCATTTCAGGGACACCCAGTTCAAGAGAGACATGGACAAGCTGGACCAAGTTCAGTGGAGGACCATCAAGTTGCTTAGCAGCTGGGGGACATGACATGTGTGGAAAGGGAGCTGGGGTCGAAGGAGAGGAAGTCTAGTGGAGTGTTAACTATGTTCCACTGCCTAAGGAGGAGTTAAGGAGAAACCAAACCTCTCAGAGTGTTATAAATAAAAATGGGGAATTCGTGCTTAAATATGTAATATCGAAATATGTGATAAAGTTAAGTTGTAACCAATATTAAAACGAACAGAACTTGCCCAGGGAAAATTGTAACCTCGACCGGGAACTAAATTTGCATCCCAAAAACAGAACTACAGAGAATGACGACTCGTCAAGAAAAAATTAAGCTGGCTCCTGATATTTACATTTTCAAGGAGAACTTCCCGGCAGAACTGATTAACTATCTACGAGAATCCCCTCCCAGCTCAGGTGTTAACGACCGGATCGGGAATCAAGATATGGAACATCACGAGCCATCAGATAACATCCTCTGGTGATGAGACATTAATCAAGAACAGGATACGTTTTGTCTACCTCAGTTTCATGAATGGCGTACTTCATGAATATGCTGATTGGCCAAAATAATATCCAAGATCCGGACTTTATGGGAAAAACTGTATATAACCAAGCTGTTGGAAGAAGTTGTTGTGAACAGAGGGAGGTCTGATGTGATAGAGGTCAGATCTGTGTTCACCCAGTTCCAATCCCGGGCTCGGCACTGTCTCCTTTTTCGATCGTGGTATTGCATGCTCGAACTTTCGGACACGAAATAAATTTTATACTTGTTTTATTTTAATTGGGCATAGATATTTATTACAAGAGGCACAAAGAGAAATAGAATAATGAGTTGCACCCAGGGAAATTTGGACTGGATTTTAAAAACTATTTCCTATGCAGAAAAAGTGTTTAAGTCTTGAAGCCAAGAAAATTCGTGGAAACTCCACCACTGGGGATTTTAAAGTTTGACAGGTAAAGGCCCTGAGCAACCCTAATCAGACTTTGAAATCACTTCTGCTTTGTAGCAAGAAGTTGGACTTGTTGACCTCCAAAAATCCTTTCTGATAGGACCTTTCTATGATACTATGCTTCTTTGAAATGATTTAATCACATGAGGAATTTAACTGACCAGGAAGAAAAAACAAAAGCGGAAGTTTACAAAATCCTGTAAAACTGAGCAGAACTAATTAGAATTAGAAAACTGCTTCTATAAGCCTGCCCTAAACTCCTAATTCACATCCATATAGCTAGTTTAGGTACTGCAAGCCCTCCAAAGACTAGTAGATAATGATCCACATGCAGAAAGGAAGTCTGATGTAACAGTAGCATGTGGGTCAGTCCAGGCACCGGGGGGCAGGAGACATTTATGTTTTCTGCCCTGTCACTTTCTGGAGGTTGATTAAATGCAGTGTCTGAGAGCAGGTTGGCATCCTGACAGTTTGGCTTGGGGCATGAAAACTTTGAGTCCTAGTTCCACCTTTGAAATACAGTGAACCTGTAGGCTCTCAGTGGAAAAAGCACGTGGATCTGGGATGTGAGAGGAGAGCTGCCAGTGCCAAGAGACAGAGCGGAGTTTTCCAAGCGGAGCTGTGCCTTAGGTCTCCTGTTCTTGAGACAGGAGAATTGGATAAAGAGCACTCATATTCCTCTCCTCACGGGGTTTACAGCCTAACACCAGCTGAAAGTGGGTATGGACAGACTTTCTTTCAGAAAGAACAAGGCAAGGCAGAGGACACTTATTGTCTCTTCACACATTAGCAGCAGTTACCGAGCTCTTTGTGGAAGCAAATATTTGCTCAAAAGCTATTCACCCCTCCCACCCCTAAGCCTGAAGACTGTCTAATGTCTTAGGACATTTGCTAATTGTCAGTCTGCTGCTTTGTGAGGGCAGGAGAAAGTGAAAGGGAGGCACTCCCAGCTCTGCTGTGAGAGTTCTTCAACTGATGAGAACACAATTCTTTATTTTTATTTCAAAGGGAAGAGGGTTGGTCACTTCTCAGAGGCTTATGTTTTGCAATTGTACGTACACACTTCTAATAAAGGCTGGCTCTCTGGCCCTACCTTAAAATTTTTGACTGGGTGACTACTTACTCAAAGACATATGCAAGTCAGAGAGCATTAGAGTTGTGTTTCACTTGAAAGAAGGATGTTCACAGAAACCAGCACCCCCAAACTCAAGTATACCGGGAGAATTATGCAGATCCAGCAACCTCATCCTTGCAGGATCCCATGGCCGCTGTGGGCCATGTGGGCCAAGAGGAGGACGTAATTCATTTCACAAGTACAGCCAAGCATTTTATTCATGGTTGCTTCTTCGATACAGGGCACAAGGGAACCTGCAGCACTAATTGAACATGTAAGTAGTGACTATGCTACAGAAGAGGGGTGGGAGTAATAGTTCCAGAACAGTTCCCTAGTAAATGCATGCTAGAGTGTTTTTGCTGGTAGACCTTTGCCTGTGGTGATAGTATTAATGAGTAGTTTAGTGTTCAGTTGCTGTCTTCTATTTTGGCAGTGGCAGCATAAACCAGAACTAGTTCCTTTTCATGAAATGCTAGTTTTTATCTGTGGAAGTCTTTACATACCTATCTCCAGTGTGTTTTAGATTTTTTATGTTGACTAAATTATAGTCTCTTTCCACATTATCTATTAGACAGCATATTTACTTATGTAGCAAACTAAACAGAGAAATATTGTCCCTGTTACCAGACACTTGATCTATTAATGCCCTGTGACCTCAATAATAAATTACTTCAGGTTTGTGATAACAAATATCTGCTTCGTCTAACTACACAAATGATACTGATTTGCCCCTTTGTAAAGGCCTTGTGCAATGCTGCCAAATATATTGCATGCTTGTTGCAAATTCAAGAAAAGTCAGAATCTTAAGTGCTAACAATGAACTTACCTGAAATGAGTGTCTCTTTTTCCAAGAAAGATGGTCCAAGATGACTGCTTGAGAGACAGAGTGAAATCCATGCAGTCTTAAATTTCCATTTTCATGAAAGTAGGTCCATACTTCCAGACTTCTATCAAATCTGCTTATGTTCTTCAAAACATGATGTACCACATCTTTTCTTTCACAGAGGTGAAGTCCTGAGCCTACCAAATCAGGCAGAATGTGAGTTAAGATAAGAAAGGATATATTTTTAAAACCCTCTTCGCCAATGGGCTTCAAGCTGTAACTTGCCCCAGTTACTCTGACAACTTCAATCAACCTGGAAGTTCATTATTTCTTTTCAATTTATAAAGCCTGCATTCATATTATAAAGCAGAAGATAATCCTTATGAGTTAAGATAAATCCATAGGCAGTGCTCACTTTAGTTCTAATTAGAATCTGCACGTTTATTATGGAAAATGCAAGTTGTATGATTTAATCTTTCATATTGACAACACTGACCATATTATTTCTGTATTATAAGTTTGCCTTTCACATATATAGCAATATAAAAAGGATTATTAACTTAAATCCTGTATTACAAACACTGATCCATACAGTGAAGCAATTACATTACAGCAGTTTAATATATAGAGGCATAGAGCTCTTTCTACCACAGTCAATAGCAATTTAGCCATTAACTTAAATGAAAGCAAGATTAGGTCTAAAAGAGGTAAAATGCATTTTTTATAGCTACAGCTAATGACAATGTCAAAGTAAAAATAATGAGTCAAATAATTCATTGTGTACATCTGCCACTACTATCTAAAAAAACCCACTCAAACCAAAAGCTCTTATTGTTAATGGCATTTATATCATCAATCAGAATATTTACAACATCTGGAGAAGGTAATAATTGCTTCAGCTTGGTTCTAAACTTTATCTTGGATTTAAGTCCAAGTAGTAATTATCAGAGGCTCACCTTCATCAGATCCTCAGAGACATCAAAACTCTGCAAGCTGTTGGGACTTGTGTCTCCCAACTCCCCACGTGTGAGGAGTTTGATGCAGTAGATGGTCTCTGAAAGCACCAGTTGCCATTAGCCGGAGCTGACTGTATATACAACCTGAGTACACACTAGTTCTCCTTAAAAGAGGCTATTCTCACTTTACACACACACACATATGTATACACATATGTATACATTTATAGTATATGGTATATACATATTTATATATGCTATATGGGAATCCTGGTCGATGGCAAGTTGAACACGAGTCAGCAGTGCCCTGGCAGCCAGGAGGGCCAAGTGTGTCCTGGAGTTCACCAGGCACAGCATTGACAGCCGGGCAAGGGAGGGGATTGTCCCGCACTGCTCTGCTCTAGGGTGGCCTCACCTCGAGTGCTGGGGGCAATTTTTGGTGCCACAATATAAAAAAGATATAAAACTATTAGAAAGCACCCAAAGGAGGGCAATGAGGACAGTGAAGGACTTGAGGGGAAGCCGTATGAGGAGCGGCTGAGGTCACTTGGTCTGTTCAGCCTGGAGAAGAGGAGGGGAGACTTCATTGTGGTCTGCAACTTCCTTGTGAGGGGAAGAGTAGGGCAGATGCTGGTTTCTTCTCTGTGTTAACCACTGAAAGAACCACGAAAGAACCACTGACCAGAAAGAACGACACAAAGCTGAGTCAGGGGAGGTTTAGATTGGATCATAGGAAAAGGTTTTTCACCCAGAGGGTGGTTGAGTGCTGACAGGCTCCCCAGGGAAGCGGTCACAGCACCAAGCCTAACAGTATTCAAGAAATGTTTAGACAATGCACTTGGGCACATGCTGTGATTCTTGGGCCTGTCCTGTGCAGAGCAGGGAGGTGGACTCCAGTGATCCCTGTGGGAGTCCTTCAAGTCAGGATATTTTATGATTCTGTGATATATATTTTCAGGCCGAAAGCTCTCACCTTGACAATTGGAAACTGAAGTTCAGTTCTCTCCTCTGTTGTGACCCTGAAAAGGAATGACTGGCCTAGCTCATAAACTAGCTAATAAACTAGTCAGGGTGTCAGGTCCCTCTCCACCTGCTGCTGAAGCAATTTCATCACACACACACAAAAAAGTGAAGAGGTGAAAAGTGAGCACAGAAGATCCTACCTGTACAAGACCTACATGGTCACCCATAAGTCAGGTAAAGGAAGTTTTTTTTCTAATGACTCTCACAGATGTATGAAACTCTTGTTCAAGAAGAAATGCCTTTACTGACAAGTGCTCAGGCTTTCCAGCTTTGCTTCTCCTTAGCTATTCCAGGCAATCAGCTTAAATTGAGCATCTAGCAGGATTCTCTGTGACATGAAAAATTAGAATTTGATTTTCACTGGCTATGGCAGAGAACTGAAATTGTGCTTCTCATAGCCAGTACTCTGACTTCTGCACAGTGTTAGACTTTCTAATCACATCAGGGCTCTTGACAATTTGAATACGGATTTCTGGCTCCACCTCTGTGTGAGGTAAACCCGCGCAACTTCTCACTTAAATTATTTGTAAAATATGTTAGCTTCCCAGAATGGCAGCTGTAAGTCTAAAACAAAGGCTGGGAACTACTAGGAAACATGCACACAACTTGGCAGAATTGGGAGTTAAATGCTGGCTTCCAGCTCTGAGCAGATTCCCAGAGGCTATTAGGCATTTTGTATTTTTGCAGAACATTGCTTTGTGGTGCAGGAGATGAGGCAGCCAATATGAAGAAAATATGGCAAAATCCAGTATACCTAAGAGGAATGAAAATATCAGTGTTTTCTGCCCCGAGGAAAAGCTTGAGATTAAATAAGAACCAAACCTACATCTTCATGTGTTGGAAAACAAATAGTAGCAAGATTTCTTGATGCTTGAAAATACCTCTTTTATTCCTTTCTTGTGGACATTGCTGAAGAAATGAGTGGGTGGTGATGTATTCAAAGCATGTCTTGTCATGTCTAATTAACTATATAAAGAAATCAAATAGCCTTCTTCTTCAAATATATATAGGTCATTAATAAGAAATTATTATTTTATTGATAGAGCTGACTATTGGCTAGGAGAAAAAAATATTCTTGAAGCCAATCAAGACCCAGATTTTCCAAAATGTTACTGAGGACCATTAGCACTCAGCTGTCTAAAGCAATCATCAATCCAGTGATTTAATAGAAACAATATCTATAGAATAAAATATTGTGAAAGAATATGTCTCATAGTTTGAAAAACTGCTCCTGGGATTTTATTTTATAACTGCACATGATTTGTCTTGGGCTTTTTTAATCTTAAAAATGGAGACCATTCTCTTATGATAAAGTTCTAGCCAATTGACATTATCTGTTAATTATTTTTGTAACGTATTCATTGCAGAATTTGTTCAAGGAAGAAGTTATTGTTTCATTTCCATGATGGATGTGCTCATTTCATGAGTATTAGATTAGCAGAGAGTACACAATTTGTATTAACACGCATATGTCATTAAAGAATACATTGTTTTCCAGCTGTCTTCAAACAAAAGCAAGCCTAAGAGATACTGATCCGCTTTTTCAACATCTACTCATGTGGATAGTTCCAGTTAATATTCATGTGAGTAAGGATTACATAATTCAATCTAAAAATTTTGCATTTATTTTCCTTTGTTTTGCCTGAGTTTTCTTCCATGTTCATTCTCCTAGAAAACACACACACAGCTTTTTCTTGAGACTGCTTTCACAGTAAGATTAATTTTTATGCTAAATGCAGCCAGAAACAAACCAAAAGGGCAGCACTTCTTGCCTAAAGAGGATAAATATTTCTGTACTGTGAGGGAAATTCCTGGATTTTGAGGGAAACTGAAGCGAGGAACTAAATATAGGTCTTCACTCTCTAAATCCCTTAATGTCAATTAACTCCTATAACAAAAGGACCAAACATTTACATGGTGTCAAAAGGGCAGCACAGATTTTAGAATTTCATGCCAAATTAGTAGTTCCTACACTTTGCGTTGTCCTAGCAGCCAGGAAGCTCCTGCACCTGCAGTCAGGGGTGTTTCAAATTCAGATTTGAGGCTCATTGAGATTTAAAATTCTGGAAGATGTGTGGGCTTCACACAGTCACAAAATCTGTCTTGAACTGCTGGTGCTCACTTATGTGTCTAGCTCAAAGCTACGAGGCAAAGTTGATGAGGAATGTAGTACTTTCGGTAAACCTTGTGCCCACCAGATCTCGGCTGGGATACGCTGAATTTCACTGCATCACCCTGCAAGAAACTCAGGGCACAAAGGGACCCATCAACATGGACAGAATAGTTGGTCTCAAAATGACAGCAGAGTGTGATTATGGTTTACCTCAACAACAGAAGGTGCGAAGAACTCCTGGCTTCCACACCATAGATATAACTTTGGTTATCAAAATAGGATTTAGTGCCTAGTTTCAGAACTACGATGTGACCTTGGCATTCAGCACTTAATCCTGGTGGTGTTTTACCACTTTCTTTTTGACATAAAGAACTGGGAAGCTGAGGTACAAAGAAGAGCAATGCCTCAACCACCTGAAGGGATGCTGGCATCCAGGATCTCAAGTCAGGCTTGCTTTGACATTGTATCTTCCACGAAGGTCACTTTTATTTCTTTACTGTTCCCACACTTCCACAGGAAGAGATAAAAATATGGTATGGGAAATCTCAGCGTGGTGGGAAGGTTTCCTACTACTCAGACAAATATAAAGTATGTGCCAGGACCCACACCTCCCACGTTCCTCCCATGTTCCAGAGTAAAACAGTGCTCTGTGTCCAGCCCAAGAAAAGAAGCTATGTGGGTCACTACCCTCAGACAAGTGTTCTACCTGTTGGATTCAGGGGCACAGCAGCTCTTGCTGGCAGCTTCAGTTCAGGACACAGGATGTGAGCTGCGGGGAAGGATTCAGACACCCCTCCTGTGCCCAGGGTTTCCTATTAACTGCACTAGGCAGCTCCCATTCCCCTTGTGGGACTCTCACCTCCTTGATCTGAAACACCAAACTATTTTTTTTTAAGTGGTGCCAAATAGTGGGTTTCAGTTTCCATGCAGGTGACCGGGCATCTCAGGATTACACATTTTGGCACCAAGTCTATGGTTTTTAAGAGGGCAGTGTTAAGCATTTGCCAGGACAGACATAAAGCAGTTTCAATTCCCCCTTTTTTTTTTTTCTTTTAAGACTTTATCTTCAATAAGATTCCAAATGCCTTGATGCTGGTTGATTTTAGTGGATGCTTTCAGCAGCTTTCAGGGTAGGACTGCATTAAAAAGCCAGCTCATGCATATGCAGTTAGTGGTAAATAAACAAGTATCTCTCTAATTAAAACACATCTAGGAAAGTCTAAACTAATTTAACATCTAAATGACAGGTTATAAAGAGGTAAGGAAAATCCAGAAATATTAGCCTTCTAAAAAATTGCTTGGCATAAAAATTGTAAAATGAATGGAGATAAACATCAAGGCATCTTGCACGAAAAACCAAAGGAAAAAAAAATCACAGAGACAAAGTTATGGAAAGAGATAAAACTCCATGTGTGCTGCAAGTGAGAAGACATGGCAGAAACGTGCTCAGCTTCCCCAAGATGCTATTAATGTCTGAGAAGAAACACTACCGAAATGTAACAAACTAATTAAATTTGTCATACACGGGAACCAACGGGAATAAATTATTATGCAAAAGCAAGGTTTTCCCTACATAAAGCAAATGTTAGGAGTTGGTGTGGTGGCAAGCAAGGAGTGGGGTGAAAGCAGGGCTGCCCAGGTGATGCTCACACTGAGGGACCCTGGCACTGCAGCATCACACTTGGGTGTGGATGGACCCGATCACAAAAAATGGGGTAAAATCCCACAGAAAGAGAGAGGGTTGGAAGGAAAATTGTACCTGTGACTTCCTACAAAGGGAAAAAGAAATTGATGCAGGACTGCTAAAGCAACAGTGCCATCTGCTGAGTACTCTCCTGTGAAAGCCAGATGATTTTAGCTGTCTCCTGCTCTGCTTGCATCGATGGCAGCAAATCTGAGAGCCCCCATGTAGCACTGAGCTGAGGAGGGCAAGATGAAATCCAGCCCTCCCTCTCGCCCAGCCTATGTGCCCAACTGTGTATACAGGCCCCCTGAGAAAACACGTCTGGACTACTGTTGCTAGAGACATTCCCCATTTGGAAAAATAAATAAATAAAAGGTTTTCTCTCTCTCAGTGTAGCAGGACCCTGTGCTCAGACACATTTGAAGGATCAGTTCACTATAAAGCTGTCCGTCAGTGAGACAGGCATTGTGAACGTGTAAGCAACCAAACAGCTGCTGTCCAATCCCTTTCCTATGATGTATTTCTGTCACCTTGTAAAAGGGCTTTCTGTTACTCCTGCAAATCTGGTGTCAGTTTCAATCCATATTTTTATACACAGTCCTTTTCACAGTGTTCATTACATCTCTGAATGCCTTTATATGTTATATTATCTGAAGCAATTACAACAGAAGAGTCTAATCAATATTATGAATTTTTATAATGCTTTCCATCATAGCTCTCAAAACTCATTTCTAAATATTGAACCTGACAGAATTCATAAAATACGGGTGTAGCCACTCTATGCACAATTTTGGTGGTTTTAATTCTATAATCCACATATTCATGTTTATGCATCTAATAATTTCAGTCTTTACTCAACACTCTCACTTTTTTAGAGTTCCCCAAAAACGTACGCAGGACAGAGCAGGAATGGAGTTTTGAAGAAATGATTCTGTTACCTGTGACCTCCTGCTGGATGTTCAACTTATTTCTTAAGGACATTTTCCAGGATGGATAGTCTAACATCATTAGCTTAAGAGGTGCTGATTTAAGAGGCTCCATTAAAAAAATCCCCCATACTAGGACATTCGGCTTCAAAAATGTTTGTAGGCAGAAGGCTGTTCTGGGCATACTCCAGCATCTACTGATTTTCCTCATTAGACCGCTCCTCAGGCACCTACTCTTTTTGTACATGTGCTACCAGATCCCTGCAATTTGTCTTCTGGGGGTGCTCAACTTTGGTTTTCTGTTGATTTGCAGACTTTCAAGCTGTCTTCCATGTCCTCTGCTACTGTTCCTAGACTCATTAACGATCCATGGAGGCAAGACTTCTGGAATTAGCCAGTGTGGGATTCTGGGGCAACAGATACTCTGTGGTAACTCAGAGATGCTTCATATTGCAGACCTGATCTTCACAATAAAGGGTCCAAATTTGAATTTCAGAAAGAGATAAAGCTTGTGATGGGCTGTTTGCTATGATGACAGATAAATTCCAAGGACTGAAGTCAGCTCCTTCATGGGTTCAAAATATGAATCCCAGTTTCTACTGGTAATGAATGAACACATGCTCCATCACTAAGGCACCTGAACCTCTGCCTTAGCACACATGGGCTGCATCAAGGGTGCATTTCTTCTGATTTGGACTCTTTCTTGGCTTCTTGGAGGTTTATATGATTGCTTTAGATTGGAATAGCTGTAAGATCTGGAGGCTTCGCATTAATTATTAACCTCAGTATCTGACTCCTATATTTTAAGATCTACAGCTCTGAAAAAGGAGACACTGCTGGCAGTAGCTACCTTGGGAGGGTTGAAATTTATTAGAAATCAAACTAATCGATACTGTCTCCTGCTCAGGAAATTGAATTCTAGGAGTTTGTGAGAGTCAACTCAGAGTTTACTGAGACTCCTAATTCACATGGATGAGGAACATTTGCATTGAGATAAGAAAAATCTGTTGATCTGTTTCTTGTTGCAAATCAAATTTAGTCATACTGGAATCCAATCTACCATATTTAAACTAGTTAGCGGGACCTTCAGAAATGGAGAGCAGAGACTTTGTTCTTTAAAAATAGATGCAAGATTATCTATTAAAAATAAGAGACACTCATTTGGTGCATAATTAGCCAACAGACAGTTATAATCAAAGAGTAATAACAAGTTCCCATTATTTGCTTGTGGGCCTCTGCTGGCTTAGGTCCAGCAGTGGCAATTTTTGAGAGAGTTTTTTGTATGCATGAGCTTAATCAAAAACAAGGCTCAGCTCTGTATTTGCCTCCACAAAGTCAATGGACTAAACTCATCAAAGTCACAGGGTTAAAATTAGCTCAATGTGTCTTTGTTAAATTGGTTATAATGCAAATGGTGGCTATTCACAAAAGAAGTAACAGGCAGCCTGTAGATGGATTTGTTTCTTTGTTACCTCACTGAGCAGCTGGAAGGTATCTCCATGAAGAAATATAATATGTGACTTCTTGTGAGCCTGAAAGAAACCCTACCCTCCTATTGTGTAAACTCTCGGCTGCCCTTTTCCAAGAAGGTGATGGACATCTTTGTGCCAATGTTTATTAACTACAGTTAAAAACATTATTAAAAGCTCACAGACACAATTTATTCCAGCTAGCACAATAAACCCTAAATGAATACAGTTATGGTGATTCCATCAGTCAGAAGTCAGAAATTTCAGCATTTGCTCTGCCAAACACCTGCTGGGGGAAAGCAGAACTGAACTTCAGTGAGGGATGGCTATGGGAGCTGTCTCTGGGAAGTGAGGAATTGCTGTAACCCCTGCAAGCCACGGATGACCAGGCCCAGTCTCAGGTGCCTTTGTCACAGCAAATGCCTGTAGGGATCCAGTTTGCCTAGGAACAGCATTCTGCTGCCAGCAGCCCTCTGTGTGGAATGAAGACATCAGACACTGATGTTAGGTGAACAAAGCCTTTTGAAGCAACTGAATCCCAGTGCCACGGGCATGTTCTGGGGTAAAAGCAGATGGGGGGGGAAGCTCAGACAAGGTTTGGGGGTGTGTATTAAGCTCTTAGCAATATCTCCATGTTCTGGCTAAACCTGTGGGAGTGCTGCTCCTTCTGCTGACGTGTTCTGTCAGCAAGGAGTTAAATTCTTAGCACAGACAAGGCTGAAGAGATGCACATTTCTTGATTTCCAGCTTTGCAAACACCTTTGACCAAGATCTCAAAGTGTGACAGCCTGAGAGTATATTAATGAGCAGCTCCTTCCCAACAGGAACTGTAGTATCAGCATTTCTTCTCCCTCTGTTGTTTCCTGCCGCTATCCTGAGTGGCAACGCGGAGGTGCACGAGCAGCTCAAAGGTGACTTCAGCAATGCAGGTACCTAAAACAGACAGGAGGGCTTGGGATATGGAAGCAGAAATCCTAACCTTGGAATGACAGCTCTCTTTCATCTGAAGTTGGGGTTATGAATATAGCATTTATTTTTGTACTACCAAATAGAAATGGAAACATGATGGACCAGCACTTCTGCTGTTATTCCGCAAGTACAAAAGTACATAAACTGAAAGGCCAGAGGAATTATTCTTTTGCAGTTATCCTTAATTCCTCTGTAGATACAGAAGTATAATGGGAAGTCAGAAATGGACCTCTACAATGCCCTATTTAACCTATGGGAATCTTTCACTAGAAGAAGGGATGGGCACACTGTGTCAGAAATTATATACAGTGATAATAATATATTAGACAGGAGATAATGAGCCTTTGAGGGATTCCTAAATGTATTACTTGTTAATTTAGGAGGTACCCTGAGTGCAACTTATGAGGTGGTACTAATTTAGAAGGTATCATGAGTAACTCTGCTTGCTGGAGGGCTGAAATGTAAATCCCATTGTGCAACAGGGAAAATGAAAATGCTCCTTCCATTAAGTCTGTGATCTGTCCTGCACTTGCCACAGGGAATAGCATAATTTAGAAAGCTGCCTTCTAGGATGTTGAACAATCATGCCTCATCAGTGAGATCTCTAGATTAAAAATGTGAACATTTTTACATTACTAGAGGGATTATTATATTTTGTTTAATATTTAATATATTTGACATCAAACTACCATGTAACGAGTATAATGTATTAAAATGTCCTTCTAGTCATATTATTTCCCTGCTTTTATGTAATAGGACTCTAACTGCATTTGTTCAGTGATACTGTACAGTGGTTTGATTTATATTTTGTAATGTCAGGCTGAGAGGGACTTTAAGATTGTCGTAGTCAGTTCAGATCTATCCCTGAGTTATTATGGATCCTGAAGCAGGAGGTTCTCCTTGGAGGCAGAACAGTTTTTGTGTACTTCCTTTAAATGTAAAACTGATGCGGCACCACCTTCCACAGAGCCAGGTGCACCTTCAGGCACCCAGCAGTAAGCAACAGCACTGTTTTCCACCCTGATTGATTCCTTCCTGAGCTAGTGAATAAATTTTACTGTTATGTTCTTACTGCACCTTATACCGTAACGCATTGTGTACCCTGGGTCCATCCCTCTTCACTGCTGCACACTTAGAGCCCCCACTGTTCTCAGCAGTGTGGTGGAGCTGGGAGGAGCTGTTCCCTCCGTCCTGCTTTGCTGGGCTGAGTACCTCATGCAAGGAGACAGCCTCCCAAAAAAAAAAATCACCTGACAGTCATGGCAGGGCAGTTCTGAGCTTCACACCACACACACACAGCAGCTAGGTCAAACCATGTAAGCAAATTTGTGCCTCCTTACTGGATCCTGTTGTCTTTCCTTTCTTTATTCTACCTTTTTTCCTCCTGTCCTGAAGTTTACATGAGTAGCTCTCTGTGAACAGCATAATTGTTACTGCTCTCTGTAATTGTGGCTATGCATCGTTGCTCCAGCTTCAGACTGCAGCTTCCCTTATGTAGGACTGACACCAAAGAGTAGGAGTACATTCCACACAGGTGAAAGGGAGGCAGGCAGGCATATTTTTACAGTAGAGAGAGAGATATTGACATAAATTTCACTGTCTACAGCACATGGTAAAATCTGTTCTTGTTTTATGTGTTTCTAAATCATTCTGTAGCAACATGACAACAGGTGTCCAAAATACCTCACTTCTAAAGTAACAGAGACAGTGAATTTATGGGGGGCTTCACGGGAAACAGGAGAGGATCTCTGGAGAATGTCAGGAGAGGACAGGACTTCTTGCTTCTTCATGGTGGTGCATGGACTCTTTGCTATGCCTTTAACATTGCAATAGCCCTTCAGGAGCTGGTTAAGATCAATGTCTGTCTAGAATCATATTGGAAACTGAGGATTTAGGAGGTACAGGGAGACAGAAAAATGACACTAAGTGCGAAGTATATTCTGCTCTTCAGACTAGTTGCTGCTCCCTGAAGTTTGTTCTCCATTTTTCACTTATTCTAGCTGTTTGTCTTTTTTTTTTTTTTTCTGTTATCCCTCTGTGTAGTTAATGAAGAGAGGCCTCTACTAATGATTAACTTGATTTGGATGCCAAATCCAGAAAAGGAGGGTTGAACTGGCATCAGTCAAGCAGTCAACTTTAATTAGAAATGTTGAAACTCGTTAATAAGAAACAAAGAGACAAAACAAAACAAAAAAAAAGCAGAGTGGGGAGCAATGGGAAAGAGAGAGCATAATCAAAAAAGAATGAAGGACAAATGAGAGGAAAAGGCAACAGAATTAATGGGGAAATGTAGGTAACTAGTACAGAAAAAACTGTGCATCAGTTCTCCTGGCTTCTTACTACAGCCATGAAATGTCTGGCAACATCCTCTAAAGTGGTAATCCTTTCCCCTTTTCCCCACTTGTATTTATTAATTATCTGATATTTTTAAATATTCGGTTGCTTGTATCAACTGCAGCAAGGCAACCATGGGGTTTTCTGCTGTGCATTTGTTGTTGAATATGCACATAAGCCTAAGCCCTCCTTGGAACAGCCAGCTACTGGTTTGGGGAGTACAAGAGAGCACTTGGGACAGTTTGGTCATCATCACCCTGGCAACACTGCCAAGAGAAAAGCGATGCTTGTCTTTATCCAAATCTAGACGGTGCTAAATTGATGTAAATGTGAAAATGACTTACTGAGAAAAGTTATTATCTTCATGGAGAAGTCTTGAAATGTCAGTGCTTTGCAACATATTAGCCTTGCTAAAGAACATTAAATAGCCTCTCTAATGGACACCTGAGACATCAGGAGGAATTCTGGGTCTCTAGTGAATTTCCACATTCTCCCCTAAGGTTAGCCCCTATCAGGATTTGGACATGCTGGATGAATTTTCTCACCCATGTGCTCTAATATCTGCATGCCAGTCCAAGAAAGATGAAACATCTTAACTGCTATAAATTCATAACTTTGAGCCAAATGATAGATAAATTAAATCTACCTCTGACACGAGCTTTGTGAAACTGAAAATTTACCAGTTCTAACTAAGAACATTAATTTCCTTTCTGTTTTCCAGTCTCTGGGGCATCGTTTAGACCAGAGCAATCTCTGGTCCTCCAAGTGGGACTAGAAAATGTAGTACCTGAAGTCTGTGTGATACTGGCTTTATGTTTTTACACAGTGTAAGAAGAGACTATGTAGACTCATAGTAAAGACTGTTATATTTGCTTATCCAAATAAAATATGGACATTGAAGGGCAGGGTTAAAGACATACATCAGCTTTTTACAAACAACTGCCTACTAAAGTTTTTCTGAAGTTAAATAAAATTTTGAATCAACGCTCTCTAGGAGCAGCCCAGACAATTGAGTGTGGAAATTCCATTTGAGCCTCCTACACACATCCAGGCCAAAATAGACTCCAGAAGCATTCAGTTTGGTGTCAGATACATACATTTTTCTTAGACAAGCAGGCTCTGTAGAATTTAACTTCTTTTCTTCTTTTACGGGATAAAGAATGCATTTTAAAATTGTTTCCTGTGAGAGCTACCAAATGTCTTGTGACAGAAAATGAATGTCTTCTTGAGATTATTGATCAATTAAAAAAAAAGACCAAATGTGAATTCTTCTGTATTTTAAATCCCCACATAGATTGATAAAAATGCCACAGAACTTTTTGATGTCTAATGGTAAAAAACACACAGGAAAACTGTTGTGTAAGTAATTCAAAAGCAACATAATTAACCATCACATGTTTTAAGTCCTGTTCTGATGCTAAATTACCAGCATATTATTTGCTGCAGAATATGCTACTTTTCAGTTGGCTCATACATATTCTTCATATACTACATTGCAAAACATGGTAACAACCTCCCAAATACCTCCAAACATACACACATGTACTCAGAGAGATTTCATTTAATGAATTTAACTCAAAGTTAGTATTTTTGTGGCTTCATTTGTAGGTAGACAGAACACACAAATGCCATTCTTCACAGTGTTATTTTCAAACTGGAAAGAGAACGTAAGTGTGCTGAAAGATACAGAGGACCCTCGTGCATAGCAAAAGCTGTGGAAAGGCATTATCTTAACCAAGTCACACTTGGTTGAATGAATTTCCCAAAGTGAAGGTTTTATTCTTCTGTATTCTTCAGCTCTCCTATCAGTGCCATTCACAGGGCACTAGATTACTCTATACCAGAGAGACTTCTCTATTTACACAAACAATTTAGGAACCACTAATAGCCCCTGTTGTTCCCTGTAGTGAAAGTATGCATACACGCATGGGCCAGTACAGAAACTATATATACATACACACACAGACTTTCATTATATTTAAAAAAAAAAAAAGAAAAGACAGAGAACAAACAAGGAAAGTATAATGATAATAACCATGTTTTCCAGGCGGAAGCAATTTTTTACTGAAACAGTTTTGCTGTTACTCCCTTGGTAGTTTTTTAAGCTGATTTTGGAATGCTGTTTCTAAAAAATACAGGGACTTCTTTTATACGTGTCCTGCTTACACCTGTTTTGAGGTGGAGCATTTTAATAGCTAGGGAGAAGGATTTTCTGACATCAAAAGCATTTGTCACAGGGCATTGTAGGTGTGTTGTTGTTTCTCTGATGCATCTCAGCAAATCCGAATGTTATACTATACCGAGAGAGGGTGCTTTGTGCCCGCTGCACACATGCTGCAGAGGCAAGGAAGACCAGTCAAAGGAAGGCATTGGTACCCTACAGCTTTGCTGACCTTACTTCACATGCTTAAATTAGTCTGCAGATGACCTGGAGCTCTCTGCATCCATCTCTCTCTATCAACCATGGAAGCAGTGTCTGGAGAATAACTGCTGCCTGATACCTTGAAGGCAAGTGCAGAAAGCTGGTGTCGTGAGCATGACACCAGTTTTGGGTAGGTTACTCATCCTGTCAGCAGTGGTTGTGGAGCCTGCCAGGCTCCTCTCTCCTGCCCTCCTTCCCTGGAGGGTGAGAGATAAGACCCTCTGTACATTTTGATGCCCGCTCACACCTGGCAAAGCTGCCTTTGCAAGAGGAGAAAAGCAATTCATTGCTTCTGTGAACACGCCAGTGATGCAAAGGCTGGACAGCAGGAAGAAAGTGAAGCAATACATATTTCCCCTCAGAGAGTTGTATCAAAAGAGTAGTTTTTGGGTTTTAATGTCTGGGAAGTGGAAATTAAAAGCAGGCTATCCATCAATGAATTTATGGTATCTGAAACTCCTCTGAGCCCTAGGAAAACATAAAGCTCTGCCCTTTGGTCTTCTTTTCACTCTGCCTGGGTAAGCTCACTTTATGAGGCAGCATAATTTGCAGTGACCTTTTCTGAAGCTGTTGATACACTTCCTGCTTTGCTGGAAACCACCTTTTTAGCCATGCATGATGTGACTCTACATACATTGGACTATAAATTTCAGGCTTTGTCATTAAACCCTGCAAAGTAATCCCATGGGGTAGGTGGCTGTACTGCTGCAGGATGCTATCAGTTCTGCTGGGCAGTGCTGAGGGGTAGTTTTTGAAGGCTGGCTGACTCTTGTTGCACCACAGATAAATGCATGGAATCAGGGAGAGAGGGTCATATTTTATAATTACTATTCTGCCTCTTAGTTGTACAGAGGAATGATCACGCGATTTTATAAAAGGATTTTCAGACTTACTCCGTATGTGAGTATTAAAATCTACCTCTGTACTACTACATCTAAAGCCTTATTCCCATTTAAACATTGACTGAGTTCTTAAATCTGGTTTTTGCCACATATAAAATTGGAAAAGTATATATTCTCCTAAAAATACCAGGCTTTCTAGAGTCAGAAGTTTTCCTTCATCTGTAACTATTTCAGGATTTCAGCTCCCACATGTGAGAATGGCAGAAGAACATGTGCCATAATAATATACATGTTTTCTTAATATTTTATGAATTATTATATGTTGTTATTTTTATATAATTATTTTCATGCATACTTATTAGAACCTGGCCACTCAGTCTGAAACAGTCCTTGAATCAGTTAAGAGCTGCTGTCTGAAGTCTGTGCAGCAAATTTACCCTTGAAATTTGGTGAAATCATAATGCCCAGATGATTAGTTAATTTTCTTTGCTTCCTTGCTTACTTTCTTTCTTTACTTCTATTTATCTCTCATGTGCTGAAGACCTTTGAGGCTTCTGTTTTTTGATTGTTTAAAGAAATAAGCTGAAGTATCGATGGTTTTTCTACTTGCAGAACTTAAATGTTGTGGTATGTTTTTCAAGTAATCTGCTGGCCTAGTGAAGTAAATAACAAGTCCAAATCTCTCCAGAGTCGATGTAATATTTTTTAGATTCATCTTCCTTCACTGATTTAAAATTACTAACTGAAAGATCTGGCTTCCTGAAGCTACCAGAAGCATAATAAGAAATTAATTCATTTATATTCTAAAAAATTTAAACTGCAGAATGCATAGTCTTATAGTAAAATGATTAGACACTGTTCTTTATGTTGACAAAAAAAGAGGGGAATTTTGATGAAAACAAAAAACACTATGGAGAAAATATTGGCAAGTTGGTAAAAAAAGTTGTCATATTTTTCAACCAGATTAATAATCATAAACTTTTAAATCTGAATTTCAAGATATTTCAACTGGACTCTGCAAACTCTGTTTTGAAATGCCACTGCAGTCCACATCTTGGAAATTTTCCACATCTCCAAAATCGGTCTTTGTAGGTTCTTGCTGCTTTACTCATGTCATGGGCTGGTGCTCCTGGCCAGGTGACACGCCCATGGGTGCCCCACATGGCTGCTGGGGCAAGGCAGTGTATTTTGGGAATTTACCAGTCATGAGTGGCATTAAGAATTTGGCCCATGTGCCAGAGTTGGCGAGTGGCCTCAGAGCAGTAGGCACAATACATTTCGGCATTTACTTCCAATCAGGTATTATAGCAATATTCCAGATGAAAATGTTTTTCTTTCAGTCAAAGGTTGAACCACTAGCTTTGGTTAGGCCAAAAGTCTGAAACCTTCCAGTTTTCAAAAGCTTAGCGTGTTGACTAGACTTTAAACTTTTCACAGAATGCAGCTTTTTTTTCAATTTAAAATAAGTGGAACCTTTTCACCAGATGGGACCAAATGTACCATCGCTGTGATTGATGACAGCTGAGAAGTAAATTCTATAGCCCTATTGTATATTACATTTATCCCAACCAGCCTGACCCCTGACTATATTCTTTCTACTTTGTTCTTGTTTTTTGCTTTTTCTTTTGTCCACATCAGGAGTTTTTCTAAGCACCTTGAGAGCTTCCCTGAGTGACAGCCATAGAAAAGCCACCGTGCCAGAAAAGGATCCTTTCCACCAGTGGAGCCCACATTTTCCATTCCTTTGAAGAACATTACCACCACCAAAAATAATAGATGCATCAAATGTTATGCTGCTCTGAAGCTCAGGATGAGAAAACTTCAGTGCTTACCAGAAACAAGAGCAATATTTTGCATACAGTTCTCTGAAAGATTATAAAATTAAACTTGGATCATTTGATATACACATAAGTGGTACTGTTGTCATATATTATGAGATATGACTACAGGCTCTGCAGCCTTTCAGTTCCTTTTTTCCTTGTCATCTGCACAGCTAATATCAGATGACAACGCTGAGATCCACCAATTCTTTTCTAATGCCCTGCTCAAAACTAGAGCCAGCATGTGACATTATGCATTCTATCTCCGTCCTGTGCCCTTGCTTGCTTCTTCTGTCTTGCTTCCTCTCAGATGCAAGTACATGTGTCATTATTTGCCTCTCATGCATATTTCTATACAATAACAGTAGTATACAATATTTTCTTTTTACAGGAAGAATTCAGAACACTACATTCAGTCATGAGAGATAATTTTCTGTATCTCCGAGAAAGGTCTGTAAGGGCCTTGGCTGAGGAATCAAAAAAAGACTAAAGCAGATCAGTAGAAATTATTTTCTTAATGGTAACATCTGAATTATACATTAAAGTACCATTTATTCAATCAATTTTATTATTCTGTTTAAAAAGGCAGTCACTTTTATGTGTTTCATATGCTTACAAAGGTTTATTAGCTTGAGTAAAAAGTCATTATTATTCAATTGAGTAATTTAATTTTAAATTATTGGTATTGCACTTCATATTATAACTGCTTTTGCAGATGCATTTGATTATGTCAAATTTGCCTTTTAATCCTCTGTCTGGAGATCATTTTCTTGAATCGTTCACTGTTTCTCACCCTCGTAGTGGTATCCTAATGAACACACACAGTCCAGCCTCACATCTTCCATGTAAATTACTGTGCATACCTCTCCTAGTCAGATCATATCAGAGGCTATCTGGTGTCATATAATCCTGGATACTGACGTGTGGAAAATCTTTTCAGGTGATTAATGCCATAGGCATCTAATTTTCCTGCAAAGCAATATTGCAGTGTTTATGTGAATGCCAGACTTAGGGATATGAAACGAGCATTTAGAAAAGTTAATAATCTGTCCTTAATCCCCTCCAAGAATTATCTGCTGGTATTTCTAAAAATAATTGCAGCTTTATTCCTTGTCGCTAATGGAATCCCATATTAATTTATTAGATGCATTGTTCATTAAAAACTTGGAATTTTGCATGGGTGAAATAAATACATGTAAAGCTACACATAAAATATCTTTGCATTTGAAATATATATTAAGTAAAAAAATTCACAAAATATTTGTTTTCTTCCTTTGTTTGCTTAATGCTTGAGCAAATATGCCCTTCAAAAAGGTTTAACGTTTGCTAGAAACATAAGATTTGTCCTTGACTGCACACTTGGAGCCTATGATTTCTGGGCCTAACACTGAAGCTCTCAATTAAGATACAAATAATACACAAAACAACCCAACACAATAAAATATCAGGGCAGGCAGACCCAGGGTGGAATATTCTGTGAGCAGTGATTCCTCATTGCTAGCACTCAATACCACACTGATAATGTCAGTGTGGCCAGAGGTGCTGTGTTTACTCACATGTACCTATGAATTACATAATTGTCTACTTTATCAGGCTGCTCCCACCTCTGCTGAGGAGCTTTTCCCTCAGCCAGGGATTGTCCATTAACTTTACTAGAAGCAGGATCAGTCTTTCACAGCCTTCTATAATTTTGAACAAATTATATTTTAGAAAGTAATCACTGATTCCTGAGATTTGACATAGGAAGCACTTTGAAAATGGCTTTGAATACTCATAATTAGCTCAAGAATTACAGTCTCATTCCTCTCTTACACTGCCATTACAAGCATTTATCTCAACTGTTTACAACAGAGCTGCTTCTGTTTTACACTAGTGTGAGGGAACAAGAAACCCAAGTTGCATAAATTGTTAACAGCTCTTTCATACTGCCTCCTTATTACCAGATAAAACTTTGATGAAGGACATTCACAGAAGATCAATATGAGAAACCACATAAGACCTCACTTTTATGCTGCTGGCTGATACTGAAAATCCCAGAAATAACTACTTGTTTTTGAAGCTCTTACTTAAGGTGATGACTGGGTTGATGCTGCTTTTCCTGAAAGAAATATTTCACCTTTAGGAGATCTACTGCCTCCTGAGTAAAGTTACTCCATAGCTCGGATTGCAGGGATGCGGGAAAGGGAATGGAGAGCAGTTGTGCATCTAGCAATGAGCAACTCCATCCTTTGTGTGAGGGAAGAAGCCACAGTCCTTTCTCTGCTTTGTGCAGATGCTGCTCCCGGCTGTGATGCACTGCTGTCAGCATCCTAGGAGGCTCCAGGGAAGGGTTTCTTGTCTCATCAGGGGAAGTAGGAGCTCTGGGGAAGTTTGGGAACTACTTCCAAAGAACTGGGAAACTGCCTCATCACTGGCAATCTCTACCTGTAATTTCTACAGGCCAGAGCACAACTGTGGGGTAAACAACAAATGGTATTGAACTGGCCAGTAATATATTGTCTGTGAGCTAATATAGCTCAGGATATATTCACTGCCCAAAGCAAACATTTTCCTTGCGATTCACTTAGATAGCAGTGTTTGTTTATGTCGTGGTTTACCTGTGTATGAAGAAGTGAGCAGGAGTAGAAATGCAACTGCAATCACAGAGAGGAAGTCTAATTTATATTAATATTTCTCCAACCTAATAGCTGTCAAATACACATTTCTGCACATCTGGCAGTCTGCTTTAATTTGTTTCTGTCAAATGAAGAGCAAATATTTTATCACAAGTTTGTTGTTGTTTTTTTTTTCTAAAAATAACCCCCAAGTATCACAACAGTGAAGGTTACAGAGGTGGCTATTTTTAGAAAGTTTGCTCTTCGCACATTTAATCAAGACCATTGTACTTTACTTGCTTTCCTCCAACTGTTACTAAAGCCATCCACAGCCTTCAAAATCCAAGCATTATGAAGTGGAAATGCCTGTGCAGGAAAGCTTTCCGATGCGATTGAGTCTTGATGACAGGCTTAATCCCAAGCTCAGCAGAAGCTCAGTTGTGCTCCTTTTTGTCCCTGAGGTAGTTGAAGAGGGCATCCAGGCCCCCCTCAATGACCTCGGGCAGGGGCCGGGACAAGGGGTTGTGGGCGATGTGGAGGCCTTTGTCCATCGGGTTCCAGGCAATGCGGCGCAGCCGGCGCAGCAGGTACAGGTCATCTGGGAGGGTCTGTATGGCATTGTAATCAACGTTCAGCAGCTCCAGGGTGCTGACGTAGCACAGAGACCGCGGCAGACTGCGTATGTTGTTGTTTTCCGCAATAAAGATTTGTAGATTGACCAGATACTGGATACTCTCTGCGATGTTTTCCAGCTTGTTGGACCCTAGGTGCAAGAAGTCTAAGCTTCTCAGGGCGAAAATGCAGAGAGGAATTTGCACAAAGCGGTTGTTGCTGAGGTTCAGTTTCCTCAAACTTGTCAGGTCGGTGAAGCTCAAAGGCAGTTGCGAGATGCAGTTGTGTGAGAGGCTCAGAACCTCCAGCTTCCTGCACAAGCTGAGCTCTGCTGGCACTTCTTTCAGGCAATTCATATTGACAAACAAGACCTTCAGGTTCCTCAGCAGCCCGATCTCCTTAGGCAGACACTTGAGGCAGTTGCCCCCCAGGTTCAGCACTACCAGCCTGTCCAGCTTCCCCAGCGAAGGAGGAATCACCACCAGCTGGTTGCGTGAAAGGTTCAGCTTCTGCACCTCGTGCAGTCCCCACAAGAAGTCAGGTGTGCTGGTCATCCCTTTCATTATGAGGCTCAAGCTGACATAACGCAAACCCCGTTTCAGCAGTGACTTGGGCTCTCTCCCTGCGAGAAGGGCGTCTTCCCATGCAGGCAGCTTTGGGCCTTTCCTAAGGAAAACCATGCTCCTTCGCTCCTCGTTCTTCGAGTGCTCAGTTCCCATAACACTCTGGTTCACTCCTGAGAGAACTGAGGTTTTATTCCCGTGCAATATGCAAATGCCAACAGAGGATGACAGACTGCAGGAGGTGGGAAAGTCAAAGCAAGGAGACAAGGAGGGGCCTGTGAAGTGCATCTCAGTCCACCGGAACAGTTTCCACAGCTGCTGAGGGGAAGTTTCACTTTTGGGGGCTTATGTTGATCTTGGTGCACAGTCTGTAATGAAACACTTGCTCCTGACTTCTGAGCAAACCTGTTCAATTCAAACTGAATGCCACAAGACAGCTGTCACTGTCATTTGGCCTGGGCTTTATTGGACAGATATGTATCTTCACTGCAGAAAGGTCACAAGGATGCTGTATATAACTTCACCATGTCAGCTTTCTTGGCTATCTGGTACATACCACGGCTGCAGGACAATTAGCACAAGCGAGTTCAAAAAAAAAAAAAAAAAGCAAGCTAAAGAAGAAAACAAGCAAAGAAGCCATCATTTCAACTCAGATTTAAAGGATATTTTCATAATCACTTTTATTTTGGTTCCTGATTTCTCTGAAGTAGTTACCAGTCTACCTGAAAATTTTGTATGCTGCAAAAACACTGATAAAGACTTTTTATGTCAGTCCTTGTTTTCTGCTTAGTTAAAAAAAATAATGTTCACAATAAGTTTTAGCTTTTATATCTCCTTTGTGGTGAGGATTGGCTTCTTTCTTTTCAGAAAGGGTACCAACTTCACTGCAGCAGTGACATTTTGCAGTACTATCTGTGCTCACTTGGATGATTTCTTGCTGACCACGGCACCAAGTGTGAGCAGTCATGCCACACCGTTCTCACCAAATTACTCTGTCCTAAACATCCTGTGCTACTTTCACATCTATCAACCAGATTATTGGGGTCTGATTCTTTTGTGCTCTAGAAAATGGAGCCTCTTGATGTCCCTTTCCCTGTGAACTTTCAGGTCTTCCTGGGCTATTCTGGGGTACAGGGGGATGAGCAGTCAAATAGCTTGAACTGTAAGTGACATTTAGATCCAATATAGAGGGGCTGATAGAAGAGGAAAGAAGCAGTGAGGTATAATAATACCCAACAACAGCTGAAGTGAGCTCTGCTGGTGAAAGGAAATTGTATTGCTACAGGAGTGCATACGCAGTGAGTTTAATCTCAAAGGGACCATAAAAAGGATCTGCAAAAACGTCAGGTATCATCTAAACTAGGTGAAAATTGCAACAAACAGTACAAGACTTTCAGGGCTTTTCTTCTCCATTGAATCCATGGTGATGAAGATGTGTTGCTGCCTTCGAGAGATTTGGTGATGAGTGTACCCTCCCTTACCATCTCATTTCAGAGATCCTCACCTTAAAACCTTGTGTTAGCTCAGATGCTAAAGGATTATGCAGAAAACTGCAGCTGGGAGTCAAAGCACTCCAGCAATGACTTTGGAGTCAATCCCCTTCTTACTGCCAAGCCCTTTCTTACTGCCAGGCACCACTCAGTCTCCTCTGAGCTTTGGGTCAGGGCTCTCCTTTGAGCTTCAGGGTCCCTCACAGAGCTGCATCTGCTTGGGAAGAGAGGGCAGAGAAGGGGCATTCCAGCAGTTGTGTCTGACAAGTGGGGTCCTGCACCAGGAGAGCAGTCAGGGCGATGGGGAGCAGTGCAAGACAGTGGCAAGCTGAGTGAGCCACGGAATTAAAACGTGTGTTTGAACAGGGCTGCGTGGCATAAAACCAACTGGTGCTGAGGCTGAAATATTGCATTCCCTGGAGTGTCTGGGTGAGCCTGAAAAAGGCTGAGGCCAGTTGTGTCTGGTTAGAGTGAGTTGGCAGCCTGTGAGTCACAGAACCCTCCCTCACAAGCACTTTTTGCCAGTATTCGTCAGTTTACAAACAAATGTTATACTAATTGCCATCGCAGCTGTAAGCTCTGACTCAGTGTTCTTGTTAACCATCATCCCCACACGCTGCCCAGAGTGGCAGAGGAGATGCTCAGGGGGAAGAGGAAACCCAGTGGCTTGGGCAAGACTGGGCCTTGCGTGATGGGGCCCTAAAATGTGGCCCTTCATCCCAAGCAGGTGGAGGAGTGAAAGCATGAGCCTCTCCTGAGCTCTGCCTTTAGGTTGTCTGCCCAGGTGCTTTTAAAGATGCAGTTATTCTCAGAGAGCATCCATGGATTTGAACACGGCATTTTGCTCCTGCAGGGCAAGTGCAAAGGGAAGAAAAAGGCTTTTTGGAGAGCATGTGTAAAATTAGGCATTTCCCTTCTTTTCAGTCTCACTGCTGAAATGAGGAATCTGCCACAGAGAATCTGCCACAGAGAATCTGCCAGAATCTGCCAGAGACTGGCTTTGCTCCCTGTGGCTGGGCTTCCACCTGTGACCGTGTCCCCATGGTCACTTCAGAACTCTTTCTTCCACAGGTCACTTTCAGTAATAAATGAAAACAGAACACAAAGAAAGCACAGTCTCCCTGTAGCCACTGCCTCCCCCCATGGCTGCCCAGATATTTTTGGATGAGAATGTTGTTCCCATCTCCAAAACACACTGGAGTTCACTGCCTGGGGACTTGGCAGTGCCTGCTGTGGCTTCTCACCACAGAAATCCTCGTTTCCTAACAGCGTGACTCAGACAAAATGCTCTGTACCCTGCCCTGACTTTGCATCACACTGTCCATTTGAAACTAAGCCTGTGATACAGCCCAGCAGAGTCTGGGCTGGGCTGCTGCTGGAAAGCTTCACCAGGGGATCTCTATCAAAGAAAAATGCTTGTTCTGCTTCAGCCTCACAGCATCTCCTGCTATTGCACTGCTGTATCTCCACTGCCTGCCAGACATCAAGCAGCAGCAAAGGGGATTTAAAAAAGAAATTCCACATCTGTAGCTCTCATTGTCCAGTTCCCTTCCTGCTTATGTGAGTATCATAACCGCTGTGTGAAATAAAAAAAAAAAAAAAAAGACCAACCATTTCCTATTCTTTGTTCTCCAACAGAAAAACAGGCTATTGAGCATGCTTGCAGTTGTGGAGATGGGAAACTCTGAGGTAACCAAATTAATTTTTTTCCTGAAATCGAGATAATAAAACCACAGTGGCCTCATCTGGACATCTCAGGAACTAAAATTCTGTATGAAAATAGTCCCTTGTCTCTTGGTGTCCTGGACTGGCTTTGTTCAAACTCTTTTCAGTTCCTCTTTTTCTGTGCTGCCTGCTGCCCTACCCTGGCCCGTGCTGCACTGGGCTGTGAGGATGGATCCACTCCTTTGGAATGCTCTTAGGCAGCACTGACCTGCGTCCACACAGCCTGGCAGAAAGCAGAAATGAATTTCATCCATGCAGGTTTGGAAGCCGAAATTGGTGGGCTTTACATGACACAGTGTACTTGATAATCACTTTGTAGATTAAACAGAAATGTTAGTGTGCAAGGGAAAAAAATAATCCAAAGCTTGCTGTAAGAACTTTGTAGTCTAACCAATATCATAACAGAAACTGCACTATTAGCAATGATAAAAAACTGATAAGCTGACAAAAATGACAAGCTATATTTTCTGACATTCTTTGGCAATGCAAATTATTAGACTTTTTTTTTCTTAAGGAATCAGGATTGTCAGCCCTAAAAAAACCTGAAGATGAGCTCACAAAAGACCTGGAATTTTAAAGTCTATTATCTATGGGATCTTTTATTTGTCTTCAGGTTTTGAGCCTGTAAAATGCACTTGGGAAACATTTTCTATCTTTTTTCTGCATCCAGGCAGGACTTGCCATAAAACCAATTGCAAGTAAAAGTTGAGATCATCACATAATTGCTTTTCCATACAGTTTGAGCTTTTAATGAAATATCTGATAGCATCAGGCTTTTAATGAAACCATAGCTATTTTGACACACTGAGTTTAAGTTTTGTTGTGCTGCAAAACAAATCCTGTCATTGTCTTTTAAATTGCTACGCTCACAATAGATACCTACAGTTCCATTATCATATATGTATAGGTTCATAATTGGTTTTGAAACAAGTTTTGTGTTCTCTGTGGAGGAAAAACCTTATACAGTTCCTCTGACTCAATAACTCTACAAATGTATTAATATAAGAAGAAATTCTTTAAGTCTTTAAGCATAACCATTTCTAAAATGCTGGGAAATTCAACCCACACTCTTTTGGAAGAAATCTTAATTTCATTCATTACCTAGGTCTTATAATAAAAACCTGTTTAAATGAAGATGCAGAAACTACCCAACCGTTCCTGTGACAGGAAGGGTGATTTGGCTAAAAAGGGTTATCGTGTTTCAAGTTCACCAGAAAACAACAGTCATGCTGGAGAAATACTCATTACAAATACAGCTGCAGCTACTGACCCATCTTTTCTTCTGCTACTTCTTTCCTCTGAAGTAAATAAAGGGTTTTAAAAGCATCAGTGCCATTCGGACTGTCAGAGAAATCCTCTGGTTGTAGTACTAAGGAAGAAAATTTTGTAGGGTTTTAACTACTTTGTAGTGGTTTGTTGATCTTGCAGCTATTCTGAAATACTAAGTCAAATTTTAATGGTAATTTGAGATTTATGAGATGTGACACAAGACAGAAACAATTCTTAAGGCAATTTCAGATTTCCTGTTAATTTGTTTTTAATTATGATGCTGTTAACAGCTTTTAATTACTGTCTGTCCCTGGAGCTTTCTTGGAATGTTTCATTAAGGTCCCATGTGGAGCTGCTGGATTGCCTGACCCATGAAGAATTGGACCTGGAGGTGAATGACTGCCTGTGCAGGGGCTCATTTTTCTGCAGACCTCTTGACAGATGACAAGCTTGAACTAAACATAGTATAAAATTAAAAAAGAGAGACTTAGGGTTGTGAGTTTACGTAGCCTAGAAATGACAGGCTCTTCCTCCTGGTAGTCAGGGATAGCAGCAATTCTTCTATGACATGGAATTACAGGAAGTTTTATTCGTTTTTTGCAAACTTGCCATAGTATTTTGAAATTCCAGAAAATACATGAAGGACTGGTTTGCCGCCTCCTACTTCCGCCACAATTTCCCTGTGTGTACACAAGACAAACAGCTGGTCTGTCTGTCTATATTAAACAAAGGCAACCCGTGATCCTGCACTGTGCCATCATCCATGTTCTCCGGGGCTCTGTTTCACCTGGTGCCCATGACAGTTCCCCCTGGCACCACCAAAACTTGCTTCCTGTAGGTGCTTGCCCACTCTGCAGGAAAAGGGGTGTGTACCACACAGATATGCCCTAGGGCACACCACCGTCCTGCAGGACTGCACAGATGGCTCTGCCCTGCTTTATTTAGCCATCTGCACACAGTCTCCATGACTCAGCCTTCTCCTGTTATGGCTGGTGTGGTGACAGATTTGACACCAGTTACAAATGTATCTGAAGTCATCACATGGAGGATACCATTGCGATATAGAGAGCATACGCTGCTCTATTTTTCGTCACTACATTTGTGAGCAGTCACATCTACATTCACAAATTTCTGTAAAATAGCCTGTACCTGTCTGGAAGCAATATGGGTGTTTGCTAAATGCTACTCAAAGGCTGTGGCTTTCTGAATAAATTTGAAAAAAAAAGTTGGAGCAGATTGTCCAAATTGGACGAAGTGCTTTTACTATAACTGCTGCCACATGACCTCTGCCACAGGTACTCTTTTCCACAGAGGTCTTGAAGGTTACTTTCCTACATTTTGGATGCATAATAAGAAAACAGCAATTCTTGGAAAGTAGGAGAGACAGCCTGATAGTTCCTTGTCTAAATCTAATTTGATATAGTAAGACATGTTTCTTGGCCTGTCTCACAGAAGCAGCTAGATCATCTAAGTGTCCATCACATGCCTACATGGTTGGCCTTCAGGCATCAATTCCTTCCTTCCTTCCTT
>VZRS01002803.1:0-66607 GCA_013398055.1 Ifrita kowaldi
CAAACTCCATGATCAGAAGTCAAGTTCCACAGACACTGAGTGCATTAAACATGTTTAGTTGTATTAAAACTGTCTGAAGGGGGAAGTTAAAGCATTGGGTTGGTAGGGGATTTACAAGTAAAATTCCCCAATAACTGATTTTACTTAACACTTCAAAAATAGATACAAAAAGTAAGTTCTAACACTGCTAACTTTCTATCCTGAGTGATATCACTGAGAAGGTGAATTGGGGTGTATTTGGGGGTTTTAAACATTACCTGATTTTGAGAATCAGGGCATGCATAGCACTAATATGATGTGGAATTTCTTATTATTAGCTTGAAATTTGTTAGTTTGAAATGGTAAACAGTACCTGGGTGCATTAGAAGTCCAAGGATACACAGAACTACCACCATGATCAGATGAAAAGATGTTCTTCAAACAAGTCAGTGGGGAAGGAAAAGTCAATGGGGAAAGAGTTAATCAAAAAGTAGTATGTTCCTATGAAGCCTTTAATTCATTTGAATAAGAATTCTGAAAAACATTCCACAGGTTTTAATAATAAGAAATGGCACGAGAGCTTCATTGATTAACCATATGATGGCCATGTCTTACTAAATTCAGGTATTGAAAATGTGAATCTAGTTAGGAGAAAGTTGGAAAAAATATAAATTAAAATCAAAAATTAAATAAATAAAAAATTCTAAAAATAATATTATCCCTGGTTTTCATTCTTATTTACTTTCTTATTCTTTCTAAAGAAGAAAAATTAACCCTTCAGCCACAGTTTGAGTATCAAAACCATTGATATCTCTGAAATTTGCCACCATTTCAAAGGACTTATTTCATATGGTGGTCTTGAGAATGAAATCTAATAGATAGCTTATTTGACTCCACCTGAAAACAGTGTCCAAACCAAGCCATTGGCTCTATTATATGTAGTCAGTGGAGGTGGAGGGTTTATATGTTTCTCTTTGATTTTAAAATAGGCATTGGAAGGAGTATATTTTAGTAAACCAATTGTCATACGTCACTGTTATTCCAGAAACTGTCTGCATGTTAAAACTACAATTCTTGTATGTTTGAGTTGTACTTTGAAGATGAGACTAAACCTTGTCCACTCCCTCAAATCTAAAGGCTTATAAAACAATAAATTATGAACATGATTGCATTTGGGATTTTTTTTTCTCCACTTAGGTTCCTGATTACTACAACATCATCAACAAGCCTATGGACTTGCCAACCATCAAGAAAGGACTTGAAGTGACCAGTTCATTCTACACAAAGCCAGAAGATTTTGTGGCTGATTTCAGACTGATTTTCCAAAACTGTGCTGAATTTAATGAGATTAGAAAATCAGATGCTTCATCAGGCTTTGTTGGCTTAGCTGCTTTCAGGAAAACGGTAATGTAAAATGTAACTGTAATAAACTTACAACGTAAGAATTTATTGTATTAAACTTGTTTTGATGCTGAGACTGCAGTGAAAACACAGATCAGATTTGACACTGCTGTGGTCTGAGATGACTCTGCAGTGGAGATCCTTCCAGAGAGGGGAGGAGGATGGTAACAAACATAGCTGAAAGGCAGGACAGCAGGTAAAGAAAAGGACAATTTTTTATCATGCAGGTTAATGGTGGGCATTATGATTTACAACTTGGTTTAGCCCTCCTTGCCTCAGATGTTAAATTCAGAGGGATTTTCATTCTGGGAGCTCTGTACTCACCCTTAGGATTTCAAGTTGCATGTTGAGTGATTGTTATTATCCTCTACTGCACATAAGGGTGAAATAGGGGATGCAGGTTCTGAGTGGACCACAAAATGAGAGAGAATTACAGTGGGAATAAAGGCTTCTCCAAGTGGCCTTTGTGGGGTTCTCATCCAGTCACCCTTGATGGCTAGGAATTATTCCTACCATGGTGATCTCTGCTTCAGGAAACTGTGGTGGCTGTGGATGACTTTAGGACTGCCCAGTCTTCCACATTACAGTCACTGTCTACTGAGTAATATTTTCACTGTTTCTAAAAAGATCCGTAAGCTAGAGAAGTTTCTGACACCCTGAGGGCGTATCTATGTGTTTCACAGCATAACACAACTTCTGTCCCCCTGCCCCCACCCCAGTCAGGATTTAAGAGTTCTTAGAATCTCTTCATACAGGTTTCAGAACCCAGGCAGTGTGGCTTTTGTAAGTGGCTTCTGTGGTCACCTGTCAGAGAAGAAAATCATTGGGGGATGTCAGCCGAAAGATCTGCCCTCACTCTGTGTTTTGCAGACTTGTGCTCTTTGGGGCCCTGTGTTCCATAGCCATTCTTGCTGCTGATTGATGGTTTTTTTGTAGTTTGTACCTAAAAGTCCTAATGTGACCTAAGTACAAAGCTATTTCACGATGCACTGATGTTGTTAATTCACCNATGACATGGGTTCAACATGTGGCTTTCTGAGTTTGAAGAAAATGTGATCTCACCAGACTTCTTAGTTTTACCAAAGGCCTGTGGCTGGCCGTGATCTGATCTCTCTGTACTGTATTTAACACAAGCCATGAAAAAAGATGGTGTAATGTTATTGTCCTGCAATACTGATTGGTATAATGAAAGTGTAGTTGCCCCCAAAGAAGTTATTGGGAATTTTAAAATTTAAGGGAGAGGGTATTAAAAATAACTTTTAAAAAAAGGAAGAAGATGAATTTGTTTAAAAGTTTCTAATGGAGGAAGTAAAGGATAGAATACTTTGGTTTGCACAATTTTTTTCACCACCATCAGGAAGCAATGATATTTCTGTACTATTTTGTTTAACAGGTGTCTCAAGTGTGATGTACCTCTGTTTAATGAAGTTGATGGGAAAGTCTTGAGTGGAAAAATGTTTGTTTGCAAAACCAGTCATTTTTGTGTATTTTTAAAGAGGGGAGAAAAAGCATCCTTTCTGTCTAAAATCCCTTGTTCTTTTTCCATATTTCTAAATATGTCATTGTCAGAATGCAACCAGCATTCACTTGGGAGTACACAAGCGTGAAGAGAAAGAAGGCTCTTCAGCCCTTCATCTATCCCTGTTAAAATCACCAGGAAATGAGGATGAATTACCTTATTTTGTTCTGTCTGCTGTCCAGAAGCTCTGACAACGATGTTGGGGTTGCTTCTGCCCTCAGAGGCTGCAGAGTCAGACAAGTACTTGTCTGTGGTTGCCCTAGCTATTGTTTTTAGTCTTCACCTTTCTCTTTGCTTATTTTACTAATCAATAAAACAGATCCATTTTTTGGCACCCACATCAGAGCTCATTTGTTTTTCAAAGGTCAAGGGCCAGAGATCAGAGGTCAAAGGTCAGGGGGGTCAGTGGTCAGGAGTCAAAGATGGGGGTCAAGGGTCGAAGGGCAAAGATCAATTGTCGAGGGTCAAAGCATAGAGGTCTAAGGTCAGGGGTAAAAGGTCAAAGGTCGGACATCAAAAGTCAAAGGTAAAGGGTGGAAGGTCAGGGGTCTAAAGTTAAAAAAAGAGGCCCTATGTAAAGGGTCAAAGGGACAAAGTGTAAACGGTCAAAGATCAGGTGTCGGAGGTAAAAAACTCAGCAGTTGTAGGCCAAAAGTTCCAAGGTCAGGGGTCAAAAAATCATAGCGCAAGTCCAAAGGTCAAAGGTAAAAGATTAAAAGGACAGGGTTCAAAGTTCAAAAGTCATAGGTCACTAGTCAAAGGTCAGAAGTTCAGGGGTCAAAGGTCATAGGTTGGGGCAAAGGTTGTAGATCAGGGACCAAGGCTTGGGGGTCAAGGGTCATTGGTCAAGGGGCAAGTGGCATAGATCATGCATCAAAAGACAGGAGTCGAAGGTCATAGGTCATGGGTCAAAGGTCAGGCATCAAAGGACATGGCTCAAGGGTCAGATATCAAAGGTCAGGGATCTAAGGTCATAGGTTAGTGGTCAAAGGTATGGGGGGGGTCAAAACTCATAGGTCAGGAGTCAGAAGTCATGGGTCAGAGATCAGATGTCAAAGGTCAAAGGCAGAAGGTCAAAGGTCATAGGGTCTAAAGGGCAAAGGTCAAGGGGTCAAATGTGAAAGATCACAGGTCAAGGATGAAAGGTCATCGATCAGGCATCAAATGTCATATTTCACACATCAAAAGACAGGAGTCGAAGGTAAAAGGTCAAATGTCAGGGGTCAAAGGCCAAAAGTAAGGGGGTCAAGGGTCAAAGGTCATATTGGGGAAAAAGGTCAAATGTCAAAGTTCAGGAGTCAGAGGCCAAAGATAAAAAAGTCAAAGGCCAAAGATAAGGGGTCAAAGGTAATGGGCTGGGGTCAAAGGCCAAAGGTCAAGGCAGAAGTCAAAGGTCAAGTGTCAAAGTTCAGGGGTCAAACTTCAAAGATCATAGATCAGGGTCAAAAGTCATAAGTGGAGTGTCAAAGGTCAAATTTCAGAGTCAAAGGTTAGGGGTCAAAGGTCAACGATCAGCTCAGTGTCAAAGGTCATCTGTACAGGGTCAAAGGTCAGATTTCAAAGTTCAGGAGTCAAAGGTCAAGTGGGGTCAAAGGTCGAAGGTCAGATCAGTGTCAAAGGTCAAAGATTGAGGGTCAAAGGTGAAATGTTGACCTTTGACATTTGACTCTCGAAACATGACCCTTGACTTTTGACATCTGACCCCTGCTCTATGACCTCTGACCCACAACCTCTGACCATTGACCCTGACATTTGACCTTTGACCCCCTGATGTATGACCTTTGCCCCTCGAGCTCTGACCTCTGACCTTTGATGTTAACTCTGAGCTGTGACCCCTGACTTTTGAGCTTTGACCCGACCCATGAGCTTTGATCACTGTCCTTTGATCTTTCCCTTTGACCTATGACTGCCTGACCATTGTTCTTTGACATTTGACCTGTGACCTTTGACTCCTGACCTTTGACCCCAGTGTATGACCTTTGACCATTGAGCTGCGTCCTTTGACGCCTGGCCTTTGACCCTTGAGCTATGATCTTTGACATTTTATCTGTGTCCTTTTACTCCTGGTCTATGACCTTTGACCCTTGACCTTTGACCCCGTCCTATGTCCTTTGACCTTAGACCCCTGATATTTGACCTTTGCCTCTTGTCCTATGACCTTCGTCCCCCTGACCTATAACCTTTGACCCTTGGCCTATGGCCTTTGCCCCCTGACCTTTGACCCTGATATAAGACCTTGGACTCTTGATCTGTTTCCTTTGAAGCCTGATCTTTGACCTTTGATCCTTGACCGATGACCTTTGACTGCTGTATTTTCACCTCTGCCCTATGACTTTTGATCCCTGACCTATGACCTTTTGGCTTGACCAATGGCCCTTTGCCTAAGAGTTTCTGACCCAGCCTTTGACCTCTGACCCTGACCTTTGACCCTTTGACCCTTTGGCCTAAATCCTCTGACTTTTTACCACTGACCCCTGACCTTGGACCTTTGACTCCCAACCTTTGACCTTTCACCCCTGACGTTTGGGAGAGCAGGCAGTGTTTTGGGTTACCTGAGCTCTGATGGTGCCTGAATTCTGCAGCCTGAGTTGTGCAGACAGCTGAGGGTACACAAGCCTGCGTTTGGCTGGCTCTGTCACCCTGGTGTGATGCTGTGCTCAGAGCACCGAGGAGACTGGATCCAAGTTAGGGAACCCAAGTTTTTTTGGTGGGTTTCAGTTTGGGGATTTTTTTTGTTTTTATTTTTGGGTTTTTTTTGTTTTGGTTTTTTGTTGTTGTTGTTGTTGTTTCTTTTGTTTGTTTGTTTGGGTTTTTTAATATTGCTGTTGTTATTGTGTTTTGGTTTGGTTTGGTTTTTTTATGGAAAGTTTTTTTACTGCCTGAAGAGAGTTGCTTGTAAGTGATACCATCCCAGAGTACTGTCGGCGACTGCATCACAGACCCAGACCGGCAGGGTCTGAATCTTATTTTTCCCCACAGAGTACCAGAAAACAGGAAAGAGTAAAGAGAGGTTAAGGGGCAGAACAAAATGGTGAGGGAGACCACTCTAGCAACACAGGTGTGATCAGTGCACACTACAGCAGCAGAGAATTTAAAAAAAAAAAAGAGAGACACTGCCACTGCAACATTTGAAATCCTAAAGATCCAGCTTCACACTCAAGTTGTTCTCCTGGTGGAAAATGCTGGGGACAGAAGAGCAGATGCACTCCTGCAGTCCCGTTATTTACCTGTGTGCTGTAAACAGCTTGAAAACCTCTCTCTTTAAATAATCCACTGGAAAAAATCGGACTCACCTTTCATTTTGTGGTTTTGAATATCACCCTGACAATCATCAGAAATCATCACTGCAGTGGGCTTTGAGATGCAAATTTTACTACTTCCGTGCAGACGGTATTTGCACAAAAAGTTGAAGGAAGTTCTATATTCTTTCAAGATGCTATGGCAAAGACTGTATCTACTTTGCGTATTTTTTCCCCTTTACCTCAACTCACCTAATGATTTTCCTAATTTTTTTTACTTTTGTGCATGCAGTGTCACTACTGATAGCACTAGAAGTAAAGAGTCTTCATCTCACTTCGCAGGAAGGGTAGAAAACCGGTGTTTATTGAATCATAAGGAAGGAAAGGTCCTTGAGATATTTACCATGTGTCTACACAAATCATAGCTCTTACACTGTTCAATTGCAATTTTTTTATAATGGAAACAGTATGGAGAAGCAATCAACATCAAATGCAGCTCACAGGAAGTGACAGATTCCAGGGTGGTTTTTTTCGTTCCTACCCAATCCAACATCAAACATTCGCTCTCATTTTACTTGCTAAAAAGGGGGAAAGAAAAATAATACATAAAATTAACAAAATGCATGTGAAAACCATAGGAATGGATACAGTGGAAAATAACGTGTTTGGATATGTCCACAAGGTCTCACTTCTGACAGGCAATCCCTGTGACTACTTTGAGAGTGGACATATACTGTCCTAATAAACTGAAGCAAGAGTAGATACATTTTTTCAATGTCATTGTCTACATTTCACTAGAAGTTACTTACTATTTTTTATTTCGTTTGTTCATTTAGACCTAGTTTTAAGGAACACATCTATTGCCTGGAGCCTCAGGACTAAATATTGCCATGTTAAAAAAGCTTTTATGTCCTGTATTTAAATTAAATTAAATTAAATTGAATTAAATTAATTATTTTATTTAATAATAATAAAAATTTATTTTAATAATAATAATAAATAAGTAATAATGTAAATTAAATTAAAAAGTGTGGATTGGATGTCTGTAGTGTGTGAGGCCCATGGATCCTGTGTTCAGCAGTCATCACTGGCAATCCCTGAATGGCCACACAGACAAATGTCATCTCTTAAATGACTGTGAGAGCTTACAAGCTGAATTTAAGATGTTGGATTTAAGATCTAGTGGGCGCTGCTCTGAGTACACAAATAGCTCCACAGATTTTTATTTTTCCATCCTTTTGACTTCTGCCATGTAAAGGCCAGCAGCTGGAGTTTATAACTTATTTGTAACAAGGAGAATAATAAATTAATTGAGTTAATTCCCCGGGAAGAGGGGGATCCCATTAAGGAATGATACACTGCCATTTTTCTCAACCACTTTCAGCCAAAGTTATTCCAACTGTAGCTGCATCAAAGCTTTTATGTTTAAAACAGTTTTAATGAAGTGTTATCCTTAGTAATTACTGTAAATCCAACCCCATGAAGGCCTAAGTGTCTGTTAATGGGGTTGAATTTCACCCACAAGGGGAAAATAAGTTGGTTTGTCCATTTCCTTGTGTAAACTTTGATCCCCCCAGTCCTCTATGAATTATCAGACAGACATTTTAAATTGCATAAAACCATAAAGCATATGCATTTCTAAAAGTCAACCATTTAAGGAAACAGGCAACAATTAATCTGTTAAGCCTGAAAACCAAACATTAACTGTCCTGTGCACCTTAGGAAAAATTCACATGTGCCCCAGTGAAGTGTGTGTATACATATGTGACAGAGGTGTGTTTGTAGGAAGGGTTTTTTTGAAGCCTGGTTCTGAAGCCCTCGTAAACCAGTTTGCTCAAACATCTGCCATGCTCTAGGCTGCTAAAGAATATGGGTTATTCTTAGCCTGTGGTGTTGTGGTCTGTACAGGTCAGACTGCAGAGTGACACACAGTGGTGTGCCCATGCTGCTGCATGCCATGAAAATCTCCATGCTGGTACAGATGAATTGATTGGAATCACAGGACTGCTCACCACCTCCTCTAATTAAACTGGTGCGACTTTCACAGGGGAGACTGCTGAATTTAGGCTCTCCCTCTTAATCTTTGTGCTTAGTATTTTGGCTGATTGCTTTATAGAAAACACTGACCACAAGGGCTTAGCTGATGGACTGATGAAGGTGGGGCTCTTGCCTTTAATCTGATAAAGAAATTATTTTAGTATTTTAGGTGCTCTGTGCATCTGCTGTCCTCTCCTCCTGTGAGAAGCTTCTGGTACTCTCCTTGCAGCACAGGCAGAGCACAGCATGTGCCCGTGAAGCTGCAGCTTCAAGTCAGGACTGGAGATAGATGTGAAGAGGGGCTTGCACAAGCTAAAGCTCACACACTTACATGAGGTGGCTGGGGCTGGCAGCCTGGCTTGTTCTTTTACAAGAAAAAACCTTTGGGCAACTGGGATAACAGTGCTTGAAGCTGCTACAACAGCGTGTTCCTGTGTGTGCCTATCAGGCCTGTGAAACCTCAGGAGAGCTGGGTTTGGATTCTGGCTGATTCATCACCTACCAGTTCCTAAACAGCATTTAGATCCACAGGAGGTCCTGGCGTGGTGGTACCCACCTGCAGGGCCCTGCCCTTGGTCTCGATGGGCAGTGTGACTGCAGAGATGGCACAGACGATGCACACAGAGGAGAAGAGACACAGGGCTCCAATGAAAGAAGCGCTCAGAAGAACCTGGAGGCCAGAGAACATCAAACAGGAGCTCACTGGTGTGGGGGAAAGGCACTTAATTAGCAATTAAGGGTGGACAAAGGGTCACAAATGCCTGAGAGACTCCACAATAGAAAAAACCAGTATCTTGTGAACCTTAAGAGCTTTCAGAAATATCATATACTAGCAAGCTGAACTCTGTGATGACAGATACTAAAAGCTACATCTGGCAAAGACCACCCTGTATGTAGGACTGGGAGGGAATTGATTACATCCTCCCTTTTTTTTTGGATGAACTTCAGGGGCATCTCTCTGTATTTGGTAGCAGTGCTCAGCACAATGTTTACCAACATTATCAAGCATGCTCTTACTTGTGATATAAATGGAGCCACCATAGCTCCCACACGGCACAATGACCCACTTGTCCCCATCCCCAGCGCTCGCATGGTGGTGGGATAAACCTAAAACAGGCCAGAAAGATATTGGATTAGTGCAACAGCAATCCACAATATCTGTACTTATTTTTCTTTTTTAAAATCTTTGTTCAGAGAGACCCATTGTGTTATCAAGGGCAGCTAGTGGGATAAGATGTGAAAAGAAATAAAAGCTCCCTTGGGCTTCATTTGAGCCATTACAAATCTGTCATTTTTTGCCCTAAGTAAAGTTTTAGGGCAAGTCAAAGCTGGATGTGGTTCCCTTGCATTTGTTTAGCACCACTGACCACCACTATCTCCTGGCTCTATGACCAAAATCACAGAGGTTAGGCTGGGTGCTAAAGGAAGAATTCCATTTATACTGCTGGGCCCTGTGTCTGGAAAGCAGGAAGAAAAGATATTGTCTGCAGCTTTCAAGTCTGCCTATTCATTTTTGTCAAAAGTGCTTTTGTTTAGAAGGAGGAAAAAGAAAAAACAGATCCCAGAAAGAAATCTCCAGCCTTAGAAGAATGTGCTTTGTGTAGCTTATTTTTCACTTCTCCCAAACACCAGTGTGCCAATAAAACAGTTAAATATGAATTTTGCTGAACTTTAAGTCCTCTTAATATCAACAGATTTTAGCAAGTACACTCACACAAGCCTTTGTTTAAGTATTTTACTGGGCCAAGCAAATGGAGTAAATTAATTGAAGAAGAGTCCAGGCACAATTGTGAGTAGAACTGATTTATGGTATGGCTGTTACAGCAATAGTCTTCACATCAACAGCAACTAATTCAAAACTACTATAATTTTGGTATTTATTAAAGCCTGGTAAAAGTGCAAGGGAGCTACTTCTGTTTGCTTTGGATCACTTTACTCAGTAACAAGGAAATCCATTTAACTCCATACAATTGTTTTTTTAAAAAAGAACAACAGAAGACCCAACAATTTATACTTAACTCGCAGAACTCATGGCTCCAAAGTTGTATGAAGGACAAACTCTCTGAAGGATTAAAACTACTTGCAGATAGAACATAGCAATCTGCATTAAGTGAAAAGAATCTTATATATAACCCCATATACTACCTCATACAGCCCCTTAAGGGCTGGAAAATGTTCCTTTTAGTGGTAGTCTGTTTTTTGACTGTGGGGGCTAGAAAGGACAAAGATTGTGGGTTTTGGAAGATAGTGGTATCCAACATCCTCAAAAATAGTGTTTTATAGGAGCTGAGCAACAGCTGGCTTAGTAGGGCATTCCTCTTCCATCTACTGCTGTCATCTCCAAGCTGGTTTTCTGATTCCCTCTCTTACCTTGCATATGAAAACACCATGTTCAGGAAGCCAGAGATACATAGGTCAAGTAAGGTGACTCTTAACTAGTCCATAAAGTAGCAGGCAGCATTCCTGGGTATTCACAAATGGTATTTCAAGCCTCCAGGCAGCCCAACATACCTCAAGGAGAACCCACCTCTGCTGTATAAATGTAGATGGTGTTGAAGTTTGCTGAAACCAAGGCACGCAGCATGAAGAGAAAGCCAACCATGCCTGCACTAGAGAGAAAGCCACGTGGAGCAGTGTTAGTGTCACTGAGCAGCATCTGCAGAGATGCCAGAAAGAAAGAAATGGGAAAAAAGGGAATGAAAAATATAACTTCTTTCTGGTGGATGTTGTTCGCATATTTTTTAATTTTCTGGACTGTGCTAGAAAGCAGCTTGTTGGATGCTTCAGGGAAGCCACGTGGGCTCAGTAATACAAGTGAGCCCCTCTGCACACCACTGCACCACGGCACCTGCTGCCACAGCTTTCCCAGGAAAAGGAGAGCCAGCCAGAGGCTTTTGCCAGACCCACAAGAATTACTGTCCTGACAGACTGGGGACCTGAGAATAGCACAGCATACCCTCAGCATTGCATGCCCTCCAACAAGACCTGCAGTCTAAGCCAGAGTACCTCGAGGTGCAGATATTAAGGAGAAGAAAGAATAGAGCTGTACATCCCATGGTGATACACAGGCTTAGACGTCTTCCGAGGAGATTGATGCTGAGAATGTTCACAGGATTTACTGGAAATAAAAAGGAAAACCGTAAAACAGTTGATAACCTAACTGCAATGATTGTCTGCCTTGACAGACCTTACACAGCGTGACTCAAAGGTACCCCTCTGCATCCCCAGTGCCTACCAAGTGTTCTGTAAAATGCACAAACCCTATCATTCTCTTCCTGTACCCTGTAAAAGCTTGTGATTTGCCCCCATGCCCCTTTTTTTTGTACCCTTCCACTCAGATGATGAAGCCTGTGCTCCTCTGAAATTGGCTGTGCTGAGGCAGGACACCAATGTCTGTCCTGAGCCATGCAAGGAAGGCACTGCTGGGTGAGCAGCACAGGCCTGGGTGGTTTTGCTCCCTCTGGCCACAGCCCAGCCAAACACCAGGGCCTGAAGGTTGCCCCATTGAGAGCCCTGCTGAGCCAGGAGCCACAGCTCATGGCCTATGTCCCTGAAGCTGCCAGCAGTGCCAGGTTCATGTCGGCCCCTGGCACGTCACCAAGTGCATGCACAGCTCAAACCTTTGCAGTGAGCACGGTGAGAGGGGAATGGCAGGGCAAGGATGGGGGAAGAGGTTACGTGCGATCTCCCCGACTGTGCTGATGATCATGGTCTGGTAGGCAGCAGGCCCAAAAAAGCGGCAGTGGCAGGGGCTGTGGCTCTCCTCAGAGTCATCACCAGAGTCCTGCAGCGGTGGGGCCACAGAGCCACAGACAAGGTCCCGCTCCAGCAACTCAGCACTGGCCAAGATGACGCCGTAGTAAGCGAAAGCTATGCCAAGCCTGTGGGGAGAAATGCTGCAGTGAGGAGCAGCTCTGATGGGGAAGGTGAGGAAACTGAAATGCAGCAGGTTTTGGGTGCCCTGGGATTTCTGCTGCTGCTTGTACCAGCTCTGCATGATGGACCACCTTAGCTTGAGCACATCAGTGGCCACTGGTCACTTGTCCCATGGCACTCCCCTCCTACCTATGTCCATGCACTGCTCTTCCTCAGTAAACCCCACCCCAGCTCATAGTTCAGTTTTGTATTGGGTTTTCATGGCCAGGTTTTGGTAGTGGGTGGGGACTACAGGGGTGGCTTCTGTGAGAATCTTCTGGAAGCTTCCCCCATGCCTGACAGAGCCGGTGCCAGCCGACTCCTGCTGCTGGCCAAGGCTGAGCCCATCAGCAATACTGGTAGTGCCTCAGGGATCATATTTGGTAGAAGGGGGAAAAAGTGCAAAAGCAATGGCAGCCAGAGAAGGAAGTGAGAACATGTGTGAGAAGCATCTCTGCGAACACCCAGGTCAGTGAAGAATGAGAGGGAAGAGGTACTCCAGGCGTCAGAGCAGAGATTCCCCTGCATCCCATGGTGAAGGCCATGGTGAGGCAGCTGTGCCCCTGCAGCCCATGGAGGTCTACAGCGGAGCAGAGATCCACCTGCAGCCTGTGGAGGGTCCCATGCCAGAACAGGTGGATGCCTGAAGGAGGCTGTGACCCCATGGGAAGCCCATGCTGGAGCAGGTTTGCTGGCAGGACTTGTGACCCCCTGGGGGACCCACACTGGAGCAGCTCATGAAGAACTGCAGGCTGTGGGAAGGACTCACGTTGGAGCAATTCATGGAGGACTGTTTCCTGTGGGAGGGACCCCACACTGGATCAGGGGAACAGTGTGAATGTCCTTATCCTTCCTATCCAGGGATTTTCAAGAGGAGTTTTCATTAACTGGCCAGGGGCTCACATTGCTCTCTGGCTGGCTGTCAAGAACACAGCATTGGTGATGGCAGCCTTGCTTTGTCATTATCAAGTAATTCAGAATACGCCTGATCATAAGCAGGCTGAAAAGTAATTTTCACTTTTTTATCCCCCTTGGCAGTTTCAGAAATGAGCAGCAGAATCTGGGCCACCTGGGAAGGCAGGGAATGCTGGGGGGGATTTTGGGTCAATGGGTTTCCATGGACCTATTATTTATGCATGTCCATTCCAGACAGCAAAGTCAATGAAACATGTATTACCCTTGCACACAGCTACTGGGAACACTGCATATGAAACCTGTCTCCTCAATCTTAATTTCCCCCAGCAAGTAGCACTGGTAATGGTGAATGTGTTTCCGTCAGAGCCCTGTCTCACTGGTCCTTTGGCCTCCCTTGGGGAGAGCAAGTTTACCCCAAGCAAGGAAGCAGAGCTGCAGGCACATCCCACTGCAGGCAGGTGTGGGCTGTGCCCCGTGCCTCTCCCCTGGCTCCCAGGCGCCGCCCTGTCCTGAGGAAGGACCCACAGCACCATCCTGGAAGTCCAGCCCTTTTCTGCCTATGTTAACATCAACCAGTCAGGGTGTCTGTGGCGTGGTCTGAAACAGGACAAATCTATGGTGATCCAAGTGCCTGTGGTCCCCTCCAGCTGCCAAGGGTCTGCAGCCACCATCTGAGGCAGAGTGGTGTCCTGCTGAAGCCAGAGTCAATGGGAGACTTCTGCTCCCTGCACACTTTCAACCGAGACAATGAGCTCATAAGCAAGAGAAAAAAATAATTTACCATATGATCCATATCTGCAAAGTGGTTCTGAAGTATTTGGGGTGGATGAGGTCCTTGAACATTCCCCTTCTTTCCTGCAAATCATACGATAGAAATAAAAGTTTCTATAAAGGCATCTTTTATACAGGAGCAAGTGTTCTGTGAGAGCAGCTGGCACTCCAGGCCCGCCTGTGCTCCCCCTGTCCCCAGGCTGCGAGTGGCACAGTCAGAGGCACAGATGGTGCAACACAGCACCCACCAAACCTCCAGAGAGGAAAGCCCCGCTTCCCAAAAGATACCCACAGGAAGCTGTGCTGCAAAGGATGGAGGAGGGGAGAGGAGAACATCCTGTGCTCTCCTGGAACCCCAGATCCCAGCAGTCTGGTCCCGTTGTGACTGTGATGGTGCCAGAGGGGGCCCTGGCTGCTGCTGGGGGGCCAGCTCTGCTGGGGCTTCTGTCAGCTCCTGTTGCCCCACGTGCTGCTCTGCCTGTGAAGCAAATTTTTGGCCACACACATCTTTCTGGGAGTGCCAGCGAGCAGAGACAGGCAGGCACTGGGGGCCCTGCCTGCCCCACTGCTCCCCAGGATCCCACCACCGAGGGGAGACAAGTTCACAGGGGTGGTGTGGGTTGCCTTTATTTTTATTTTCCTCGTCACTGGTTAAGACTGAGAGGGTGCACAACTAACAAAAGCCCTTCCCACATCCAATGTGGGTCCATTACATAAATTCAATTAAACTACAGGGAAGCTTTAATCCTAACTAATTCCAATACAATAGCACCATCTTGCATGAATTGCTAAGGACAATACTTGGTGCCTGAGGGAGTGAATAAGCAGCAAATAGGTCCAGAAAAGGAATTTTAAAGAGCTGGATAATAATTTTGAGGCCCTGGACAATGGATTTATCTAATCTTCCTCTCTTGGGGGTCAGAGGAGCCACCTGACCAAGTTCCCACCCATCAGTCAGCAGGGCTCAGACTGGGGGGAAGGGGGAGAAGCCTGGGTGGCCACTGTCCCCCCTGCAGCACCCACATATGTTTTTGGGCATTTCAGTCCAGCAGTGATCCACTCCTGAGCTGCTCAGCTGCCTACAGGTACAGATGGTGGTATCTGTGAAATGGTCTCTCCTGCTCTGACCCTCTCCTGCTGGTCTGTGGCTCCACACTCAGGGACCTGGGGTCCTGGGACACAGTGGACAAGCCAGGCCAGGGGCTGGGCGACGCCTCTGGGAGCACTGTGTTGACCTCATGACAGGGATCCTTGCAGCCTGCCCAGTCACAGCCCTGAGAGAGACCCCAAGGGACAGTTCCCAGATCCCATGGCAGGGGGAACACCCCTGCAGGATGGGTGAGCAATAAGGAGCAACATGCTTTGCCAGGAACCCTTTTTGTGGTAAAGGAAGCAAATCTTTTCTTAATACAGTATTTTTCTGAGCAAACACAAATTGAGGAGGAAAAAAAAAAGCAGAAAACTACATTCCATTTTGAAAGCCATGATTACTGTTTCTCCAGAAGAAAGCTGACATTTCCATCACGACATCCAAGAGTTGTTTGGAAAAGAGCCAAGCACGGAGGACGAGAGAGGCAGAGCAAGACGTGGTTGGCAGCCCCTCTCCCTCTCTGAAGCCCAGATGCCAGCAGCCCTGCCTGGCATGGATGGGCTGGGCAGCCTCGGCCTACCTTGGCAGGCTCCCTGAGCTGCCCCTCCGGCATGGCTGCCCCGTTCATCCTGGCTATCCTCTGCAGCGTGGCCAGCGCGGCCGCCGTGTTTCCTGTGGACATGTTGTACCGTGCCGACTCCGGGATGAACTGAAAGCAGAGCAAGAAGCCTTTCTGCACCTCTCGTGTCCTACTCACAGCTTCCCATCACACCCAGGAGCCTGCCCGGGTCAGCACAGGGAGCTGGAGCAGCCTTTTGCCTGTCCTTCTCCCCAGCCATGCCCTGGGGTACACTGTGTACCACGCTGGGGGCTCACCCTGCCTAACAAACCCTTTTGTTGGTCCAGCTCCTCAGGGGTCTGCCACTGAGCCATCTGTGTCAAGCACTTATGAAAGGTGAAAGCCAAAGACACAGGTTTAACAAAAACAATCCTGAATTAATTGACATTCTAAAATGAGATGAGGCACAAATTACTTGCTCAAGCGAAAGTCTTGGAAGACACAACAAGGCCATTTCAATAAAAAGGAAGTCAGGAAGTCGTGGTTGAAATGTAGGAACTAACTCATCGCTATCATTTGGTGCTCTTTCCAAACTAAAATACTTTTTTATTAAATAGCAGCTCTATTAAATTATAAACAATTATATCTGTTTCACTCAAATATGAATTAAAGACTCCTTTTTAAAGGTATGTATACTAACTCTGCCTTTTTTTTTTTTTCTCCTGGACTACAAACTTTTGCTATCCAATTTTTCTGGCAAAAATAATCAGAGAAACTACATACCCAAGTTATACGAGTGTACACTTACAGCAACCTTACATTTGCCTGCCCAGGTAGCACTCCAGATGGACTTGTGCATTCACTGAGCTGCAGAAAGGGCTTTTACATCTGCATGGCCTCCACCAGCCACAGCTCAGCACTGCAGTGCCCGTGAGCACTGTAAGCAGGGATTTTCCACATCACCCTCCACAAATCAGGTGGTTCTCATGTCCAAGGCTGACTTTTCTGAAGCAGAAGGAAACCTGGGAGAGCTGTGGTTAACCCTGACACTAATTTGCTTTCTGAATACTTTACTGAGGCTGCTTTCCTCAGCCCTAGAGAATGTAAAGACTGAAGAGCGTGTGCTGTGCCCAGCATTAAGGGGAAGGTATTACTTGTGGTTTTTTGCACACCCTGCCTTGCCTGACTTCCTCTCAGTGCCTGGCCCATCACCATAATCCCTGGGTACTGCTGGCAGCCTGGACACTGAAACCTGGGCTGCTGGAGGGCTACAGCAGAGCAGTAAAGCCAGGCCATCACCAGCAAGGTAACATCTCCCCAGCAGCTGGTCTGCAGCCCCACCAGGACTTCAGGACCCTACCAAGCCACTGGGTGAGAGGACTGAAGTGGAGAAAGAAGGACACAAGGAGAGCTCCAGCCTTGCAGGGGGTGGAGGGCGATGCCTCTTGGTGCCTGGGGAGACATCAGGGCGGTGGCAGTACAGCAGGGAGTGGGGAGGGGAGATCTTCCTACCTTGAACACCAGGATGAGAAGGATGCCAGGGATGGAGGCAATTCTGATCAACCACCGCCAGCCGATGGTTGGGTTCACCACTGATGCCAGGCCAGTGATTAACAAGGATCCTGCCAACCAAAACACCTTTCCAAGGGAAAGAAAGGGCTTAGAACATGAACTCCTGGCAATGATTTGTTTCTTTTATTCCCTTCTGGTCTGGTTCTGTGGATAGATGGGGAACTGTGCTAGGGGTTGCTGAGGTTCAACTGAGCCATCCCTTGGCTGTCTGAGAAGCTGGGCTTGGGTGGAAGGAAAGAGGGAAAGACAAGGGTTTAGGGAGGGACAGTGAAGGTAGTCTTAATTAGCTCCAGGTAAAACCCGATAATTTGCTGTGGCTACCATTGTACTTAAAGCCACTGCTTTTTCCTCCCAATCACTTCTCTGCTAGTGCTCATGCCCATGAATTTTCCTCTTGTCTAGGTCTCTTCAGGGAAATAGCAGATTTACAGGCTCAGAAGGCAAAACCAGGCCAGACTTCCACTGCTGAAAGTTGGTGGCTCTCCAGTAGACTCAATGCCAAGCTGTACCAACAGAGAATCTGGCCTCTCATCTGCAAGTACATTCCTTCCTGAGGTTTGCTTGTTGCCATTAGGAGACACATCCATTTCCAGGGGGTCACCCAAGGGAACTCAGCCAACACAAATCACAAAAGCTGCAGCAAGTTCACGAGTAGCCTGTGGGCAGAAATAATGAATTTCTGGGAAAAAATACAAGATTGCTCTTCTATAAATCTTTGTGTTTCTGATGACACTTTGGTAAGGATGCCCTGGGATCAAGGAGGCTGCAGTGAAAGGCAAATTATCCCTGCCACCAAATTATCCCTTTCCACCAGGAGTTTGGTTCAGCAGTGGGATGAGTTGGTGCACTCAGAGGGGTCACCACTGATCATCTGCACATGCAGCAAGTGCCCACTGCAGAAGTCTGCAGTGAGGAATGACCCAGCAAGTGGGGACTTGCTAACCCTAACCCTCTCAGGATGTCTCAGGCCAAATTTGGGACTATCTGTGCCAGCCCTGTCCCGTGCAAACCCCCTGCAGAGCCTGAGCAGAGAGAGGAGCAGATTAGGACCTCACCTGGGAGTCACTGCAGAAACCACTCTTTATCTCTGGGGGTCCAAAGAGATGGTGGGGGGGGGATACCCCTCAGCTTGCAGTGGGCTGGGAATGCCACTAGCTCCAGTGCCTGCCAGTCCATCAGCACTGGCCCCATTAGACCAGGCAGCCCCATTAGCAGTAGGCCAACCAAGAGGCTGGGTGTCAGCCATCACTCAAACTCCCTATACAGTTTTTGGAGCATCAAATTATCTGAGAAGATATTGCCTCTCTCCTGTGTCTGTCTTTAATAACACAGATACCACACTCTGAGGTGCAGGAGGCAGCAGACACTCTCTCAGACCCAGACAAGTGTGATTAGTCTGGGAGAAGTGCTGGTGTGCTGGAGACCTGGCTTCCAAACTGCAGTGGGACAAATCCCCTGGGACTCAGAGCTAGAAGAAACTCACTTTTACCTGAGACAAGGGCAACATGTATCCCCGGTATTTGATGGGCAAAAATTCCGTTTTTATGATAAGTCTAGCAAAAAAAGTAGAAAAAAAATGCAGAAATACAGCTGCAATGAAACTTTCCATACAAGTCAAGTAACAGTTCAGCTCAACTCATAGCGTGAATACCATCCCTCTTCCACCCTGAGCACCCAGAGACCAGGAATCCCTGTCCAGTACGCCTCCCACTCAGGCACCAAATTACACACAAGGGAAACACAAGGCACGAATCCTTTCTAGCCCATGGCTGTGGGGTACAAGCAGATAAACACTGCAGTCTGTACATCAGGAAACCTATGGGAAGGTCCTGCAGGGTGGCTGAGGTGTCAGCATAGGCATTGATATGTTCATAGAAATGAACATCTTAGTAAAAGGGGTTTTTTTTTCAATTAAATAAAGAAAACACTCTGCTCCACCTTTTAAATGGTTGGAGTGCCCTTGGGGCAGGGGACTCCTGGCACTGGCATCTCTCAAGCTCCCAGGTGTGAATTGTGCTTCCTTGGCTGGACAAAGAGAGAGGTGGGAAGAGACCCACACTGGCTCCTTCTGTCTCAGCCAGTGAAGTGTTTTATAAAATGTTCAATTTCCCCTCCATCATCCTGAGGCTCATTAGCAGCCTTCATGGCCAGGGAATGGGGGCCCTCCTGTGAGGGAAGGCAGTGCAAGGAGCTCAGCAGTTGCATGACCCAGGTACAGGTGCCTTCTCCTCCCAACAGCATCTCTCTCCCTCATGTTCTTTCCTTTCCTTCAGCAAAGGGCTTTTGGGTCAATGTGACCAGTTTGGGGCTTTCCCTTGTGGGCAGCAACCAGGCTTTGAGGAACCATGGAAGATGTTGAAATGTTTCATTCATTTACATAAGAGAGTCAACAAAGAAAAAAATTATTTTGCCAGGCCCCTAGTGAAGTGGTTGTTAATATTATTAATTTCTCCTCTCCACATCCCCCTTTCTGCCCCAACATGACAAAAATTTCATTTCAGTGGGAGCGTTTTACATCATTCAAAAAGAATTTTCTACTTAAGCAGAATTGTTTTGACTTTTTAAGGAGGAAGCAGTCTTTACTCATCTGTTACCTAATTGTTTTTATATGGGCTTAATAATCCCTCTGTCACCAACTTAATGTAAACCAGCTGCCCCCCTATATTCCAGGCCTCAGGAGACCTTGGAAACTGCAAATTAGGTCAATTGACCGGGATTTAGTGAAATTGCAGAATGGCCTTTTGTTTCATGGCGATGTGGGAATCTGGTCCCCTTCCCCCTTCCACCCCCTCCCTCACCTTCCCTGGAAAGGCTTCTTGCACAGCCTTACCCTTGTGCGTGGCCTGACACGCCACCTCCTACCATGGCCCTCAGGAACACAAACCAGATGTAGGATGGGGCAAACGAGGTCAGCAGGGAGAAATAGGCTGCCCAGAGGAAGGAGAGCAGCAGGATCTGCAAAAGGGCAAGAATTAGGGTCATTAAAGCACAGGCTCAGCCGGGTGCACGGCTCCCGTGGAGCACAGGAAAAGGACATGCAGCTCCCGGCGGTTGCTCACCTTCCAGCGGCCGTACCTGTCGGCCAGGAGCCCGAGCACTATGCTGAACACCATGTAGCCAAAAAACACCATCTGAGGGGAATTGAAACACAGCTGTGGAGGGCCCACTCCCAGCTGCACCAGGAGTGGTGCTCTGCTTCTTTAGCTGCGGGTGAGCTGTGTGCTCACAGGGCAGCAGGAGGAGCTGCAGTGCCCAGAACCACAAGTGTGTGGCTTTCAGGGGATGGCTTCCTTCGTGTAGGCATTTACTGCTGCATCCCTCAAAGCTGGGGGTGGATGGCAAGGATTTCAAAATAAGCATGTGGAAGCGGGGACTTGCTTTGGCATTAAAGCTCTGGGCGTGGGCACCTGCTCTCATCAGCTTGATGTCTGGTTGTCTACAGTTGTGGTACTGTTCTTATCCCTGTAAGGAGGCCTTAGGAGTTTGTTTGGTTTGCTGGCAAATGTGCTTTCCAAAACCCGTGGTGGTGCCCATGACTATGATCACATGCTGGATGACCTATCTGCGGGGAACGTGAGTCACTCACTGTTGTCACTAAAGCCACCTGCCAGTCTTGAAGCTGCCACTCGCATCGGATGAGAGGGGACACGACAGCTATCAGCATGATCTCCATGGCTTCAGCCACCTTTGGGAACAAGTGTGTGCATTAGCAAGAAGGGAAACCACAAGAAGTCCTACAAGGCCTGCGACCATGGCAGTGCCACCGTGTCAAACCAGTCCTGTGAAGCTGTGGTGCCTCCACAGTGGTCTGAGCCCTGTGCCTGATCTGGAAGACCTTGGTGACAGGGAGAGGAGGAGAGAAAGGTGCACCTAGAAAGTAGGTATAGGTACACTGTATATCTAGCACGTTTGGAAAGGGTCATCCTTGGCCGAGAAGACTCTTACCCTGCTGTCTTAGTAGACCTTCACCTGTCTCTGGAAACCAAGCTGCTTGGCTGGGTACCTGGCTGTGAATTCAGGCATCTAACAGGAACTCTTAAAACTGTTTTTGGTTAAAAATATCATTGCTTCATTGGCTGTTTGCCCCAGCAGCTGGCTTCAGTTAGGAATGAGCTGATGGTTTACACACAGCATCAGACTTTTTCACTTCAGCTGCAGTGATCCTCATGGATAGACCCTCACTACATCTCTAGCCCAGCCTGGCCTCAGGCTTTTGCCCAAGTTCCCAAAATAGATACACAATTAACCCAAGACTGTGCATGTTAGGAAATTTTTCAGGTAGCTGGGTGAGAAGATGTGAGGCCTTCTGAGCCAAATTGCACAGGGTGCAATTGAAATGGGTGCCATGGGGATGACATGAAAAATGCCATTGTGAGGCTGGACCTAACCCTCAGGCACTACTGAAGATGTGCCCTGACAGTGCTACAGGGCTGGGGCCAGGCCATGATGCTCTGGGCCCACCTGCTCAGCTTTGCCCTGAAACAGGTCTGGTATCAACAGGGCCAAAATCTACTTTCACCAGTGATGACAGTAGCAGAAATCCTGCTTGAGAAGGTGTGTGTGGAAAAAAACGGGCTGGCTGCAATATGTGCTTATGGTTGTGATTGCACAGTAATGAGGAAAATGAGAGGAAAGCTTTTTCAGGCCCGTGCAGATGGCTGCAGATACCTACCCCAGTGCTGCCCATGATGAGGAAGAGCATGATGTGGAACCTCCCAAACCCAATGGTTTCCACAGCTTCTTCCACTGTAAATGTCTTTTGCCCTGACCATGAAAAGAAAATAAGGACACAAAAACTGTCAGCAGTCATATTGTACGTCCTCTTCATGGAATGTCAACCTTTTTCATATTACTGTGGGGCTGCACCAGGAAAAAGGCTGGAAACATCTACCAGCTGTGTGTCCCCTGACCAGCCCCTGTATGTCCTGGTGGCCAGGAACAGCAGGGGGTTGCTGAAACAGCAGCCAGTGGGAATGGAGGAAGGACAGCTTTGTACACTTTAAATCGCTTTGCAAACAGAATAACATTTTAAAAATTATCCCAAGTAAACAAATCCTCAAATTACCAATATAAAAAAATGTCTACACAAAGCAGAGACCTGAGAAAAGCCAAGCCAGCTCTTCCCATTGCCATAGGCAGCAGTCACCAGCCTGGTAGGTGTGATGGGAAGGGAGCATAAGATGCTGATGTTGTGGCTCCATGTACACAGGTTTTGAGTAGCTGGAGTGGCACAACTGAGGACCTTCCCTCTACCCCAGCTAAACAAGGACCCAAATTTCTATTCCTGCCAATACAAACCCACCTTTTGGTGGTTCTTTTCTCTCTGTGTGGATTTCCTCCAAGCCAATAGCATTTTCTGCCTCTTTTGGTGCAGTGGCCATCTCAGCTCCTGCTGGGATCCACCGTCACTGTGGGCGAGAGTCACTAAGTCACCTGAGCAAGAAAACAGCAAGGCAGTTCCTTGTGCTGGAGTGGAAGCATTCAGATACAGTCAAACATGAGTTTGTTTCATGCAGCTACTGGAAGATGTCCCTTTCCATTGAGGTTTTGGTGAAAATCACATAGAAGCAGCACAGGGTAAGTTAGTTGAACTGACAGAGATCAGTCATCACGTCCCGCTGGCTGTTTTTATGGAAAGTGCAGGGACTGCCTTAGGGAAGTCCCTGCTAGCACAGGGAGAGTGTGTGACACTGCCTGGAGACCTGCTAACACAAGAGAGTGTGTGACAGCTTCCCTGGTGCAGATGTCAGTGAAATGCAGTGCCAGTCTAAAAGATGCTGCATCTCCAGGAGCCAAGGCATGATACAATCAGTAGTGGTTACCCCTGTGGGAGGCTCCCCAGTGGGAGCTGGGTTTGAGTGGGCAGTAGAGGTGCTGCACTCTGCAATTGCTCAGCCTGGTGGGAGCCCCCACTGAGGCAGAGCCGGGTGACCCAGCCAGCTCCCTCACCCCAGGATCTTGGAGGTGGCAGGGGTAGCACTGAGCTCCTCACCCAAGCAGCACACAGCTTCCTGCTGCAAAGCAGGCCCTCTGCCTCATCCCTTGCCACGCTAATCCCCATCCTTTCAGGGTATCCGTAACACAGCCATGCGTTCTGGATTGCAACTGGAAGCTGGATTCCTCTGCCAGTGTTTCTGTCTCTCAGCACTAGATCCTTTGGCCTCATCACTGTTGCTTTTCCTCGTCAGAAAAACTCATTTTAATCCCAGGGCAGGGATTAAGCACACTGATTGCTGTAACCCACAAGCTTTCCTGCTGAGTGCATGCTCAGACACTGCAGAGGGGGGGCTCAACACATCTTCACTTTGCTGACACTCTCTCCTTTGATTACCTCCCTTCAGGAGTGCTGGGCTTGGCCCAGGCTGCGTTCACAGCCAACCAGCAGAGACCAGGGAGGCTGCAGAAGGGCAAGAGCTGGAGGGAATTAATGGCCAAGACCATCTAGTGAAAGATACAGACTTCCATTTGAGACAGAGAGTAGCGTGAACACAGAAAGCATGGAATTACAGTACTCCAGGATGGATACCTCGATACTATACTGAGGTACAGTTAGAAGGAGGTTGTGAAGGGCTAATGGCAGATTAGTCAGTCGGGTCACATACCCTGACCTTGCTGTCACAGATCATTACAGTCCAGCACCCAAGAAGATGCAAAGGATATTGGTTACATCTGTCTCTCAGCAATGTCCTGGGAGGCAGCAATAGCTGCCAGCAGCATGCAGTGCCACCAGCTGATCATGAAGGCCAACAGCTAGGAACCATTTCCAAGTAGAACCAGCTCAACAGAAACCAAACAAGGTGCTTGGAAGAGCCCACGGGAAGAAGCAAAGATTTACTGTGTGTCTGTATCACCAAAGGCTTTGCAATAACAAAATCTGGGCACCTGTTTTTCTCCTTTTCTGCTCCTTTATGACTAGGGACCTGCAAACACATTCTGCCCTAAGCTGCCACATCACACCTCTGTCTGGTTAAACAGACACTCTCCTCCAAAAAGTCTGTGGCAGGCACAGCCCGGGGTGCTGGCAGGACAAGGATCAAGCCCTGAGCCTTTGCCCACCCATCCTGATGCTGGGATACTCTGTTTGCTGAGGGGTGTTGGAGCTTTTCACTGGCACTTACCCACTCTGGGCTATGTGCCCTCCTTCTGGGAAGTGCCACAACTCTTCCACAAAAGGTGGGGGGAACCCCAATCCCTGGTGCTGCTGTGCAGAACTCCCAGCAAGGGTCAGGTGGTCAAACAGAAGGCTGCAGTGCCACCTCCAACACCCCACAGTAGCCACGCACCCTCAGAAGTATCAGGATGGTGGATAGTACCAAATGTGAGAACCACACTAATCTCAAATAGCAGCGGATGAGCAGGTGGGATACACTCTCTAGCATCTCAAAAACCACCAGAAATCTGTGCAGGCACAGTAAACCTCACTGCAGTTCCTACCAAACCTGTGGTTTGCTCATCCCAAACCTTTGCAGCCCTGTTTGCCTTGATGGAGCAGCTAGTGTCTATCTTCAAGGAGTCACAAATTTCCCTCTCTTTGTAAATCTAACTAAATGCCAATTACATGAGCCAGAAGAACAGCAGTGACAAAGCTGATCCTGGCAGGGAAAATAACAATCCTCCAGCTGATGGGAACAACCAAGAGTACAGTGAAACTGCTGCTGGGGCCCATCAGAATGATGCTGTGACCCCCACTGGAGGGCTGTGAGGCACGAAGGGCACACAACATGCAGTGCTGCCTGTGACACCACCTGGGAACTTTGTCAGTAAGGTCAGAGACCTTCTGTGGCTGAGAATTTTCCCCACAGGTGAGAGTGGGGGTATCCAAACATACAAACGATCAGATGCCCCCAATACTAAGCAAGATTTTGCTAAATACTTATTTCTTTGTTTAATGAAGGCTTCTTACCTCTGTGGTGTCTCAGGCTCGGAGGAGGAGACCTTTCCTCTTCTGACTGTTTCTCCTCTGCTATTTGCTTTTTTACCGTGTTGGCAGTGCTGTGGGTTTGGGATCCAGCTCCCAGGGGTCAGGTTTCCTCCTTGCTGGGCACGGGCAGGTCCCTCTCCACCCACCTCTACCACCCAGAGGTAGGTGCTGCAGGCAGGGTGCCCAAGTGCTGACCTGTGCTTGTCTCATGGCATCTGCAGGTCCTTCACATGCACTGCCACCACGGGTGTTGGTGCTTGCCCATCCCTTCTTGTGAGGATGACTCCAAGCAGATGGAAGGAGGGTGCTGGGACACATCATTATTGAAACACCAGCAAGATTTTATGTGATGGGTTTCAGAGGTAGGTCCTGCAGCAGTCAGTGCCCATGTAAGGCACCTTTGCCACCCCCTGCTTGTGCACTGCAGCCACCCACCCTTCTTAGGCCAGATGAAGCCAACTCAGGCACCTGCACCACGAGAAAAATAAGGTCTGCTTCATCCTTCTAAATTTCTTGATGAGGTAGCAAAATGCAGGGAGCATTCATGGCTTAAACTGCCACAGTGATCCCAACCTTGTTGTGCAGCAAATCTCAGTGCTGTGATAGGTGTGGGCTCGTGACTAGGAGTGTATGTGCAGACCTTTACTACTCCACCTTGGTGTTGGTCTCACAAGGGTTTCCAAAACCCTTCTGTGTGAATACATACACTGAGCTGGCAGCAATGGTGCAATAGTTTTATCAAAGTGTGTAACTCCCACACTGAACCTTATGCTTCCAAGCATCTGGAAGATATTTTCTACCAGCCAACATATGCTATCTCACAGCTTTATTTTATAGCTTCTTCTTAATAATATCTAATATTCAGCTGTTATTGGCATCTGATGAATAGATGCACAATCCAGGCTGCCAGATCCATACCATTATGTTTTCATTGCAAAAACTCAGTGTGTGTGCAATCACAGGAGGGTGCAGATGTTTCAGCATTCCCACTCCCCAGCACAGAAGGGGAAAAAATGACCAGAATTCCAGTGAAATTCTAAGCCACAGAGATGAGCTTTCAGGCACAGGTGTTTGGGATTGCACAAGGGGATACTATGTCTATTACATTTTTTCAACCACCTTGTGGTATTTTAATTATTTGCCATGGAAAGGCAAAGACTGGTCGGAGTGAAGCACAAATGGAAATGCCTGCAGGCATGAAAGGTCCAGGAGAAACAAAAGAGTGGGAGTGAGAAGAAAGGTCTCCATGCTGGCTGAGGACATGATGGACAGCCATTGTATGGGTAAACACTGAGGAAAGTGCTGTTTGCCACAGGACCCAGGTGCTGGACTCCAAGAAACTGCTGACTCGTGGAGTTTCTGAAAGCTCAGCCCAAAAGCCAGTTCATTATCACCAGTCCAGAGGACCTAAGAGGCTCAATACCTGGCTTTCTTCATCTTCCATGTCACAAAGTTGTCCTGGTGGGAGGGCATAGACACACACAGCAGTGGCTCTCACTAGATGGAATAAAAGACTCAGGAAAGAACATCTGTGAGTTACTAAAACCAGTTTGCTTGACTTTCTTTCTTTGTTTGCCTTTCCCTTCCTACACGGTCATTCACTGAGTTTTGTTTAATGTTCGTTCCCTACAAAATGACTAAACTCATGCCACCAGTTCTCAGAAACAAACTATTCCCTAGCAATAGGATGAGCTTTGGATCCAGAAGCACCCTTTTTCCCCTAGGCACAGATCCTGAGTCTGCTGCAGAGGGGCATGCTGAGGTCCTGGCTTGGGTCAGGTAATCACAAGTCACACCTCTTCCAGTGCTGGGTAAAAGTCAGATAAAAACACTGGGCTGTTGTACCAAGAAGGCCTATCAGTCTGTAACAGTGGACTCTGCTGGACCTAACCACACCTGATGGCCACATTCACAGAACCAACTAAAAAACATGTTCCACTCAGCTTAGCAGCTGTGCAGGGCAGCAGGCAGTCACTGCTCTGCTCCAAAATCCTCCTCATCTTCTACAGGAAAACCTTTTAAAAACAAAGCATTCTCTGGAACATTTCTGGGTTTTTAAAGGATTCTTAAAAACAACCCAGAGGAAACCCAGGGCTCTCTTCAAAGTGCATCAGTGCAACCCTGCCTCGCAGCAATCGGAATGCTTCCTGAATATTAGTGGGCTTGGTCCTCTTGTGGAGTGGGGGAAGTACCATTCCCGTATCACCAGGCTCTGCTGTGTTAGTTGGTTGCACACAGAAAGAGAGAGAACTGACTACAGAATTAAGCCCAACGCTTGAGTTGCTGTTCAGTACAGTAAACAACAGACCATCTTGTCACCTGAGGTATTCACAGGATAACTTGTTTTTCTCGCTTAAAGTGTAAACCTTAGACAAAGAGAGGAACACCAAGAAGCTCTGAAAGGGACGGCTATTCTGTTTCTGGTAATCATCTTCTCAGTTACACTGCAATCACATAGAAGGCTGCAATAAAGATAAAATATGTGTTTGTGCAGAAAATTCACCCACTGGTTCATAAAGCAAATTGTTTTCTCTGCATTTGCTAATGCATCAAACTAGTTTGGCCTTTCTTGCTGCAGGACAGCTTTTCTCCTGAGTAGGAGTAGACGAAACAGGCTGGAAGGAAGAAACACAAAGGAAAGGTGATATGCATGTGCTGAGCAACTGTGACACCATCTGCAGTCATGTCTGTGTGGTTTTTGCCTGTACCATAGGTTACCTGTGCCCAAAGTACTGGTGAGCTGGGACCACGCATGGGTCACGGACATACTCCTGGGTCCACCTCTTCTCAGCTCCAGCTGCTAGTCCAAACCCAAGCTGTTGAAAAAGCCTCATGGGAACTGCTGCCTGACTTCAGTACGGCTTCTTGAGACCACAGGGGAAAAACTGGGACAACTGCTTGGCTTGGGGCTGTCACTTCTCCCCTGTCTCTGTAGCTGGAGGTGACTCTCAAGCCTGGCTACTGCAGAAACACAACCTGTAATGACTATCATGCTGTGTGTCCTGCTGGGAACACTCGCAGGTGGGTTTTTGGTGGAGCTGGATATCAGGAGAGTGAGGTTTGAAAATAAGGGCTTGTTCGGTCATGCCCCTTGGAAGGGAGCACTGTCCACTCCAAATCCTTTGGTGTGCTCTGTTTTCTTTACATACTTCAAGGTTAAAGAAACTCAGCCTGTTATGATTAACACTATTCAGTTTGAAAGATTAGTAATTCATGAATATTTCAGCAGATCACAGTACATCAGTACTTCAAATTCATGCCAACTGTTTTGATTCCACTCTTCTTTCTGTTCAATAGGTATTAGCATTTCTACACAATCTGCTTTAACAACCCATCTTGAAAAATACAGCACAAGGGGAGTCATCTTGAGTCTTCAGTGAGAAACAAGTCGATAGAGATAAATAAAATGGCTGCCAATGTGGAAACTTTTGTTTACACAGCTCAAAACTAACACTTTTGCTAAGTGATGATGTGTGTACATTTCTATAATCTAGTGCTGTCAAGCCCTGGAGCAAATCAGATAAAAAAAGGGGGTTATTCTAGTAAAGCATGTAGAAAATTGCAAGCCTGTAATACGATCTGTCTTTGAGCTGGTTTGCATTGTGTGCTAAATGAAGGGCTGCAATCTTATAAGGGAATTAATCGTGGCATATGATCAACAACAGACGAAACATATTTTCCTTGGAAAGAAATATACCACAATGACAAGGCAGCAAATGGAGCAAAACGCATGTAGGTCGATTGTTAATAACCGGTTTAATTCCAAAGCTGCATCTCCTCTTTTCAACCAAGCAGTAGGCAGCTGACCCCAACAATGCTGACCACCAGGTACTTGGCAAAGACATCAGTGGAGACAAAGCCAAGGGTCCAGCCAGTCCAGCTGATAGAGGTCAGCTCTCAGCTGATACAGCAGTGTGGAGTGTAGCTAGGACATTTTCATCTGCAGCTGCTCTTCTTTCAAGAGCCACATCCCATTCTCTTTCATCCCGTGTACCCTACGCTTGGGGTGAGCCACCACAAGGAAACAGAGCCTGGTCTGAGGAGGGAAGCAGTGATGCACGGGCTTCACTCTTCCGCAGTGCCATTGATGATGTGCTTGAAGGAGAACGGAGAAAATTTGTACCCGGCTCCCACGTAGAACTTGTTCTGAAATTCCACCCTAGGGAGGAGCAGAGGGAGGCATCAGTGCTGCCTGTAGGCAGGACCTACGGCTAGCCAAGAGGCTGAAACATGGCACCCATGGCAAAAGGGAGGCCACAAGACGGTGGACTCTGAGCTCAGAACATAGGCTCCTTATGGGGCCAGCAGTGAGACACAGGCAGCCCAGGGAGCAACCTGGCACACATCAGCTCTGACTTTCTATCAAGCCAGACTGGAAATGCCCATCACGAGGCCAATCAGCAGAACCTTTCCCGGTAACCTGCTTCTAGCAGCTCCAAGAGCTGGGGTAACCACCTGCTGGTTGCACACTGGTGGGAGACAAACACCTCCTCCTCCCTGCACAATAACGAGCACCTGCACCACGGTTTGCCTTGGCAGTGTTTATGGTTTGTGGTGGGACATTACGTGGTAAAAAAGACCACAGCTTGGGGGTCAGGTAGGATGCTGAGTTACGGTGGTGGTGAAGGGTGTTTTGTCACCTTGGTCTTGCTCACATGCTGATGGGTGTGTCTGCACTGCTGTTCTTGCCTGGACTGATGATCAGTTAAGGCAGACATGGGCTACCTTGGAAAGGGCTTGCCACAAAGCCTAAGCAGCCTGAAGCGCGACTTGGGCTGATGACGCAAGCACTGACCCAAGTTTTCACCAGGTTTGCACCCCCAGCTGAACTCTTGCTGCCTTAGGCAGCTGTCTTGTTAGATCCCTGTGTGGGATACACGGCTAGTGGAGTGGCTGTGCTGCCTTTGGGCCTGGTCATGCAGGTCAAAGTGGCTTCATTGGCTCTGCATGTTTACCAGGACAGAACTGCAGGTTGCCATTTGCTTCACATGCTCACAACCACCACAGGTGGAGGAGGACAAGCTGGTTGCTCCAGAGAGCAGGTCAGAGCAGGGATCTCTGAGCTCCCTTTGGAAGAGCAGCTAATGTTCCAGTGCACTGGCACAGCATGTCTAACACTGGCTGATGCGCCCCCCCTTTTCCCACAGCCTGTTTCCTCCCAAAAAGTGCTCTGGGAAAAGCTCCAGAGGACTGCCCCACGTACCAGTGCAGACGCAAGGCGTGCAGGAAGGCTGAGAGCCCCTCCATGACCAGCAGGATGGCTACTGTCAGCACTGCAAATGCTGCGAAGATGATGAAGATGGCGATGAGACCTGCCCAGCCGCTGCTGCTGAGCCCGTTGTGCATCACCATGGTCCAAAGGACCTCTGACAGCTCTGCAGAAGGAAATAAAAGGAAAACAGTGCTGAGCTATGGACTAGGGACAGACACAGCATGCAGTCTGCCAGCTCACCCATTTTTCCCAGTTTGTCAGCCTGCAAGGGACTGTGGTGGTTCTCCAGGCAGAATACATAGGACCGCCCCTAGCTAAGCTTTTTTAGTTGTTTTGTTTTATTTTATTTAGGTATCTGTCCTCCATGTAAAGCTAATGTATATCAGCTTCCGCTCAACTCCTACTAAGCTCATTTCTGTGCCAGGAAATACTGCTCACCCCTGTCAATCCATGGCACACCACACCACAGCCCACCGCTCCCCCCTTTTCTGTTTTCCTTTTTTTGTGTGTTCAATTCTTTAGGGCAGGTGCAACTCCTAGCCACAGGCATTACAGCAATATTAATAAAAAACATTTCCGAAAAATTAGAGGCATTGAGAATCTAAGTTCCAGCCTGAGGCAGTTCTAGTATTTGAGCATCTGTTTTTATCACAAATCAAGACAAAAGACATTGAAATGCTGTACATTTCTCATGGACTGTGATATTCCACTGAATGTTTCTGGGGAAAAACCCAGCGAAAATGACAAACTCCAGAAGCTCTTCAGCCAGACCTTTTCTTTCTTGTTTTCTGAACAAAATAAAAATAACTCTTTCAAGTAATTTCAGCATTCATCAGCAAGTGCCTCTTGGGAAAAGCAGCTATGGCTCCCGTACTGCCTTTACCTCCATGGACTAGACTAGACTAGACAAGTGGGAAACACCTCCCACCGTGCCACGCACCATGAGGACTATTCCAGAGGGATGGCTGTAGAGCAGCACAGGAAAGGGACCCCAGCCGGTGAATGCAGTCAGAGCTGCCAGGGATCACCTCTGAAAACTGAGATGCCCACCATGAAACACTTGGAGCAATCTAACCTGAAGCAAAACATCCTGACACACAAGCGCCCACAAATAGAAACTTGGATTTCATGAAGAAATTAGCAGGAATAGTCAAACACCAGCAGAAGCTGTGAGCAGCATGGTGAGAAGACTGAAGGTGGACAATCACTCACGTGCATGGGCCAAGCTCAGTGCCCAGAGCCGCAGGTAGGAGGCTGTGTTGGAGATGCAGCCAAGACAGTATTCAATGGTGTGGATAGCTTGGTGGACAAATATGTCTCCAAAATTGAACTGAAACAACGTAAAACCGAATACGTTTTATTAGTTCTCACTTCAGGGCTCCCTGGTTAACAGAGCAATGCTGCACCATAGGCTCTTCATAGTCCTTTTCCTTGGTACGTCCTGGGCAGCACAGAGGTATTTCCCAGGAAAAGAGAGAAGTGCTCTGAAAAGTGTCAGTTCTGTATGATCTTCCCATACATTCTCTCTGGAGAAATACAATTCCAGTGAAAACCAAATATTTGGGGAACAGCTCATGTTCCACTCATGCAGTTTCAAATCCTTAAATGTCAAGCCAGTTGCTGCCAATCTCTGTGATTTCTTACAGAGACAGAAATTCTTATGTAAAAGAAGGGCTGTCAGACTACCTGCCTATGGGCATACACATTTTGGGAGATATCACTGAATAAGTGTATCTCATAATAATGAATAAGCAAATCTGTGAAGATTCCCTGTGGCTGTGAACAGCCAGCCGTATCCACACTCAATATTGTTGATACTCCCAACTGCTACAAATATTTTTGTCACTTTTTCCTCTGTTGCTTCATACTGTGGAAGCTCTTGACAATATCTGCCAAAGAAAGGATTGTCTCCCTAGTCAACACTTCTGGCTGCCAACTTTTAAATGCTCCTTTGCAATTTAGAGGAAGGAAAACTCAGCGACTCTTGGAAAAGGGTTGACCTTCTCTGGGTGCAATGTGGAAGTGAAACAACCACCCCCAAGGAAACAAATGCTTGAGGTTTGTAAAAGCTTGAGGTTTACAAGAATGCCTGCTACCACCAGGCAAAACCAAAGGAAAAATTTGGAGGAATTAATTCATTGAAAGTTCAAATCCTATTCTGTCTGGAAACACAAACTGTTGCTATAATGTGTGTTGATATCTTGTTAGAAAGAAGGGCTGGCAACTCTGCAAGAGTCTTCTGCTTGACTTTGTGTCTTCTACTATTGTGTCTGTCTGAACAATTTTCTGTCCAAGTTTTCTTACCTCTTCATCATCACCCTCATGTCCTTCATGGCCACCACTGTGGTCTCCCTGGGAAGCTTTCTTGGAGTGATTGGTCTCTGGGACATCTACCTCATTTTCACCTCCAGAGTTTCCTGAGATGGCTTGAGAATGGATCTTTCAGAAAGAAAATGCAGTGTGTTTGGTTGATACCAAGATGAAGAAGTCCATGGCACAGAACTCCCTCAGTAACCTCATGATGGCTAATGTGTGAAAGATTGTATCATGAACACAAAGACAGTTTCAACAGTAGTCAGTCATCATGGACCACAGAACTTGAATATTTCCACCAAATGGTTAATAATACCTAAATATTTTCCATCCTAGAGCATTTTCCAGGGATTCCAACTATTTTGTAGCTAGTTTCTAGTGTCACAATGCACTCTCTGTTTCCACCATGAGAAGAGCCATCACTTCTAGCAAATGAGAAAACCAAGGTACATTAAAGCTGATGATCTCAATTAGATGCATGCAAATCAAAGGAATTAGTGTCAAGTGAAGGAGCAACAAAGTCTGAGAGGATCATATGACTTGATGAAGTTCATACAGTTCTTGGATACAGGCAGAAATAAAATTCAAAGCTCTTGATTCACTTTAAATTGACAAAAACCTTGTGGCAACCTCTCTGCAATTATTATTTACAGGACTTTTCTAGAGGCCTGAACAACCAGATCTAACAGTCCTATTATACAGCATAACCAAATAGAGACCTCATGGCTTCTGTCAGGTTCTGCCCTGTCACCCTTTATAGCTTCCAGCAGGTTTCATGGGAAAGTTCTCCTGACAACATATTGTTTCCTATTGCAGCAGTAATGATTGTCACACTCACCTTGTCTTTGCTTTACCTGAATGTCAACCTAGAAAACAGACTTTGTTGCAAACATATAAATCTAGGGGAATGTAGGATGTGATCAGACAGCTAACATATGAAAATTAGGAACAGAAATATGGGGGCACAATAGGAGGTGGGGAAAACCTGTCAGATGTTGCTGGCATAAAAGCAGGAGATGGAGTCAGCCATGTCAAGCCTTCATCCAAATCCCAGAAGAATGACAAAATAAGAAATTACAGTGCAGAGGCAGGGCTGCAAAGGTCTCCCAGGGACCTGGCTTTCAGTTATAGGTCAGAAGTGACTGGGTTGGAAAAGGTCAAGCAGCAAAGCCAGCATCTCTTTCTTCAAATGGAAACATCTGTGCCCTATTAAAGGTACTCCAGGCACTAACTCTGACTATAAAGAGAAGTAAATCTTGACTGACAAGTAAAGTCCTGTTAGTGTAATAAAGGAGCGAATTAATGAACAACTGGAAACTGCAGCTGCTGCAGCGTGTGCTGAGAAGCTGTGGGCAAACCACAGAGCCCATGGGAAGGAGGGCTCTGTTAATGTGAAGGCAATCACTTAGGGAAGAAAGAACTACTAGAAAGCAGGCATCAGCTTTTAAATCAAGCCTCTCCTTCAAGCACTGTTACCCTCTCCAAGGCCAGGACTTTCACAGATGCCCCATTTCTACAGAGCAGCATACTGGTGGTTAGTGGAGATTGTGGACTGACAACTGAGGTCTTCTCCCTGTTTTGGCTTTACCAGCACTTCAATCTTTCTGGATCTTCTTTGGTTTTGGATACAACAGGTGGAAGAGCTTGGTGTCAGTTTAACAAATAGGTTATGTCCTTGCTAGTGAAGCTTCTGATTCCAGGGAAATGTTTCCTTCTCTGGAGATATTCAAAAGCTGTCTGGACACAAACCTGAGTAACGAGCTCTAGGGGACCCTGTTTGAGCAGGGAGGTTAGACCAGATGACCTCCAGTGATCCCTTCCAAATTTAGCCATTCTGTGATTCTAGTTTAGGTGGTTCAGACATGTCCGTACACATGTCCTGTAGCATAAAGCACACCTTGAAATTGTCAGAGAAAGCCTGAGACCAGAGAAAAGCAGAATTAGATCACTGCAGAATTTTTGGGGTCTGTCTCCTCAGCTTTGTCTTTGCTGTTGTGAATCCCCCTGGCTGATCCACATCCCTTACCATGCGCTGCGCTTTCTGGTGGTTGGCTCGGAGGATGAAAGGTTTAATCAGGAGCATCCAGGGAACAGCAATCAGAGCAAATATGACCAAGAAACTCTGCACTTCTTTCTACAAGACAAAACAACAAGAGCAAAAAGTTGCTTTACTTACCTTTAGCCAACTACATTTATTGTTAAAAACCTGAGTCTATATAATGTTAAATTTTTAAATACAACAAATACAACTCCCCGTTTGGCTGTGTATCCTCTGCTTGCAAGAACATGAAAATAAATGTATAGTGCTTAAGGCTCCAGAAAGCATGTTCAGCTAGAGATGGTTGGAGACCTGGAGATGAAAGGCTTTCATGCTGAAAAGGGTTAATTTAGCGAAATCCAATGTTACTGACTTGAACCTGGCTGCTCAGTGTCCCAAGTGAATGTCCTAACTGTGTGCTTTGGTCAGTGTAGAAACGCTGCAGTAAGAGCCAAGTCAATCAAGTCTTGCCCTAGACTTACTCCACATCTGGAATTCCAGAAGGGAATTGAACCCCCATAGCTTAGGCTTGGTAACACACTGTCCCCACAGTATAAGGTGTGTTCTTACATTGCAGTATGGCACCCCTGTTGCTGTCCTGACATAACTGTCTGTACTTTCAGAAAACAACAACAACAAAACAAACAAAGAAAACCTTAAACTACAACTTCTGCAATTTTTTAAAGCTGGCTCAGATGTCTGACCACCTTATGGTTGCTCTCATACAATATTTTCATTCAGACTATCCAGGCAGATGGCACATTCTGTTCCTGGTGGGGTGGGTGGACAGGAATATCAGAAAAAAATCTCCACCTTGGGAAAGCTTTGGGAGGTTACAAAGCACAATGTTATCTAAAGACTTTTTGAAGGCTGGGAAGACTGTGTTTTTCCAAACTCCCCTGAATCGTTAACACAGTTACTTGGAGCTGATCAGTCACTAACTCTGACTCACCAGCTGTCCCTAAAACTGAGCTCATGTTGGAGGGCCCAGAGTGTGCAGCTGTACAGATGTGGGTGCACACATGTGGCTGGATGCAGCACTTGCTTGCAGATTCTTCATTGATGCTGCTGATGTAAAATCAATCAAAGAAAAAAAAAATCCATGTTCTGAGAATATAAATAGAGATGACTTTAAAACAAGTTTTCTCTTAGGGGAGATTCTGTTGCTTGCTTTTTATTTTTTTTTTTTTAAGTGAACTCCCAAGAGGAGTTATTTCTGACAAAAAGCTGCCAGAAAATCCTCTAGCTACTTCTACTTTTTTTTAGGTGAAAATATAAAGTATTAAAGCTTTCCAAAGATGAAATAAGAGCTTATCAAGAAAGGGAGGTGTCTCTATCATCGTGACCAGACTGCAGGACAGCATGCCTGCAATACCCAGCTTTGCATCTCTAGTCACACTTATTTGATTTTCTCCCCCAACTGTATCTTCAACCGCATCATTATTCTTGTAAGAATGTCTCTAGGAAAGAGATTTCCTCTGCATCACTGATTGATAGCTTCTCTCTCCTCCCTGTTGACAAGGCCAACACAAATACCAGAAGAATAAACTTTACTTCTGGCACTTGTGATTGAGCTTCTGAGCCTGTTCCCCATATCTTTATGCCCACTCTTCACAGCACTCACTGCAAATACAAAACTACAGTGGATTCAAGCTGCTTGATCCATACCTGATGCAGATACAATGGAGCATTTGAAGTGTCACTATAATTGAACAGAAACATGTTGATGAAGTGGATGAGGATGCTTGGTGCGCTCTGGGATGAGTGGACATCAAAATGACACCATTTGAAAATAATCATGAAGACCAGGTAGCCAAAAAGAGAGATAATAAAAATCATCTCTGGAATGAACTGGAGGATAATGTTTATGTATTTCCTGAAGTAGCTGGAAAGAATCAGGAAAGATAACTACAATTAATCCAGAAGATATTATACAAGTTTGCACCCAAGTCTGGCAGTACTGTACACTACTTAGTCTTTGGAAAATAACCTAACAAATATACAACTATCACTAGCCAAGAAAGAAGTCCATAATTACAGGCTTTATCAATGAAAGCCATTGTTTAAATACAAAAGCTCTGTTATACTGATTGTCTTCAGATTTTGTACTTGACCTACCAGTATCTCAGCACCTCAAAACGTTATTACACTGAAAGAAAATCCAATTTTCAAAAAAATGGCTGATTTACAAAGTTAAGTACTATATGCCTAAGAAGGTTGGAACCAGGTGTAGTATCAATTCTGTAGGGTCCTCTCTGTCCTCTGCAAACACTTTCTGTCCTTGAAGATCATTACATGCATTGCAGCTTTGGAGAGTCTCTCAACACGACAGTGTCAGCCCCTCCACTCTATCACCATTTTTTAATTTGTTGTTGCAAAATACAGAGGCAGAGGCACACAAGCACACCCACAAATCCTGACCAGGGGCTGCTAAGCCAGGTAAAATGCACACGCATGTACTCTGCAAGATTTCAGTGTGCTTTGGTTTAGGCCAGAGAGCTTGTCTTTCAAGAGAAAAGTTGTCAATAGTGGGAGCTGCTGCATATTTTTAATTTAGTGTGCTTCAATATTTCTGCAGAATTGAGACTATAAGAAGGTAAGTTAAAAACAGAGTTTATTGAAGGAAATGTCTGCAATGTTATAGCTGTCCTTTGGACTTAGCACTGTATATCAGCCATGGTGTAGCCAGTCAGTGTATGGGACATTTCTACTCACACTGGGGAAAGGTCAAAGTTCAAACCATAAGTCCAAAATACGAGGCTTTCTCTGAATGAAGAACACCAGTTTAGTGACGAGGACTTGTGTGCTGCTGCAGCAACAAGCTTGGTGAAACACACTTACATGTGGTTGAAGAGACTGAGTATCACCCCAAAAATCATGTGCACAATCCCTATGACAACCGACATCTTCATTTTGTAGGAGTTCAGGAAAGTCAGCTTGTTCGATGCAACATTCCAGATCTTTGGGTAAAGGAACAGGGAGAGACAGAGAAGAACAAGATTTTCAGGTGTTTGATCAATAAAAGTTTTGTGCGAGCTGTTGTTTTGACAGCATCAATTTACTCCTACCAGTTCTAGTAAGAGGGTAGCAAGGCACAGAAATCTAGATGTTCCTTTTATTACTTTTCCCTCTGACAAGGCATTCATCTAAAAGGTGTGAAGTATTAGCCTGGTTTGACAGAAGAAATGACAGGGATTTTAAATGATCCTATGACTTTGCTTCAGTCCTCCAGAAACCACTGCAAAGGCTGGTAGCAGAACCTAGGTCGTTTCTGTGTCATTTCCTGTCCTTAGGCTGAGTCATCTTCTTTAGCAAAAGTGGAAAGGCATGAGAAACCCCTCCTGCTGCAACTAAAATTAATTCCACCCTCACCAGAAAAGTACTGAGGACAGAGCATTTTCAAACTTTTTGTTTGAACAGAAAAAACTCTTTTCAACTCCTTGGCCGTGGAGATCAGCTTATTGCCTGCCTCTCTGCACTAACTTTTTAGTTATGTTAGGACGTACATCCCTTCTCAGTCCTGCCTTTTTTATGCTACAGGGCTTCAGGGTTGCTTCTCCGTTCTTCTCAAACTTCCTAGACCCCAAAGTCTTCTGTCCTCAGAGACAGTAAGTAGATACCACTTTTCAGACACTAAGTATAGCACTGAAGAGAAAGGAGGAAGACAGGATTATTTGGAGGGTGAAACATTAGCCTTTGCGTCTTTGTTTGACATGCTTTGCCTCTTCTCTGGATACCAAAGAGACTGCCTAGCTTCTTCATCTCAGGGTGACTCTTTTTTCCCAAGATGCACCTCAGTCATCTCACCAGGATTTGCAAAATGCAGTGTGCCATCCATCCTTCAGGGCAGATGACATGGATAATCTCTTCAGAGAGGACCACACAGGGGCTGGTGCTTCTGGTCCACCCCTTCCCTGCCAGCACTTGTTCAGCCATTCTTCCCTCCCAGCCAGGACTTTTACCCTCTTGAACAGGGAGAAGATTGGTTGGAAGAGGTAGTCTAGGTCAGCCTAAATTAGAGATGTGTCAGGGCAACATGCAGAAAACTCAGCTGCTCCTGACATGCTTTCCTGACCCAGACTGCCCACATCCTGGGCAGAGCTTTAGAGCTGGATTGATAAAAAGCTGATTATGAGGACCATGTCTCTGAGAACCAGGGGAAGGCAGAGTTTCTTTGGGTGACCAATTGAAATGAGAGCGCATCCAGCAGGGATGGAGGTTTCTTGTCTAATACAAAGATTGAAACAGGAAAGCTTGATGTTAAAAACTACATTTCAATACATGATAATGACAGAACAACAAGAAAAAGGGAAATAGGACACAGAGAAGAAAATGTGGCGAAGTTAAATAATACTGGCATTTACTTCACATTCCATACAATAAATAGACTGTATGAAACTTGGAAGTTTGCCTTCACACTGGTGAGGTATCTCTGGAATGGGTTAAGTGCTCAAGTAAGGAAACAGAGTCCAGTAGACAGGTGGTAGAAAAGAGACTGTAGCACAAGACCACTCTCCAGGAAAATCGAACTTCCTTCCTGCTTACCACTTTGCTACTGCCTGTGCAGAACTGTCAGCAATGTATTAATTGCTAATTGCTGAAGAAAAGCATCAGAAGGACTGATGAATGGGAGGGGCAGTGGTGGTTAATGAAGTTGTATTGAATAGCGTGAGACATGAGCATGATGTAAACAGCATGTAGTAAGGGGTGGAAGGTGCTGATTTTGCCTGGGGTAGAGTTATTTTTCTTCACAGTGGATGGCATGGGGCTGTATTTTGGATTTGTACCGAACACAGGGTTGGTAGTATAGAGATGTTTTTGTTATTGCTGAGCAGGGCTTACACACAACTGAGGCCTTTTCTGCTGGCTGGTGAGGAACTTGGGGGTGCCTGGCATATTGGGAGGAGACACAGGTGGGACAGGTGACCCCAACTGACCAAAGGGATAGTCCAGACCATGTGACATCATGCTCTCTATAGAAAATGAGGGGAAGAAGGAGGAAGGGGCGATGTTTGGAGTGATGGCGTTTGTCTTCCCAAGTCACCATTATGTGTGAGGGGACCCTGCTCTCCTGAAGATGCCTGAACTCCTGCCTGCCCATGGGATGAGATGACTTAATTCCTTGTTTTGCTTTGCTTGTGTGCACAGCTTTTGCTTTCCCTGGTAAACTGTCTTTATCTCAACCCATGAGTTTTCCAGCTTTTACCCTTCCAATTCTCTCTCTGATCCCACTGGTGGGGGAGTGAGAGAGGGGCTGCATGGGGCTTGGTGGCTGGCCGGGGATAAACCACACAAACCATGTAAGGAACAGACAAAGAGAAAGAAGTTGAAAAGCACAGCTTCAGGAGAGAGTGCAGGGAGCTACTGATGTACCTGATATGTAGAAACAGGATTGAAATACAAATTATCTTAGAGCAATTTAATTTAATTACCGGATCTATTCCAAATGGATATGGATTTCCAGAGTAGACTCCTGGGACTGCTGGATCCAACTGCAAGACTGTATTGTCTAGAAGCACATCCTTACTACAAGAGAAAAGGGAAATGACCTTTGCAGCTTAATCTCTCCATCGAAGCCCACGGTATATTTATGTGAGGTGTGCTGAGGACTACCACAGGATATCTGTAGCTGACTCCAGCCTTTCTGTGACCTGTTATCCTGCACTTGTGTGCATGTAAATGGGCCCCACACAATGACAGCCTCCCTCACACTGATAGTTCTCTATGCATCAGTCCTGGACACCTGCAGATTTTTATGCACATCAGTGCCTGAACAAACAGGCGTGTTCCCAGGGACTCTACATTTCCATTTCAATAGTGAGTTCATCTGTGTGTGTCAGACAAAACCTCTGATTCATTCATGACTGCATCCACAGCAGGGAGTCCTTCCCTTCCCCACACAGGCAGTCTCTCTTTCCAAGCCTACATGCTCCATTTGGTGTGTTTTTACTTCATTCCTACATTTAGCACTTACTTCCAAGTGTTATTTTTAAACATGGGGATGATATGCCAGGAAGAGCCAAAGAAGTTGAATGATTTGGAGAAGCAGTCATTGTAGATGAAGCCAGTGTACATGGAGAATATGCCCATGAGCAGGATCAGGTAGCGCCCACTGAAAAAGGTGTTCCAGATCTGCAGGGGGAGAAGGCAGTGACAGTGACCAAAGTACCTGCAGGTCCATCAGTTGGTGGGCCTCAACCAACAGTAGACCTGATTGTACTACTCTATTTATATACAACTATTTATAGAAAATTTGGGGTCCCTTAGGCCCTCTGTGTATAAGCAGGCAGAACTGCCAAACCTCTGCCTCGCAGGTATCTTTGAATGATCTCCGCTCAGCCTTTGGGAGGCTGGATGTCTCCTCTATCAAATGGGGCTGATGAGCCTTTCCCTATGCTGATAGGCTGCACCAGCTCCCTGGTACTCACCTCATTAGTGCTCTTCTGGGCCAGAAGGTTCTTCTCGTTAATGACCATCCAGAGGGCGAAGCCCAGCATGACAGCGCCATGGCCACAGTCCCCAAACATCACCGCGAACAGGAAGGGGAAAGTAATGATAGTGTAGGGAGCTGCAGGAGGGAAAGGTCGAGAAGCTCAGCTCCCCCTAAGCAAAAAGGCCTCATCAGATCAGCAGTCTGCCCCATCAGGCCATTCCTTATATGTACTGCCCTTAAAGGCCCCTTCAATCCCTCCCTTACACACCAGGCAGTCAGATCTAGTGCAGAACTAGCTTTACCATCTCAAAGATTGTTCAGTTGTACCTTCCATGCAATTTTATCCTTTGTTTCTTGTCTCACCGTAATAAATACCATGTGTAAACAACTGCATTCTGTTTTGCAACAGAAAAAATGTATTTGAAGTTTACTACCATATTTCTCAACCTGCTCAGCCTCAACAATCTGAGTTAATCTGACCCTTTCTCACAGGCCCCCATTTCTAGGTATTTATTAATTCTCAGTGGTCTCTCTGAGATTCTCTACCATTGTTTCACACTTTTATCAGGTGCTTTGGGCCTTCTTTGCCTCTACGCAGTGAGCTCAACTTACATTTCCCTTATGAGCTTAGCTCTTTTCCTCAGAACTGCTACCTCACTGTTTGTTCCCCATCCTGTATTTGTATAGTTCATTATTTCCTTCACAATCATTCACTGTAGACCAACAGCCAAATTCTTTGCCTGAGAAAATCCATGCCTATACACCAAGCAGTTCCAATACGGTTCAGATTTCTCAGTCAGCAGTGAGTACATATAGTGAGGGAGTTCACTTTGGCTCATGCAAACCAGATGCACGTAGTCGAGTGTTTCTCACCTGGGTTCATCTCCCTGTAGTTGCCCACACCATATGCATCCACGATGTTCTGAAATCCAGCTGTGAACTTGTTGGTCCTGTTGAAGGTGGGTGGTGCCATCCTGGTGTGTATGGCAGTGAGGATGGGGGCAATCGTGGAGCCACTGCGCTCCTGCAAACCCAGTGACAAGGACAGACACAGAGTGGATAGGAGAGAAGAATTGGCCCCACGATACCACTTCTGACTTGTGGGTCTGTCACAAACCTGCTAAGATTTAATGCTGATCTTAAGCTCCCTCAAAAGATGGAGCATCAAACAATCATGAAACAACCTGAACTTGAAGCAGAAAAGGGAGCTCCACATTAAGGTAACAGACAAGTCTGAACATAAGCTCAACACGTAAACAATTCAGTGTGAGTGAGAGCTTCAAGGACCCAAAATGTTGCTGTCTTACCATTCCTTGATGAAGAGCTCTTTTTATCCGGTCAGCATCAGCCACTGGGAACCAGATCTCTGCAATGACGCACTGCTGGGTGACGTCGATGTTACAGCAATTCAGGATGTGGTAGATGGCCTTGATTTTCTTCACCTTGATCCCCCAGGACCACAGGTTGGCTGCTGCCTCGTGCAGCAGTCGTTGGCGGTGGGACTCAGTTTGCGTTATCACCTGTAAGCACAACATAGGGCAACACCTGAGATAGGGAAGCACAGGGGGTGCGATCTACTCAGTAGTTATTTGGAGAGGGCAGGTGGAAGAGGGTTGATGAAAAGGAACTATTTGTGGGTTATCCTGGGGAGCAGCATGTGCAGGTGTGGACACAGGATCACTCGACACCAGGTGCACTGTGCTGCTCACCAAGGGCTCTCCCTGCATGGTCCTGAGTCACTGTAAGTGTAAAGGAGACCACTGGGAGTTACTGAGCTGTGGGATTGGCTCCCTACCCAGTTGCTTACAGACTGGCCACATCTCACCACGTGCTCCCAAGCTGCCATCTCCTGCAGGAAGCTCTGTGCCACGAACTTGGGGCATATCATCCCCATGAGTAGAGCTACAGCTCATGGTCTTGGGACCTCCATGCACCATGTGGCCACCACAGTGCTGCTGTGTGAGCAGTGGAGATAATGAGATAATGTGTTGGGAAGATGACCTGTGTGGTCTGCTGCGTTGTTTCAGACAGGACAAATATCTGGGCAGGTCCCACTTGCAGGGTTCACTCCTCAGTAAAGCCACTGCCACTTACTGTGTTTAAATCCTCAATCCTTGTGTTGACTCCATCAAGCATTTCTCGGCGCTCGGTGGCAGACTCTGGGCAGGGATAGACTGTGGCACGAAATCTAGCCTCAGTAAGAGAGAGTTGAGAAACACCAGTTATTTGACTGAGTTTTCTTCCTCTGTACTCTTCTCAGCTCAAAGGCAGGCAAACTGGACTTCATTCCTGACCCAGCACTATGCCCAGTATACTCTTCTCACATACTATAGAGTTGCACTTGATCTTGTAGAAAGGTGCAAATAGGTACATTTATCCCTTGATTAGAATAAGATCCCTTCACCTGTTCTAGCTGAACAACCCTCCTTGTCTTAGTTTATACACAGTACCTGATGTCTCACAGTGGTCAGCACTAACAAGTAGGCACCTCCCTTCTATCCACAAGCTGTTTGAACTGCGATGAGACTCAACAAAAGCCCACTGTGGCGAAGGCAGCCTCGCTAACACAGTAGCCAACAGATGTCCCTCTTGCACTGAGGCTGGAAAAATACCATGTCCCTGTCTCTGCACTACCCTCCTGCAGGCACTGGGAGAAGGCATCGGCTGAGCTACTGCTGCACTGCAAGCAAACGCCCTTTGTGCGGGGAGGCTGCATAAGTAAATAACCCTGTAGAAACAAACAAACAAGCAAACAAACAAACAAAAGGACTATATTTCCAGGATAAAATAGGAGAATGGCTGTATGCTTCTGGTCCACCTGTTTGGCTAGACACCTTGGGAACAAGGGAAGGATGGGTGAAGGGTTTTAAACATCTGAGAGCAGTATCTGTTACGTCAGCTTAGATAAATCAGTGTAAATGCTTTTATAAGCTTACCCCCAAGGTTCTGTTTGGGAGATTCAGCAGGTTTGTTTAGCGTGGTATAAGAAGGACTAATGTGGGATTCTAACATGTGAGTGAAGGTCTTAGCTCCAAGCAGGTACTGCTTCAGCTATGGAACTCGACCTTCTCTAGAACAGCTGCAGGTCACGCTGGTGTAAAGGTGCTTCCACCAGCGCAGCACACTGCAGCATTGACCAGGCACTGTATGATCCCAGTACAGACCATTAGAAATGAGTTGCATGGCTCTCTGAGAAGCGTGCAGCTACCTGTCCTGCCTGCAGAGACAGTCCCAGAGCATCCTCATGCACAACAGCAGGCACAAGGAGTTCCCCCTGGGACCTCAGAGGCCACAGGGTGCACTGCTGCTGCTCTCCGCCTGCAAGCCTGAGTTGAGCCGAGGTGCTGCAGTAACTAAAATAGCAGAGATCCCTCCTTTTTTTCCTGCTAGGCTTGTTCAGTGATATCTAGTGCATGTGCCACCCCTGCCACTTTGACAGTGCCCATCAGATCTGCAGGAAGAGATCCCTCCTCTTTGCAGAGTGGAGATCTCCTGCCCCTGACCTAAGGCAACACATTTCCACCATCCTGTCATGGATACACTGAGTTAGGGTTGCTAAAGAGCTGTCTTTCTGCACGTGAGACGAATTAAAAGAAGATGTAACAGGGTCATAGGGGTCTATCCCTGCTTAAGAGACAAAAATATGCAGGCTCTGTGTACAGATAAGCATCATATTCTGGCTTTGTCTGAGCGCAGGATATTTCACCACCTGCTCTACAAAATCAGTTCCAGCACACATACAAGTGAGGACAGTTGCAAATTGAACAAAACATGCTGCAGTTTCCTAGAGATCAGCCCAGAGCTGTGTGTAATGACAGCACGTGCTCTTCAGCTAAACTTCCCTTTCCAGAATTGAATTTCTCCTCACTCAACACCTGGTATTCATTTCCAAAGGTTATTCACCCTACCTAATTATTTCCATCTTCTTATTCTTCACAGCTCTTAGTTCATCTTTAATAAGGATTTTTAATCAAACTTGAAAGCTCCTTCCTCCATGCTGTACAGTTCCCCCATTCCCAATAACGTTATTGCAGCAGTGCTGCTTTGATCTTTTAACAGCCATTTTGCATACTGAGTATCAGCTTTGCCCTAATGGCACAGACATCTCTGAAAGCTCCAGGAGAATTCAGCAGGGAATCCTTACATTGATAAACCCAGTTTAGTATTCACATTAGTACTGAGGCAGCCGCAAGAAAAGGAGGAAGAAAAAAATTCTTACATTTTCCTCCTTCCTACTCCCTCTACACCTTTCACTAATAAATTTGTGCATGGACTTAATGCTCATGAAATTGGCAGACTAATGTTACCAATTAGAGTCAAGCAGGGACCACAAGTGTAACCTGAGGCACACAGCTCTGCAAACAAATCTTAGCCTGCCTTGCAGGAGGCTGGCTTAGACCAGTCCCATGATTTTTGCAGGATATTTACTTGTCATGAATGATGACTTAGTGCTAAGCAGAAATGTCCTGCTGGGGCTGGAATGACACTGCCATCTGCTTTAGGTATAGCCAACCCTGCCTTAAAGGTGGACCAGACTAAAACGTCTTGGCCTGGGTACCAGGGATGGCTGATGGCCCACAGAGCACAAAAGGAGTGTGGGGGGAGTCATATATTTAGAAACCTGCCACTCAGCAAAACATCCATGTATATGTGCACAATGGCAACCAAAACATTTGAAAGGAAGAAGGAACACAAGGGATGACTTCATTAGCACTGCAAAGAGTGTCCTGTGGATTTGTCTTTGGTAGGTGTATTTTCCTTCAGTTACAAGGGCCTGAGAGAAACCAGTCTAAGTTCCTTTATGTGAACCTGGCACCACATCTGCAACATTAGCTCATAGAAACTTTGCATGTCACAAACTCCCTGCAGGGATCTGCTCACATTTCCAGCACTGCCTGACCCCTCGCTGCAGATGGTTGTGCCTATGGTTTGGGTGATTTTGGTGTCAATCAACAATGAATATGTTGACAGGCATTGCACTGCTTATTCTTTTACTTCCATCCCAGAAAAAAGTCTTGGGCTTTTGACAGCAGGGAATTTTAAATGCTGCAGGGGAAAAAAATTATATCCAAAATGAAGAACTTTCAGCACTCTCTGGGCAACCCCAGCCAACTCTAAATGTATGGCCTGGCAACTTGCAAGGCCATCAGCACAGGGGAAAATCCAGTGGGAAGCATTCAGCACCAGCAATGGCCCATGCAGAAGGGGAGAAGGGTTCTGAACAGCATCTAAAAAGCAGGCAAAGAAATGAGACATAAGAAGGACATGGACCTGTTGAAGCAAGTTCCAAGGAGGGCCATGAAGATGATCAGAGGGATGAAGCACCTCTGCTATGAGGAAAGGTTGAGAAAATTGGGGTTGTTCGAGCTGGAGAAGCAAAGGCTCCAGGGAGACCTAACCACAACCTTCTAGTACCTAAAGAGGCCTACAAGAAAGCTGGAGAGGGACTTTTTACAAGGGCTTGTAGTGATAGGACAAAGGGGGGATGGCTTTAAACTGAAAGAGGGTAGGTTTAGGTTGAATATTAGGAAAAAATTCTTTACAGTGAAGGTGGTGAGGCACTGGCACAAGTTGCCACAGAGAAGTTGTGGACACTCCATCCTTGGCAGTGTTCAAGGCCAGGCTGGATGGGGCCTTGAGCAACCTGGTCTAATGGAAGGTGTTCCTGCCCATGGCAGGGAAGTTGGAATGAAATGATCTTTAAGGTCCCTTCCAACCCAAACTGTTCTATTATTCTATTACATGCAGGAAATTATAACCCAGGAAGAGAATGAGACTTGCTGAACACTCAAAGACCACTGGCAGCAGCAGACTGATCCTGCACAGTGGCTATGGCGGAACTCCCTGCATGTCTGAGGTTCAGGATCAGAAATCAGTGACTGAGAGCTAGGAGTCTTCCCTCAGCTGTCCATGACTGCTTTATAGACAGATGCCCACCTCAGGAGGGCTGAATTATTCTCTGGATGGGCACTGCCCTTCATTGCCCTTAGAAGGTATCTTGGAGGGCCCCATTTCCAATGCAGGAATTGCTCACAGACCCCAGGGTTCTGTCACTTCTTGGAACTGAAGTCAGTCAAGCCAGCTGGATGAAAGATCTTCCTGCTTTTATTCTGATTAAAGGCAGGATGTAGGGAAAGACCTGCCCTGAGTGTAGATGTCAGAGAAGAGCAATTGCTCACCCTTTCCCTGCAGGCTCTTGGCTGGCCCTGCCTGGCTGAGGGGCTACACCTGAAATGGGTTTGGTGACAGCAGACAGATCCTCTCATCAAATCTGATTTACACGGCAACAAAGCTCATCGGTCATCAGTGTTATGAAAGAGTAACAAAATATTCAACCTAAATTATCTTTTCAAGATGCTTAACAGGGTGGAAACAAGTCAGGTTGTATGAAGCTTTCATTTCTCTCCTGGGCTCTGTCTCTGATTACACAGATACTGCTCAAAGGCCTTGGGAAAGGGTTGAATAAACTACTGCATCAACTTTTTATGAAGAAGTGCAGGAAGACTTGAGAGCAAGTTGAGGATTACCATGTTCCCAGTCCTCAAGTTAGGGCCCCTGATTTTCAGGGGAAGAGTGCTGAGTATTTTTAAACAACGGTCCCCTTTTAGATGTTCCAAGTTAAAAACCTAGCAACTGAAGCTCTCAAGAGCTGTATGTCACTTTGGAAAATGTAGGATCTCGAGTTCCACGTGACAAGGTGATGGATGTCTTTCATGATTAGGAGCAGCAGAGCTGAGGAGCAGAAGGGAGGTTGGTTGCAGAGCTGACAGCTAGAGAGCCAGAGATCTGATCTCTAGCTCCAAATTCAGCCAGCCCGGGCTGCCAGTAACCACCTCTGTGCGAGTCACTGTGGCTTGCCCACAGGCCTGCCTTACCCATCACAAATCTTCTTGATTTTTTGTTTAAGCTGCTCTCCTTGATAGAAGATAATGAACACGTTCTTCTTCACCTCTTCTCTCTGCAACACACAATTCAAGCAGAATTTAACACACCCAGAGTCCAGTGCAGAAAAGTCGGCGGGTTGTTTTTATCCCCCAGCCCCAGTTTCCCATCAGCAGTGTTTTTCCCAGATGCTCTTTCAGGAAACAGGCATGGGCAGCAGCTCTGGGTTATGGGGCAGGGAGCAAAGTGGAGCAGAGGGGACAGAGTTCCACCGGGGCACAGGGCTCCAGAGGCACCCCAGAGACACCGAGGGGAATCAACTCTCCATGGCTAATTCCAGGTGGGGACAGCCACAGTCCACTTCCATGGTGGTCCCTGTAATACAGCTGCCCTGTGAGGCCCCACGTGCATCTTGACAGCCAGGAAAAGGAAACCACCTCAGTAGTGGTGAAAGGGGAAAGCAATGTCAAAGAATCTTCTCCCATCCTCAAACTTTCCCACCTTTCCCCTGCAGGCTGCCCTCAGACACCGAGCTCTGGAGAGGCAGCCAGTGCTGCAGCATGGTCCAGAGCACCAGCTTCGTGTCTGCAGGTCACAAGCACCCACACAGGGCAGAGGAAAGCAAAACCAGGTTGGTACCTACTGTCACAGGGTCCTCCATGGGGGTGTCCATTTCCGTGTACCTCAGGTAGATGTTTCCCCTGCAGGCTCGCCACAGTAAACGCTCAAAGGGGATCATCCTTTCCCTCTTTATTACCCCTGCTGTGAATCTGAGCAGAGTTACAAGATAAATAAATTACAAGCCCATTCTAGGCCTTTTAGGACCTGTAGGACACATGATTTCACAATCCCTTGTTTTCTAGTCTGTGCTAACCAGGGCTCTGCTGCTGCAGCAGGCACTTCTAGGAAAAACTTCCCTGCTCAAGCCTGGCTTTTATCTCAATCTACTGACTTTATCCTATTGTTCTTTCTTAAAAAAACCCCAAAACTTTCCTAGATCAACAGGGGAAGTAGAAGAGACAATTCTGGGTAGAAATGGAAGAATGGAGAGGTGCTTAAAGTCACACAGAGAATGCCTGAATGGCAGAGGCTGGAGGTAAAAATTTTGAAGTGGCAGTTTATCTTTACTCTCTTGTTTTCCTTTGCTGAGAAAGCATCAGACTGCAGCCCAATGCAATACCATGGCTTTTTCTGTGGTTAGACATCCATCCATGAGGACCAGGCTGGTAGCCAGATGCCTGAGTCCAGAAGTCACGGGTGAGATGCCTTAGGACAGCAATTTTCACTCAATGCCTACTAAGGGATCACTGGACTTGGTGGCCTGGAAGTAGAAGTCCCTTTGTCCTACTGACCCATAACCTGACCATAGTTTTGATGATAACTTCTGAGGACAGTCACTCTCTGATCTTCATGAAACAGCTGTGCAGAGAAGGCAGATGAGCACCCTCTGCTAAGAAGCTGAGGGATGCTGTGCCAGTGTCACAGCAATGCAGCACAGGTGGGAAGCCTGGCCAAGCTGGAGGCCACCACCAATACACACCCCAGCTTGGCAGCTGCAGCAGCAGGAGTGCTTCTCAGCTCCAGCAGTCCAGACGTGTCTTCACTGAAGAAATCATCTGGCAGATTAGTTTCTGCCTGGAAAACATTAGTTTTAAAAAACACTCTCCAACATTGCCAGTTTGAAAACTATTTTCACATTTTTCTCCTAATATTTTTTTCCCCAAAGGTAGCTTTCCACAGAGATTTAGACCAAAGGAAAAACAATAAAAGTAAACTACATCTTAGCAATGGGAAAGCATAAACGCTATTTTCAAAGATATCTGGGAGCCCAATTTTTAAGCCCCACTGACTCATGGAGCAATGCAGGCTCCAGAATGACTGAGGTGCTTTTGCAAACCTCATAAGGGCTTGTAGTAAAGACCTCTAAAAGCAACATACACCAAATGAAAGTGCAAGTATTTTTAAGAACCTTCCACGTCTCTTTTGGAAGAGCCAAGAGGCCTCTCACCTCAAAGAAGTCCTGGGTTTTCTTCAGCAGATGTTTGAGCTCTGTCAGCTCAAGGAAGTTCTGTTTCAGTGTTTGCTGGTTCTGGTTGGCTTCCAGCAGCTCGGCTTCAAGTTTCTCCAGCACTGTCTGTTTAGGGTCCAAGCACATCCAGAAAAACTCTGAAGCACATATTGGCCCTTTCCCAAGCCGATACCAAGTCTCAAACAACAGTTCTCATTTTTTTCAAGGGAGAATAGAGAAATATTCAATATTCAGTAAACACTTTTTGTAAGAAGATATTCGTCAATGCATCATTTTTTTTTCCATTGCAAACATTCCCTGATGGCTGTGCTGTCCTCTTCTGGCACTAGAGTTCTGATGCCCCTGACCCAAGCACAGGCAGGTAGGTGGGTGTGTGGTGTTAGTGTCTCAGCCTGTCTGGGTATCTCTGTGGTTCCTCACAGATATCTCAGAGCCCAGGCTGACTGGCTGTCAGTTTGCTGACTACAAAAGCTACCTACAACATTGCCATTAGCTTAGGTTCATTAGCTATAGGCCAAAAATTAGATGACGACGTGGGGCCAGGAATGCACCAGGAAACCAAATTGCTTGTGAAGCTGAAGCCCTTGGAAAACTTGGTTTTCCTTTCTAGTCAGTTACACATGCAGCATTTTAAAATTACCCTGTCAGTAAACTTAGCTTCCAGCCGAGCTAGAATAAAGCATCCCTTGCACATCCAAGGGCAAGGCCCAAGCATTTGTGTCAGGCCCCTGTATCACAGCCATGCTCCCAGCAGGACAGACAGTCCTGGTTTTTTATGCAGTGAAGTTGGTTCTAACATCAGCTCTCCTGGTAAAACACCAAACCTCTTCTAATTCTCTCCTATAGGATGATGGGGGCATTCTGTGAGACTGATACTTTTTCATTAGTATGTGGGACCAGAGGGAAGGTAAAAAGACTGGGACCCTTCAGGAACACGCAGCAGGACCAGCCTCAACCTTAGTGCTGAGGCAGCAGCTCGGGGAGCACCTCCTTGGGCAGGGAGAGTTGTGCCAGCTTCAGGCACCAGATCCTTCCTGGCAGGGGAGGGCTCTGTTGAGCACATTACACAGACAGCCTGGTGCACAACCCTTCTCTCTCCTGGCTCCACTCCAAATTCTGTACCTCCATATCAATCATTTCCCGAGGCAGGGGGGTCTCTGGGTACTTTTCTCCTTTGACTATCTCAACATTATCTTCCATCTCATTTTCCAGAAAACCTGCAAGGAAAGGGCACAGAAGTCTCAACACAGAATCACCCCTGGTGCATCATCCTGGTCACCAGCTTGTTGCTCAGCCAGGACTGAGGCCTCCCATGGAGGTGTGACAAGACTGAGTGATACATGAGGGCCATCATCCCAGCGCATACACACAGCCACCATGGAATGAACGCCCTCAGCCTCCCTGCTCAGTGAAGATGCTGTTTCTACTGCAGCCACGGTACCCACTCCCACGTGGGCAGCCCTCAGCCCTGGCACAAGTGGCCACCCTGGCCCCCTCTATTTGGGGCAGTGAGTAAGGCACGCAGAAAGCTCCACTGCTTTGCCCAACAATGGCAAGTACTGCCACCGTGGCTACAGCAGGCGCCAGCATTGAGGTGGGGAGAGTGCAGAGCTCCCAGGACACACATCCACAGGACAGTGGGAATCACAAGCTCTGCTGCCTGGATTTTAAGGACTTATCCCCAGGCTGCAGCCCTTGGCCACAAGAAATGTGTGCCAACAGCTGGTGCGCTGGTGTAAGGGTCGGGTTATCTGGATTAGCCTCCTGCCCAGCCCCAGATTTATCTTGTGGTTTTATAAAAGCTAATTAACCTCCTTTCAGTTCAGTTAACCATTTTCAAAACAGGGGCAACAATTTATTGCCCATATGGGGTGAAGCGGTAATTAGCTGACGCATGGAAAACATTTCCAGGGCCTCAGATGAAAACATCACCATTTTGCCACTAATTCTGCTCCCCAGTGTGAGAGCACTTAAAGAAATAAATCCCACACCAGCAGTTGGCAGGAAGCCGATTGCATTTGACAAGCGTTTACTTACGCAGGATTCTCTCCAAGGATTCGCACCTTCTCACTTCATTCACAAACTTTCTCTGGAAGCTGTTGACATTCACATTCAGCTGAAAACAGGGAAGGGAAAACAAGCCTGGGGCTGAAGGCTGCACGCTGCTGTGCTCATTTTTAGCATCAGCAGAGAACGAGTGCCTTTGGTGCGGATGGCAAACACCACTGTGTCTGAGAGGGTCTTACTGGCAGGGCAATACCTACCATGGGCTTCCTCGTGGCCAAGGACACGGTGGCCTCCCACACAACCTTGCTGTGACAGCAAGGGTCACAGAGGGGCCCTCACGGAGACATCCCCTGTGTCCTGGTGATGCAAGGAATTGTTCTAAGGTTGTGCAGAGGGCATGCAGAGCACCAGATGGAACTCAGGGATGGGTTGAGTCTCAGCATAATCTTTGGGTTTCAGATCAGCCTTGGGGAAGTCCTGCTCTCACCATGGACTTTTTGGCCTCCCTACAGGGGCATCTTTCCCAATTGCTTTGAGGGAAGGACAAGCACACCCCGGGGCACATCTCCAACAGCTCAGCATGCCAGCCGGGGACTACTCACGTCTCTGAACTGGACCAGCCCCAGCTCCCCCAGCTCAGCCACGCAGCAGTAGGCAGCCTCCACCTGCAGGAAGAGCTGCCTCAGGCTCATCTCCTCGCTCCGGAAGACGGAGGCCATCTCGCCCGTTCTCCTCTGCCCTGGATGGCCCTGGGACCCTCTGTGGCAGCAGCACGGTCTTCCTTGCCCAGGCAGGTGCAAGAAGGCGCCAAGCTCTGCAGAAACATTGGGGTCACTGAGACAAAGTGCTGGAATATAACCCAGTGCTGCTCATCACGTCTTCCAAAAGGGTTTCTTCACCTTCTAAGAGTTGCCTTGAACCCACATGAGGCTCTGTCCCACCAGAGCAGTGATAGATGCTGAGGGATGTGTGTGCCACAGGGAAAGGGGGGAGTCACCGGTCTCCTGCAACAAATGATGAGCAAATACCCTGCCCTGTCCTCTGCTGGACCTAAACACTTCAGACCACTGCACTCAGTGGTCTTTATTTGGGTTTTGGGTGCTGTGATTGAAAAGGACTCGATTTCTCTTTGCCTTAAACACCCAGACAAAAAAAAAAAAAAATCTATAATTTCACCTTGCAATTGGACAAGAGAAAAAGGCCTGACTGGTTTTTTATCACTTCCATTCATAGTATGAACATTGCAAACCCATCTGGAGCATGTTATATGGGTGTGGAGAGAAGAGCAGACTATTTTCTTCAAATTAAAACCTTTAAGATTTCAGAATAATTTTCTCCCCATAAAGGAGTGTTTTCAAAATGAGATACATGAAATAACATGCATTGCACAAAATTTCATCTCATCTCTATGCTTCTTATTATTTACTTTGAATAACCTGAACATAGAAATTGTCTTTAGTTGTTCTCACACAAAATTAACTGATCAGCATGCACAAACACAGTAATTATCTTTTTCCAGAGAAGAACATTCAAGTAGATACACTTCTTGCATGCATTTAATTTTGTAGCAAGCCTATATTTTATAAATAGCAAAACAAAATCCCTTTATATCCTCACTTCTACTTGTTGACAAGGGTAGCAAGTCAATTGTCTTTAACCCCTTCTGTCTCTATGAACCTTGTCTTTCAGCATTTTTTTTATAAATTGTGGATTCTATGTATTCACTTTATAACATATAAAAGATTTATCTTAAATACAAGATAAGCATTTCACAAAATATTAAAGGCTTGTTTAACAGGAGCATGATAGTCACAGGTCTGTGTTTGCTCACATGTCCTGGGAGGTTTCCTTCTCATACTCTCTGTACCCATTCACTCAACAATTTAAGATGCTGAAAATACAATGTATGATAACTAATAGCTTGTTCAAAGAGAACATCATGGGCCAGCTTAAATGGATTAAGTATATGCATTTTAAATTTTGTTGGATATTTTTCAGCAAACTGTATTTTTCACAGGAAAAAGAGACAAGAGCTGCAAGAGACTCTCACTAGGCATGCAAAGTAAATCTGAAGTAAATCTGATTTTCAAAAAGTTTAAAAGATCATCAAAATGTCCAATCTTAATTTCTTTAGACTGAAAAGATCATCAAAATGTCCAATCTTAATTTCTTTAGATTGAAAAGTGTGAAGAAACTATAATCTAAAGCAGTTTGTATTTCTAAACCTGCAGTTAGCTTCCATTAAAATAAAAAAAAAGCTAAACCCTCAGAATTTATAGAACGAAACTCCAAATATTTAGAAATAAGTTAATTAAGCTGCTTCAAACCATCCAAAGGCGGAGTTCTACTTTTCCTTGGTAATCAGTCAGTGAGAACCCCAAAAGCTCACTTTCATCTTGATTTGGAATGAGAGAATCACCTGCTGCAAGGAAGGCAGAGCTTTCACCCCTCAGCCATTCCTACAGATGCAGGAGGCTTCCCCATAAGCACCTGCTGGCCAGCAGTGCCTCTGTCAAAATCACCTCCCCCTTTCCCTACTCTCCCTCGTCCTCAGTTTTTGCTTTGGCAGAAGAACAGTTAATTGAGAAATCCCTCACACGTTCCCCCGCCGCTGTTTCCATCAAAACGCGTTAAAGCGCCGCGGGTTTGGGCAGGGCAGATCCCGGCCCTGTGAGGCGCCGGGCAGAAGGTGCAGAAGGTGTCACTGGGGGTTACCTGTCGGCCACCAGGCTCCTTTCCGCCAGCCCCTCTCCCGGGGCAGGGCCGAGCTGTCCCCTGGCTCTCCCGGTGTCCGTCCGCAGGTGACAATGACAGCAGGGCTCCGCAGCGGCGCCGGGAGGGCAGCGCAGCCCTGGCCACACGTCCCGTTCCGCACAGGGCACGGCAAACCTTTGCTTTTAAGGCCAGAACTGGTCCGGACCAGAGAAGGGAAACCTTTTCTGTCCCAAAGCTGCCCCCGGGCGGACCGGACCGGACCGAGCGCTCCCTGGCTCGGTCACCACCTCTGCGCCGGGGCTGTGCCCGGTGCCAGGCGTGCTGTGGCAGCACGCGGCTTGTTGGGACTGACAACAGACGGGACAGCCTGGCTGTCACCGCCCCGGCCACCCGACGGGAGCCAGAGCCTTTGGAAGCTGCCGTGCTTGGAGCGCTGTAAACCCCTGACGCCTCATTCCCGAGCTCTGCGTGAAGGATCGGCCGCCAGGGAGACGGAAAAAACTTCTGCGGTGTTTCTCGCTGGTTTTTCCTCGCCGGAGGCAGTCTGGGAAAGGACGGGGAAACGATGGGAGATTAATGATTTTCCTGCCGCGGGGGGACGGGCAGAGCGATAGAGCAAGGTGAGGGCTGGGAGAGCAGGGGCTCTGTTAAACAGGAGCAGAGCTGACAGGGAGCTTGATTCCCACCCCTTGACATAACAAATGCCAAGGAGGAAAAGGGGCTTTATAGACTTTCTGCCTCTTCAGCTGCTAAAGCAAGGGCTCTAGAGAGAAATCTGGTCCCTCATAAAACCAATGGCTTATCTCCCACTGAGACAGAGGAGGCAGGGTTTCACCCTGATGAGAAAGTCTAGCTGGGACACTGCTAAATCTAGCAACCAGAAGAAAAATTTCCTCTCGAAAGAAGAACTAATGAAAATGCATGGCGCTATGCAAATCATGAAGTACCCCTAAAGAAATGTTTTCTCAGACCTATTCTTTTGGAGGTTCCCAGTAACCCTGGCCCAACAAGACAAAGGGTATAGTCCATGGGAACACTGCCAAAAAATGGGCAACAGGGAGGGTTTCCCAGCAGAGGGGTTTTCTATTCAAAAGCAACAGAGTGGCCCCACTTGATAAGGTCAGCTTTGGTGAGAGGGGTCCTGCTGCTTGCTCAAGTCTGGCTGTTTTGAGCTATGTGACCCAAAAAGGAGATATTAAAATGACAAGGTAATTTTGGCAGGTGGGCCTAAAGCTTGCATTTTGCTCAGCAAACCACCCAGATGAACTGGCTGTGGGGCTCCCTGGGCTCCCACCCGCTTAGGCTGCACTGTGCTTCTCCTGGACCAGCCACAGCCCATGGTCAGCTCTGCCTTCTCTATCAGTGCTACCACAGCAAGGGAGGAAAGGCTGATCAAAGTCAGCACCTTCTGCTGGGAAATTGGAAATTTCCTTGACAAGGCAGACGTGAAGTCACTGCCATTGACCACGTGAATGCCATGCAGGGCTGTGGAGAAGCTGGTGTGGCAAAGGAAGGACTCTGCCTTCCAGCCCTTGCAGAGATACTAAACAACAGGAGTCATCACTCAGTTCCAAACTGGTGCCTATTGACACAACAAAATGAAACAGCTTCTCAGGCTACCCCCCTCACCTCTGAACCACAGCACATTCTTCCCCCTGGGTTCATTTGATGACACCAGGGTTTGCTTCTTCTTTGCTCCTTTCCTGCTCTTACTCAGCCCTACAGTTTCACACAGCTACTCCCCTACAAGCTGTCGGGGCTGGGGGAGCAGAAGGGGTCCCCAAAGCACATTTCATTGCCAAAGCAAGCTGCACTAAGCCAGCCACTCCATCCTGTTAGCCGAGGAGTGAGCAAACATGGAGAGCAGGGATAAAGCTGTCTCTGCTGCCCTCCCCCCATCCTTCCCGGTTGAGAAATGGAGAGGAGAGAAGCAGAAAGCATATCCTATTTCATGCCTCTGGCATGTGGAAGTAAGAACATTATTTTATAATAATCCTATTAATGCAGATCAGATGAAGATGGCTGGCTGTGAGGCAGCGTTTGGAGAAGCCCCATCAGTGGGCTCTTTGTTGGTGCAGGCAGCTCTGCCCGGGTGAGCTGAAGGCAGCCTTTCTCCGAGCCCTCCACTGCCTGCCTGCTCTTGGGCCCTCTCACTGGGGTCTCCAGATGAACAGCATGGGGTCATAGTAGGGCCACAGGCTCAACATTTGTCTAATACCAACCCCAGCCTGGACTGGAAAACACAAAAGGCAGGGTTGTGCAGTTTTCCAAAATGCTAGAGTGCTTTCCTCTGTGTTACAGAAAGCACATCCCCTCTCCCTTCTTTCATTTAAAGAGTAAAACCTTTGTGGTTTTGACATTTTTTTCTCTGAATTTTAAAAACCAACCCCTCTGTTCACAGGTAGCTTTATCTCAGATGGCTATTTTTCACATCAATGAAGACACCAAACAAATTGGCCTCCTCCCTGATGGACAGATTACTGGCAGCAGGTTTAAGATCTTGTGCTTTTTTTGCAGCAGCAACCAGATTTCATTTGGAATGAAAAATATAAACCAATCACCTGTGTAAACAGAATATATATATAGATATATATAGATATATACACCCAGAGTATGTATGTGTGTGATAAAGGTAATAACTTTCTGAGAGCCACAGCTGGTGGTGATGTGTCAAGGGCAATACTTTGGCCACCAGAGGATCTCAGCCATGAAGCTCTCTGTGGCACAAAATCTACCAAACAGCAGGTATTGCCTCCTCCATAACCACCAGGAAAAGCTGCCCAGCAGCCCTACACACTGTGGAAGAATCTCCAGGAGGAGAGCTGGGGAAGTACCTAATTTTAGAGTAAACAGTCTTGTCTTGAGAACTGCATGAAAACGGGAGCCCAAGGAAAGGAAGCCCCATCTCTGCAGGAGCTGCAGTTGTGCCTCATGTGCCAGGGCACCCTCATGGAGGGAGATGGGAGTAGAAATTAGGGGAAGGCACTGGAGTGTCTTATCGCTCTTCAGGCAGTCACAGCACTGAAATATAAACGTGTTATGAAGAAGAAATGAAACAAATCTAAATCTGTGTCAGGAGATGATTTTGCAGGGCTCCCATTGTGTCTGAACTTATCAAGCAAAGCCTTCATTTCCAACCGGATCCAAAAATCACTGAAGCCAAGTGCAGCCTGTTCACCGCTTCAGGAGACTTTGGAGCAGCCCTTTCTGAACCACGGAGGGAACACATTTTGGAAAGGAAAAGAAATATATTATGTTAATTGTGCAAATGCATTTTCATCATCCTTTAGAAAGGGAGACATTTGCCTACAAGCCGACAAAGAGTATTTAGTTAATAGTTAAAATTCAAAAGAGATTTCATTAAAAATTGAATCATTCATGCAATAGCAGAGCAGTTTTGTCTTTTTGTTTCCCCTCAAGCATTTTGTGCTGCACAGAACACTTTTGAATTCATTCACTTTTTGCAAAGTTAACTGCCAGGTCAACTTTCAGTGGGAATAGAAGGTAAGAAATTCAGAAGGGAAAGGTCAAACTGGCAGACAGCAGAGGGCCTTTACCACTTGAAGAGTCGAGGTTTAGTTTTGATGCAACAGGTAGCTCATAAAAATACACAAATTAAAGGCAACCTTCACAAAAGGACTGAGACACTGAAATGAGGCAGAGATGAAGATTATCCCATAGGTGAATTCCAGGCAGCTCTGAGCATTTTACAGCATTTCTCCTGCTGTGACTCCTGTCTACCGAGGCCAAGAGCTGCGGTCACACCCCGTGCCCGGCTGCCAGCAGAGCACGGCTCACCTCGTGCCACACCTCGGGTGTCAGCTGAAGGACAGAAGGAGAGGGCTGTGGATCCCAGCAGCAGCAGGAGGTGGCTGCCACGGGCCAGCCAGCACAGCCCCAACTCCGCCAGCACTCGTGGTGTGTTGACATGAAAACAGGGAGGCAAGGTGGGTAAACACGCCCGTCTCAGCTGACCTGCCTTCACCTGTGGCTCAGTGTGCCCTCGGTCTGGGGGAACCTCTGGCTGCCTTGTCCTGATGCATCGTGGAAATATTCACAGCTGGGTGTGAGCAGAGCGTTTTTGGTGGTGAGGACAACAAGTGGGTTCACCCCGCAGAAACACTGGGAAGGGCTAAGGCTACGTGGGTTTTGTCATCAAGGTTTTTCTTAAATGAAGGGAGACCAAATCAACCTCACAGCTGTGCAGAGCTGTACCCCGGTGTGTGCCATTCAAGTGGGAAGCCTGTTATGTCCTTCCCTGTGGGTTTCAGCTGTGTGGAAGGGAAAAATGAGAAAATTGTTAAACGCTCTCCATCCTACAAGGACTGCTGCCCCACATGCCTTCCCCCATGCCTCCCCTAAGATGTCTGCACACCCACAGCAGGCCTCAGACAGCTCCCTTTTAACATGAGCACCCAAAGGCGTGAGTGACCACTGCAGAAGAGCACCAGCAACCTGCTCCCTGCAGAGCTCACCTCTCCCAGTGCCTTCCTGCCTGATTTAAAGCCTGATGTTTTCACTAACAAGGGCATAATTGCGTCAAAGATAGGAGCAAGCACAGCCAACAGCCTGAGGAAGAGCAGCAATGTGTGCTGCTCATCAGACCGGGACACCACCACATGCACTTCAACAGTGTGGCTTTTCCAGTCAGGATTGCAGAAAAATTCCTGCTCTCCAGCCAGCATCCTTTCTCTATCAACCCTCCTGGTCTGCAGGCAGAGCTACACTCACAGGAAAGCTCAGCTTCTGGCTTTGCACATCTCACGGAGGAGGTGCAATAACCACCAGAGAAGAAAGAACAGCTTTTCCAGAATCACTTTGCAGAGGGTGATGGAGGCAGGGGCAGAGCTGTGCTCACAGGGCTGGAACAGCAGCAGCTTCTCCCTGTGCCCAAGCTTGAACAGATCCCAGCCCATAACCCAGCCCAGGCCATTGTTACTGTGCAGTAGCTGTCAGCAGCCTCCATGAAGCCACTGGTTGCACCCCGTTTCTTGGTAGGAATGCACCCACTCCCTGTGTATCCTGTGTTAACTCAACAGCTGTTGTACTAGCTTGACCTAAGGCTGCTGTTTTTTGGGATTCCACACAGCCGCTCCAAAAAAGCATCACTGTGGAAGTCAAGCCAGCAAATGTGCAAAAAAAAATAGCCAAACTGGGAGACAAATTCTCTGCCCCAATCCTCTAGTCCTTTCCAGCTCTATTAAACAATCTTCATAGGACCTAAAAGACACTCAGAAGCTGCCTGGGACCCTGTTGGGAGGGGCTGGCTCTGGAGGCCTTTCCTCCCTCCAGGTGCAGCATATCCTGGGGTGAAACCTTCAGGCTTAACCTTCAGGGGCCACCTCCTGCTATCCACCTCCCACTGAAGCTGTTTTGGTCAGAGCCCTTCTCTTTCCTCCCCTGGTTGTGGCAGGAAAGTTCCAGGTCTCCTGGCAGCAGGAAGCTCCCTTGCTCCACCCTCTGCCCAGCACCGCGGCTCCCTGAGCTCATCGAGGATTTGCTGCACCAGATCTGCCAGCGACAGCGACCTGTTCTGTGTGGTCACGCGGGTGGGAGCGGGACCCTCGACATGAAGCACCTCTCCCGTGAGCCCTGGGCAGCCCTCGCTGTGCTCTTCCTCACCGCTGCGCTCTGGGATTCCTGCTCAGCAGGTATTTCTCTATTCTTATGCTCCGGTTTTGATATCCTGCCCTTTTCCCCCACTCCTCTCAATACCTAAATATATTGCCCACCGACAGTAATTTGTTCTTTAAAAATGAGGGGGCTCTGTTGCCTCATCTAAAAAGTGTAAAAAGTTGGAATTGATTCATGCTAATGAGAATTACTAGACATGACTGATCACAGCATCATTCTAGAGGGATGTTCTTTTGCCAGCTATTTACAGAGCCACTGTAAAAGTGACTGAGCTGCAGGTTGCTCCACTGAATGGCAAGGATTCAAGAATGGCAAACCACAGTTACTTGGCCCTGCCCTGCTTGCTGAGGCAAAGGACCACCTGCAATACCACCCAATAGGATCACTGTAGTCCGATTCAGCTTTTATTAGATGCTTTCTGCACAACATCTGGCTTTGGTGCCACCTTAATTGTAGAAGTTGCCTGAAACCAAAATGTAAATGAGACTTGTGAGCCGCTGCTTTCCCACCAGGCTACTGCCTGCATCGAAATATCAGCACCAGATGAGACCTGCCAGCTGTTTAAAGATGGGTTGGCTTTGACAGCCTGTTCTTTGGGCTGCAAGGTCTGTAAACACGATCCAGCACACAGCATTCCGCAGCACTTCCCTCCACAGGTCATACTTGAGTTTTAATGATACTTCCCAGTGCTTCTGTGAGGTACTTATTAACTGCGAAAACAAATTATGGGCTTGGCCAAGGTCATTCCGCAAATCCTACGGGAGTCAGACAGAGGAATGGGGAATACTCAGACCCTTCCCTGAAGCAGGTTGCCCAGCGACCCACTCTGAGCATGGCAGAGGCCATAGACCTCTGGTATTGCTGATGGTGGGTCAGCTCAAAACACAGAGCTGGGCAGCAGCAGGTGACCCCAAGGGGGACATCTCCCATGGGACAACCTCAGTTTATTTTCTGTTACTTGGAAAACACCAAACTCAAAGCAAATGTTTGGTCAGATGTCTCGTTCTGTTTTGTTTTCCTCAGCTGAAATGAAATCTGAGCTATCATTTTGCAGCCTTTGGCGAAATCAGGCCGGAGCTGATTTTCTCTGTTACATTCCAAATTACCAGCTCGGAGTGATGGCTTGACTAGAAATAGTTGTCTCATAGCTCCTGCCTGGTCTGTGGACAAGCAGCACATTAGAGCTCCTCCATGCAGCAGAAGTCCTCACTCCTGGAGTCTCCCCAGGCCATTTTTCATCTATCTGTGCAGGGGATGCTCTACCCAGCTGAATGTGAACTGTACTGCTGATGGCAGCACAGGAGGAGGTGTTTCTCTGACTCCCTTCCTGCTGCAGCAGGGAACAGACAGGTGCTGATGCCCAGGGACCAGGGCAGCCTGTGCTTTTACCCCTGCAGACATCCTGCAGCTGTCTTGCTCCGATCCCACAGTGCTGCAGGGAGCACGCTGAGGCTGAGAGGCAAGGTGGGTATTAGGAGGACTAAAGAGGGTTTGGCCTGTGACACCATGTGCAGATTCGAAGAGCTGGACACCAGCCACAGAGTTGTGTCAGAGTGTGTGTGTGTGTGTATGCTGATTCTGGGTAGGAAGCAGGAAAAAGAGGCAAAACCTTCAGCAAAAAAGGCAAAAGCCTTTTGCCTTTGAGGCAAAAGCTCCAGGCCTCTCCCTCATTACTTATTTCTGGATGTTGTATTTTCCAGCCTTAGCAGGTTACCATGCTGGTCCGAACTGGTGTCCGGCCAGAGCAATTTCACATGCTCTGACCTGCAGCAAAGCCAAAGCTTCCTCCTGGGGCCTTGGTGGCCCTGCTGCAGCTTGGGCAAGGACAGTGGTTAATGCGAGCTCTGAGAGAATGGCTCAGGCCAGGGTCACACCAAGGCAGAGGTGCAGTGATTCACCTGCTCCCTAGGGATGCTGCTAGAGCAAGTCTGGCCCTGGTGTTAAAAGTGGTGGCATAAGGAAGCATACCCTAAAGCAGCAATGTTTAGGGGCAGGAACTTACTTTCTCCAAGTTGTTTCCATCCTACAGACCTCTGCAAGGCCAATGGCTTCCAGATTTTCCTGCTTGATGCCAATCATTGCTTTTCAAATCCCACTTACCTTTTCTCCTTACCTTTTTTCCTTCTGGCAGCAGCTGAAGGCATCTCCAATGTTTCAACGACTGAGTACGAACCGGCGTGTCTTAGTAAGTCTTCCTAAGTCATTACCACTGTTAAAGCCAGGTGATGAGTCTACACAGAGACTGACAGGCTGTCCTGGGAAGGGATTTCTCTCTTCTCAAGGCTTGCACTGTGGGTGAACCTGTAGGATGCGTTTCTAAGACTCCTCCACTGCCATGGCACGATATCTTAGGTACATTGAGACAGACTCATAGCTTTGAACAGACTAATTGATAGCTAATTTGTGTGTCCTAAAGCTCCCTGCCAGACTGCCTTCCCGTGGGCACTGTACAGATTCCCAAGAGCGCCTCTTTCCCCTGCCCTACCAGGTCCTTCCCAAACAGCCAGCCCCAAACAACCCGAGATCCCACCACTACTCCAGTCATCCACCAGATTAAGAGCCACGTTTAGGGGAAAGATGCCAAGGCAGAGTGATGGGGCAGAAGTCATCTGCCTTCTAGTAAAGGAAACCTGCCACGTACTTGGCTTCCCATGAGCTCACTTCACTTCTCCTCCACCAGACGTGAACTTCTGCAGGCAAGCGGCCACGTGCTGCCCATCAGGCATGGACGACTACGGGTGGATCGCAGCGGCCGTCGGCTGGAGCCTCTGGTTTCTGACCCTCATCCTGCTCTGCATGGACAAGATCATGAAACTCCGGCCTGATGAGCCCAAATACTTGGTGGCCTGAAGCAGAGCGAGCCAGCAAGCGGCAGCACCAGGGAGCAGTGAGGTGCAGGCAGACTGACAAAGCATTTTTAAAGCTAAGAAACACAAAGAGAAAGGGAACACACCTGCAGCCAAAAAAAGCCAGATCTAAGCAGGGCAGCTGCCAAGGCTTCACCCTCTCTGGCAGGCTGGAGCTGCCAGCCAAGGTGTGGGGTAGGCAAGTCCCTGCAAGCCACCATAGATGTGCCACAGTGCAAAAAGCCCCACTTTTCCCTGAGCCCTCTCGTGCTTGCTGTGAGCACAGCAGCAGGAGGAGAGGCTGAGGGACCAGTTACCAGCCTATAGCACATTGCCTCGAGACAACCTGGTGCATGACCTTTGGGTCTGACACAGAAAGTGGGCAAATAAAGCTATTTTCTGGAGCATCAACATTACCAGGGTCGTTACTAAGCTACAGGCCAGGTTACATCAGTAACTGGAGGTAATTCACTGACTTTACCGAGTCCTCCTCACTCACTAACCTGAGATATTTTAAAGTCTATTAACTGACACATGGGAAAACTTTCTTATGGAAACTTAGGGATTGTTTGGGCTGGTTTGAAAGTAACACTAATTTTTCCAGAGCCATTTGGATGTGAACTGTGTTGCAGGAATTGAATGTTGGTTGTACTTACTCAGCTTCCACCTGCCTGAGAAACTAAGCTGAGCTGAACTGTGGCAAGCAGGTTTAAACCAGCATATCCAATTCATGCACAAAAGTGTTCCTATTTATACAAGATGATAATAAACACTCCTATTGATTGAAAGACTCTCACTGACTGGTTTATATGGATAAAGCTTATACTGGCAAGGAATTACTCAACCCAAATTGTTAGAAACAGGATTCTAAGAAGACAATATTCATGCAGGAGGGTTTGCCTCACTGCAGCCAAACTCTGATTTGGGGCAGTTGCACCAGTTTTATTTCTATCCATTATTAAAACAAATCAGAGTTAAACCTACCTGGACCTACACAAGGTTTGCAAACCTGCCAGAAATCAACTGAAATGAAACATAAAAAGTTACTTTTAAAATAAAAAAGCACCATTAGAGATCTTTATCTGCTAATAATAATTATACTCTCCCATCAGCTCATCAATATGTAACTTCATGAGTGAGAAAAGACAGAATTCAGTTTAAGACCCTTCCAATTGATTCTGGCACAATTAGACACTTTGATCAGGATAATTTGGCCACTTCAAAGGGATGGGCAGTTGTCTCTTATCAACTAGCCCCCATGAAGAGGAGCAGGGACAAGTTAGACATTGAGGAAAATACACCCTTCCCTATCACTAAAGACAAAAAGTCTTTCAGGGCGAAATGCTGAACAGAGATGCTCACGTCAGGACAGTACATCCTTTTGAAAGGGAAGGCCTTAATTCTCAACATTTCAATATACAGCAATTAAACAGAAGTAATTTTCACATGACAAATCTCAAATGTCAGTGTTGGATCAACTTCTTTCCACAAAAACCCCAACAACCAAGCAAAACAGCAAAGTCCCTCTCATTTATGTACAAACTTACAGAAACAAAGGGATCTCAACACCAAAATGTAAAGAGCAGTGAGTTGAGAGCTAAACCACTGCAATCACCCATGTACAACAAATCTACCTACACAGATAATATTTTTCGTATTAGTTTTAATAGCAGAAAATGTTCATTGCTCTGAAAGCAATGTGAAAGATACTGTGAAAAAACCTCTACTTATTGCCTTCACGTCTGCCTTCTGCAGATCTTACAGTTCTCCAGACTTATGGGCATTTTTCTCTTGGTTGGGAGCACAGAAGTGCCTGCTCTTCATCTTTGAGGGGATATGTTTCATAGCTTTTGGATGTCTTTTGAGTTTTCAGCACATGATGCAAGTTCTAGATGCCCTAAGAGAGCAACAGCCACAAAGAGCTTCATAACAACTGGGCAATTCTGTGGGACTTCCTAAAGCCTGCCTTTAGAAGCACAGCTTGTTCATTCTTCACACTCTCCAAAACAGTGGAGCTTCCTTCAAGCACTGAAGTAGACTTAAACCTCAGGTTTTGCTTCTTGCAGTTTCCTTTGAGGATTCCCAGCTCAACCAAACTGGGGAGAAAAGGAAAAAACCCTGTATTTTTTTTCATATAATGTAGTGCCCTCAAGGATTTTGTGTGCCTGTGTTCAAAGGTGACACCCAAGTGTCCACAAAATCAGGTATAAAAATGGAGTACCTTACAGATAATTTCTGCTGTGAAATGTATACTTTTTCTAGATCAGTGACCTGTAAACCTCTGATCTAACATGACAGTGTTGCTTTTTACTGCATCACCTGCTCTGACATCTGACATTGTCAGCTTTGATCTACAGCTGCTTCTTTTCATGTCATTTGATGGAGTCACTCAGAAAAATTTAGTCCTGTAATGACTCTCATGAAGGCACTGCTGCTCCCAGTGTGTCTGGGATCCCTAAACAAGGTGGCAGTGTTCCACAGGCTCCAAGGCTGTCAGTGTAAACATCTTATATGCTCCTACATAACACAGTGCAAAACCCCAGAGCACCCTTTTAAAGGGACTCTCCAAGGTACACACTATGGTGTGCAAGGCACTGATCCTATGGGCAATCACAAGTACAATGCAAAACAACCCACCCTGCAAAAGGAGGAGAAAAGCCCTAATGGTACTGTCAATGTTCCAGGGGCTTGTCAGTAGTCACAGAAAGCACTGAATTAAAAATTTGCATCCGAAAGACCTGAGAAATTGATATAAAGGCAGAAATTAGTATGCAGAAATGGATTATACATACCTGATTTCAAAAATGTGAAGATTATCTGTAGTCTGCTGTTACAAGTCCTGTAATAATTTTAGCCAGGGAGCACACAGGAGCACAGCTTGTGGGTTATAACCCCTCATTTAAGAGCAATTGAGTCACAGTAAAAGGCTGTGGTTTGGTTTTGATGCAAAAATTAAACATACAAATGCACAAATTAAATATACATGACTGTATAGTACAGTGCCTTATAAAAGTGGTCCATGAGCAGAGTTGCAGACTGATGTTCTCATTTATTGTGTATTATTTCATGCTCTTAATAATACTCCTCACAGTTTAATACCTCTGATTGTAGATCCCAACTAGTGCAATGCTGTCCAACCCCTGCTGATTTCAAGGGAGCCACACAAACATCCAGCACATGCCTTGTTTTGTTCTTTGGGTTTTTTTCACTGCCATTCAGGAAGCCTGTCATTTTTATTCCCATAGGAAACCTTGGAGGCAAAGCATCACCACTGATTTTTCAGCATGCACAAATCATTTTTGTGCTAAACCTGGGTGCCCCATGAGGCTGCTACATACAACCTCATGGCACTGAGCTGGTGTAGGCACCTGCACATCTCCAAGCATTTAAAAAGTAAGGTGATAGCTCCAAACGATGATGGAAATCTTAATGCTCCAGTCATTCATAGTTACTGCCTCTCCAGGACCAAAAAGTTACTCACTGGAATGGGATGGAGAAAAAAAATCTATTTCAGGTCTTATGATTTAGTACAAAAAAAAACCCAAGAAAACTTTTGAAACCTGGACGGCTCAAAAACAAA
>VZRS01002803.1:66625-213754 GCA_013398055.1 Ifrita kowaldi
AAGGTGTGACTGAAACTCACAAGTTTGAACCTCAACATTGCTGACTAAATCAGCAGAATTCTATGTATTTTCTGGACAAAGTTTTTGAATTTCAGGCATGAAGGTATGCAGTGCCTGGAAAGGGAAGAGAGATGCAGATGGCACCTGGGAAAGCTGCTGGTCTGCAAGTGTCTCGGACAGACAAACAGAGCAGTGGGGACATGTAACTGAGCAGCACTCCTAATAACAAAGGAGAAAAACATAAGCAGCAGCACAGCATTGCAGGGTAACTACTTTAATTTGCCTGGAGACAATATCCATCACATCCAACTAGTGATTTTTTAAAAATTCTTAATTCAAGACTAAATGGATCGGTACTTGATGCACGACTCTTCATCTTTTCAGATACCACTGCTCTGCTAATGACTCACATTACTCACTGCCTTGATCCTTGGGGTTTTAGTGAATGAGCTACATATTAAGCAATTGCACTTTACAATGATTACACTTGGCCAAATCACTAGAGGAATGAAAACTGGCAAGCATCAGAGCTCCCTACTCACGTGAAACACACAGGCAAAAGACAGAGGTTAAATTAATAAGAAAAGGTGCTCTGTACTGGGACTCTGTAGGAATTTTGATAAAGTCATTACAAAAACTTTCAAAAAGGATTTTAAAAACTTACTGTCATTAATTACAGCCAAGGAAGGCTTGTTGGCAGGCATTCTTGGGAAGCAACCACCCTCTCTCGTCCCTACACTCCAGATTCTGCTTATTTTGTGGTATCTGTGGTACCACTAGCTGTTGTGGAATTCATAACTCACTGCAGGTTTCTGTCCCACAATCAAACATGTTCAGTGAGCTGATTTCCAACTCCAACTTTGCAATAACCTTCCAGAAATAAACCACAGCATAAACAATGCAGTATTGTCTCCCAGCTCTGCAAACTGCTTGGGAAAAAATACAGCTCTAGGATACTTGTGACTTTTCCTGTCCACTCTGACAGTATGACATTGACAGCATGACTTTTGGAGCAAAAGTTAGAGTACTTCTTCAGGTTTTCCACAGCTCTGTCTGCTTTGTCTAAATGGGAGAACGGAAGGGAGACACCTGCAAAGTCACCTCTGCTAGACTGTTCCCCCTTCACGGCATTTCAACATCCTGAGTATTTAAGTCAGATCAGCTCAAAAATATGCAAGTTCTAATGGAGCAACCCTCTGGGCTCAAATACATGAAGAAACCACCATTCTTTAGCTGGGCAATTACTAACATCCTATACAGGTGTGATAATGTGTTAGGCAAGAGAGGTTAGCTCCTCCTTAAGAAGACTAAATAATGCCCATTGGCACTAGAGTTGAGTGCTCCTTCAGCTGCAGGAAAGGGCACTCTCTGCTCCCTGGCAGAGCAAGATTATTGCAGGCAATGTGGTGTCAGTGATGCCGTCTGCTGGAAGCGACAGAAAACTTCTCCTAACTTCACTGCAGTTCTACTCTGCAAAAGCAGGAACATCGTTTCCAGTGTCCCAGCTGATTTTCTCCCACTCAGCAGTGAAGTACAGGAGGATGTGGCAGTAATGTAAATACACGGCTGCACATCTACAGATCTTCTGAACAGGAGATTCCTGTGCCACCATCAAGCCCAAAGACAGAAATTAATGTCAGGATCAAAATCATCCATGGAAATGCTGGACAGGAAGCGTTCCATGAAAAATACAAAGCAACTTACCTGAAACCATTTAATGCAGGACTGCATGGACACAAATCCAGCAATCAGTTTGTGGATGTTCACATCACCTGTACTGCACTGAATTTGAACTGCTTCATATTTGGTGACTATGCTGAATTCCTACTGACAGTGGCTAATCCACAACTCTTTCTCCTATTTCCTCAGGTCCAAGGATAAAAGCTTCCTGCTTTTTCATTGTAGCAATATTTTAAAAATTTTTATTTCTTTAGTCAAGTTTCTTTCAGATCTGTGTTTCAGGACCAAAAGAGTGCTGTGCATTGCCAAATATAACACAGCACTAATTCTCCTTGAATACAAGAAAGTTTTTCCTGAAACACAAACAATATGCAGCTACTGCTTTTAAATCATGCACAGCACTAAAACCTTCCAACAGCCTGGATGAGGAAACCAACTTCCAAGAAGCCTTGGGATGGAAATATTTGAGAAGTTTTCCTGGGAACACTACAGAGCTCTTAAGAAGTGTGTACATTTGAATGTATCTGGAAATGCAAACCAGTAATTTTCATCTTTCAACTCTTTCGTTCTCATTTCATTTCACCTGCTCTACACGTGGCAGTAAGTGGATTTCTGCAAGTGAACCTGAAAACCACCATGTCAGGGATCCAAGGAGGTTTAGTATGTTTCAAAAGATTCTTCAGAGCATTTGTTCAAATGTGCCAACACTTTATTCCAGTTAAGGTAAGATGTAACAGCCTTAACACACATTTCCAGTTACGGAGTAAGAACTACTCAAAACTAAACACGAGTGGCCATTACAAAGGAAAAAAAAAATATTTGATATGTAAAAGGTATCAAGAAAAAGTAACACAAAATCAAGACAAAACATTCCATCCCTACAAACTATGAAGTGCAAAGAAATGCATATTTTTCTAATACTAATGTAGTTTTTTTTTAGTCTATCAGTCTTCAGTGGGATTCATGGGACTGCAGCTCTACTCCAAGGAAGTCTCTTTCAAAAGGCAGTGTGACTCCATGGGATTTTTGCTTCTCACGTTTCTTACACTGTTTGAGTAAACTCACCCTGGGACACTGTACATCAAAGCTAGAACATCTTGCCAAGTGCACCCCAAACTACACTAAAGAATCTGTAGGATGAATTCTTCCAAAGCATACACGTGCCTACACGGTTTTCAGTGGAACTCATGCAGATGCAGCCAGGGACAACATGCAGGGCAACATTTGGATCTGAACTGCCAACCCTGTGTCACAAGCTGAGTGTGTTCTGCCCTCACTGAAACATGTCTACTGTGACAGCAGAATACATCCCCCACCATGTCTCCTCCATTTCTAAATAAAATCTAACAGGAAGACAAAAACATACCCTCCACAAAAGGGAACTGGATTTTAATTTCCACATTCAAGCAATTCAAAGCTGCTGCTTTTCTCTAGGCATATCTAAACAGTCCTGGAGAAACTCTACAGCCTGGGTGAACTGCTTTTGGGAGTCTCACTGATGAAAGATGTTCCTCGCTCACAAACCAGCACTGCAAGTGGTGAAGGACTGCAAAGAGGGGCTGTGTCATGAACTCTGCTTGAGTGTGGCCAGGGGGAGGCCCCAAGATTTCTTCTCTCTTTGCAGAGCACTGTCACAGGTGGTCCTGGAGACCTGGTTGCTGTCCTTTGCCTTCTGACAATCAGATGTCATCCTTTTAATCCATTTCCAGCTTTCTGTCCATATTCAGAACACACCAAACTGGTGCTGTTTTTTAAAAAATCCATTTATTTCTTTGCATCTGCAAAAATATGGCCCACAACATGTTCCCACCTCAAAGGCACAAATGATCTTCATCCTGCCACTTCAAAGCTCTTGGCCAAAATAGGGAATTTTCAAGGACTGGCACCAGTTTACAAGGAACTGCTAGTTAAGGCGTGCAACAGAAAATGCACATTTCTTCCTTGAGCTAAAAGTTATGGCTGGAAAAGTGAGAAATGTAGTGAGGGCACAAGTTAAAAAAGTGAGTTCAGCTGCCTACTGCCATCCACATCCCACAACTGGTGACTTCACTAGGGCTTGAATGTACACCCAGCTTCCTGATGTAATCTATCAAATGTGTTTCCAAGCCATGAGTTAAGAACAACAACAGCGTGAGCTGTTGCGGTTCTGGGGAAGTTACAACTGCTGTACGCAGCCTCTTTCTAAGATAATCCTGTAACCCTGCTGTCCTTGGTCTAATTTAGAGGCACTGGCTTGTTGGGAACATGCACTTTCGGGTGATCACTCTATGTATTTACTTGTGTCCATAAATGTGCACCATACTGGGGTAGCCAACACCACGCCAACCTTTTGGTGCAGGGTGATACACACAGACCTTTTCTGACCCTGCTGCTCCCCAAACACGAGATAAGAAGCCTGATCCAAACCACTGCAAGCACATTCCATTGCAAAGGGTCACTCAGATTCCACTCACTGCTCCCAAGTGGGCATATTTAACAATACCTGTCCAGCACCTATGCAATTCGTTCCTCCTAAAAGCAAGGTTTTCTTTCCTGAGTCACAGGCCCACAGCCACTGGCAGGACCATGTGTTACATCCTGGTGGAGAATATTTTATAGTACTGAAGCATGCCCCACCTTCCACACTGAGTGTATGAAAAATAACTGTAACAATTCACTTAGCTCCAAAAAATAATCAAGAAGCAGGCTGGAGGTCAACATTTTGGCCACGAAAAGGAAACTAACCACACTAAATTATGTAGCTCTCATCTTGCCAAGTTCTTTTATATGCCAAACTAAACACAGACTAAACACAAATGTCAAGGAAAATTGTGAAGAAAGTGAAGAGCCCGAGGATTCCATGAACCAGATGGTTTAGTCATGAAAATGGATGCAACTTCTGGTAACAGCTTTCTGTGCCTGTACCAACTTTTCATCTGATTGGTGTTTTCAGAATCTGGTAGATTCATTAACAGATACTTAAACACAGGATACTTTTAAGTTTCAGGAAAAAAAAGCTTTGTTTGGTTTTCCCCCATCCCCACTTTTAACAGGGCAATAAAAAAAAACTGGCATAAGAACTCAAGCACACGAGGATGCAGAAGTTTACAGATTTCCCCCCCGCCTCCCGAATTTCCAAGTGGAAACACACATTCTGGCACATGCTTTCCACAGAATCCTTTTGTAGCACATGAAAAAACCAGTTTTTCCTGTAGCTGCAAAAAGTGTGGGTCTCCCTTGTTAAGGACATTCTTGGAACTGGCAGCAGGTAACTGGTGTTACTTTTCTTCCTACATGAAGATACAGACTAGGCCATACCAATTTTTTGGACATTGGATCAGGTCTCCAGCAAATCTGAGAACGTTACTTTCAAACACAGCTTTCTGACTTCCTATATTTTACCATCCTGTTGAAAGTTTTAAAGAGGGTTTTCTTCACCAGAAAACCCCTTTTATTTACAAGTATGTATTTGTCCTGTGTTCTTCATAAGACTGGGGACTGAGAAGAGAAATTATACACATCCAAATATGAAAGGATAGAATTTCACAATAGCATCACCATCACTAGCAAAAAAATGAATGAGAAGTGGCTTGAGTATGTTTAAATTTCAAAGCTCTTGCTTCACAGAGAACATATTGTTCTTAAATAGCTGGAACCAGACAATTAATTTACCTCCTAGCAGACCACATTTTCTTGAAATGAAGTCACAGTAATGTGCTAATATTACAAGCACTGGTCTCTGAGCTCACTACAGAATTAAACTGGAGAAGGATGTGGGGTCTGAAAGAGATGGTTTTAATGGGAACACTTAGCAACAGTCAGTCTTCAGCGCTGTCAAAACGACCAAATGAACACTGCCTGATACACTCTTCATTCTTCAAAACCTGGCATTTTGCAGAAGCATTGGCAACATTCATGTTTACAAAGTTGGCAGAAAACAAATGTTTATTTTTATCCTAGAATTATCACACAAAAAACTTAAAAAATTCAAATCATAATGACCTGTTGGTACTGCTGTTACAACCATGCTGGTGTTCTGATTCCTTTCAAACCTCTACTGGTGCCCATGAGGGCTTTACACATAGGCCAGGGAACTGGAAATTAATTTACATTGCTTCATAACACTAAGTCCCTCAAAACAGTTTCAAACAGCATTTTGATGATCATAGGTAAACAGAAAAATAACTGAGCTTCCTAGTAAAGAGGGAAACATACCACCTTTCTTTCCACATCAGTGGGCAACTGAGGTTTTGGCTTCAGGCATGAGTACGATGTACACACTTCAATAAGGTACGGAGGTGACTCCTTCCACCATGTCCTCCCTCCTGTTCTCATTTCAGTCTGAGTTAGTCCTGTTGCAGTTACTGAACCGTGCACTGGAGCCAGGAGCAGATTTGGTAGCCAAAGACCACCACACCACACCAGTGTTACACACCTGTACTTCACCAACGCCATTTCTACCCCAGTAAGTGAGGCAAACACCCACTGTGCTGCTGCCCAGCGTTCTCTCTGGCAGATCTCTTGCTCCTTAGACCCTTGACCACTACCATCTGCTTGTGTTTGAAACACCTACAAGTATAGCACCCAATTCTTCTGCTTTCCATTGCCCCAGGGCAGGGCTCCCAAGCCTCCTCCCCAACACTAAGCCTGCCCTCCATCTCTGTGCCAGCTCAGCTTTAGTTCACTCTGACCTGACAATGAAAACGCTCCAATCAATCATGACTTAAGCAAAATCTCCCTATGTATTATGTCAGTTACAGTTATGCAATGGCCAATATTAGTAACTTCGTAGCTAATTTTAAATTAAAACTCTGAAAAAAACCAGCGACAAACAGTTCCATGGCACGTACCATTCTTACCACGGGGATGATGCTTACCCTTTGTCCAAAGGGACAGTGGAAACAAGTATAAATATAGAAACTGTCTCAAAACTGCAAATCTAAGCCTATGTTAATGCTCTAAACTGTCACTGACTTCCACTAAAATTATTCAGATCCAAACATAAGCAATGATTTAGGACATCAATTTATAACGTAATGCTGGTGACCCTGTACCAGTCAGGCTGGATTGGTTTCTGTCCACAAAGCAAACTACAGAGGGGCCATATTTTATCACTAGTCTTGCAAGAGCATTTAGTATGTAAATATGTTTTTCTAAAGATATACACACACATTTCCCCAAATTCAACTGTGGCTGAGTATTCCCCTTCCAGTTTTCAATAATTTTTAAACAAATTAGATACCAAGCCCTTTCTGTTTGGATGCTTTGCTTTGTTTTTCCAGCCTGAATGAGTCTACAAATATTTTCTTAATTATACAAGGCCAATGTTTCACTTTGCAAACATTGAAGATGAAGGAACACTTGAAGCTTCAGCACCAGAAGGAAAACAAGGAAGAGTGCAGAGGGTAGCTCCATTCGGAACCACAGAGCTATAACAATTATTGTTCCAGTTTGATACAAGTAACTCATAAAGACTGTTATTCTAAGTAGTCCCATTGTTTCTGACAACCAAAGTGATTCTTATGCGAGATTTGACCTTCAAGACCCTTGAGCTGATACAGTTTGTAATCCTGCAGAACAGCAACACAAACCAGCTCCCCATAAGCACTGGAGAGATAAGAATACTTGTAATCTTTTGCAAAATGTCATCTCAGTTCATTCAAAACTTCACCTACTTCCTTAGAAAAAGGAGTCTACCATTCTTGGAGTTTGTTCCTGTCCTTTTTTTGTTGTTGTTGCTGGGGTACTGAGCTCTTGACCTAAGGTTTTATTTATGTGTTAGGCCGAATGAGGGTAAGGAGAGAAGAGGAGCACCATAATATTAACAGATTAATTCATATTACTTGTGATGACACTGATGATTTTCCCTGTTTGTCCCCCATCTCTCCTTACTATTCTCATTTTGCTGCTTTTTTCGATTTTTCCAGAGTGCTGTCAACAGAGTTGTGAAAGTTCCTTTGTGAGAACAACATTGCTGATTTCCTCTAAGTCTTTGCTTCCATAGGAAGCAGATACCTGGCAGATTTGCAGTGGAATACTAAATCAACTATGGAAGTTCTGCACTGCTGTCTGTTTCTGAGAAAGTCGCAGAAGTTCTTCTCTAATTGCTTTGATAAGAGAGGCTGACGAGTGACCTGGCTGGAGGTCCTCAGTGGAACTGGTGGTGTAGCAAAGGCCCTGGCCCTGAAGGCTGTTGTGTGGAAGCTGAGCAGGAGGTGCTGAGGGCTGCCTGGCTGAAGTCCTCGGCATCTGGAATACTGGTGAGGAGGAATATTCTTGGTGTCCATGCATATGCGTCTGGAAAAAGGGAGAAAGCATTACTGTATTTTCTGAATAAACATGATTATCCCAGAAAAGACAAGAAAGCAAAAAGGGAAAGAACGGGGGGGAAAGCAACATGGAGATGCTTCTATCTGCTGCAACGGTCTTCTGTTACATGAATGAGTGATATCTCTTATGGAGCACAAAACAACAAGTGTACACAACACTGCTGGACTGCCTCAAGGTCAGAGATTTTCAAGAGTTTTGACTCCCGTTCCAATCTACATTGTGTTTAGGAACTGAAATGGAAGGAGGTGGGGAGAAACCCCACAGGACTGGAAATCAACAGAATTGGCTTCTCTTTCCATCCACTTCCATCATCTTCCTAAAAGACAGCAGGCAAATCACTTCTTCCCCAGCTGTCATTTCTCCATATTATATATAAGCAGAGATACTACTACTTCCACCTTCCCTTTTTCTGCCTGCTTTGCCTGTTCAGACTGTACACTTGTGAGCACCCTGTGACTGACCAGTGCCCGGGAAAACATGGTCAACAGAAAAAGAAGCAGTAGAAAACTACTTGGATTTGAAAGATTAGATTTTTCCATACTCAATATCTGAGAAACACTATCCCAGCTCAGGGACAATCATTGTTTCAGGGCAGAAGGGGTTAATTCCACCTTTGTTCAGTAACATACATTTTCCAAACAAGAGAGACAGAGAGCAGAAGCCTGAGTTTATGGCTTGCCTTTCTGCAAGACAATGTGCTTACACTAAAACAAAGCATGGATTTACAGTACACTGGGTGACTGCACCAACTCCCAGTACGGACACAAACAAGGTACATTTTGAAAATCTAGATTCCAGCTGACAACCCTGAAGCAAGTGCTTCCTCTTGCCTCGTATTGCTGAAGGCTGAGAGACAGCCTGAAGAAAACACTGGACACAGAGGACTCGAACGCACAAGTGGGAGCAAAGCAACGTAATCCCCTTTTCAGGGGGAGCAGCAGGTTCAGACCACAGCCACCACAAGTCAGTGAGCACTACCTTTCTCTGGGAACAAGCCTTAAGGAGTAGCAGAGAGAGCAGCCTGATGGGGGAAGAAAGGACAGCAAGGTCAGCTAGAAGAGGATTTGGGAGCGAAGGGGAGGGGAATGAAGATATTACAAAGCAGAGCCTGGGAAGGATATGGGGGACCTAAAGCAACAGTGGCAGCAGTGTGCAGGGAACACAGAAATGCATAGGAGCAAATTCCTTAACATCTCTCATAATACAAATGAATAAAATTTAAGCCATTTTGTATAAAGCAGAACTAATAATAGATTCTCAGTCTCTTGTGCAGCTCACATACAGCACTCCTCCTTTACTCAGTTAATTTTGGGAGACAGATTAAGGGGAAAAGAGGCTTTAATAGAAGAACGATAGGTAAAGGTTTTCCAAGTAACATTCTGTCTCATTTCTTTTAAAAGAGAGGTGATTTCAGTATGAGAAAGGAATGAATGGGTCTCTTGATCATTCAGAATTATTCATTTGGCAGTGAAACCTGAAACTAATTCGTATGTGCAGCCTAGAGTTGGCAAACCTGACAAGTACTCTGCGGGTTTATACAGAAGAGATGACATAAAAAAATACTAAAAGGAAACACTCCTTGATACATGAGTCTTAACAGCAACCTAAATTATGTTCAGGTTACTTTCATATTAAAATGCATGATGTGATTCAGCTCCTATCTCACACTGCATGGAGTTACCACCATAAGAATAGTTTCTTAAGGGAAGTTAGGAAGACCACAGTGGCTGTTTTTTACATTAAGTTTATCAAGGTTTTCTTAAATATGTCAGAAAAAGAAAAGGGTGTGTTTCTGTGATTTCACATATAGCATCAAAATTAAACAGACCTGTAAAATTTCAATACCACATTGGTTTATAAATCTAACCTCTACTAACCTACAACAGCAAAATAACAAGAGCAAAAAGGCTGAAATAATTTTTGCTGTTTTTTATTGAAACTTCTTTACTAACAGAAGCACACAAAGATATATTATATACCATTATATATGCAAAAATATATTGTTTCATATAATATCTACAAATTTTATATTTTTATGTAGAAACTTCTGGATAATTAACAGCAGTACAAAACAATTGACAAAAATATCTTTATTGAATCTTCCTTCTTAAGGAATGAAGATTTATGAGATGATATCGTAAATTTGTTAATCTCCCTTTAATAACTGTTGAACTCTGGCCAATTTCAACTGAACTGGATGTATAAATACATACACAAACATACATGTGTATATGTGTATGTATAAACAGATACATAAAATTCACAAAACCAGGTAGCTAATTAGACATAACCTGATTTGTTATAACCTTATTTGCTATCACTGAATCTGTTTCTGAGTGGCAAAAAGGTCAAGTTAGGCTGTGCTCTGCAGGATCTCTTAGCCAGCACATATCTCACAGGGGCTATCTCGGGGACATGAGAGACAACTAAGCTCGGTGAGATTTTTTAGAGACACTAGAGTGGGCAGCTGAGTAGAGAAATAGAGTGAAAGGGTAGGAGTATCTTTGGGGAAGCACTGGAAACCTGGACTTGGGAGAACAGTGGAAAGCTATAGAGGGCTGCAGATAGGTAGGAGGTGATACCAGGTGGTGGAGGCAGGTGGAGATATGCAAGACACTGAACCCATCTGTAAGAAGCCAGGCTTCATTTGTGCTGCTGCTCAAACGAGCACTTGCTCAGGATTGTATTCTTTGTCAGCTAAGGAAATGCTGTCAATCTCCTGGTTGCCCTGGGCCTTCTGGATGCAGAATTAAGGTGAATTGATGGTACCCTGCACACTGGCTTTGGGTCAGGAGGTACAAGTGAGAGGTCATATTCCAGCAGAAAATCAGGACTTCAGGAATAAATGGGTGAGGATATTGTGAGCAAAAGAGCTATTGCAAGAAGACAAATGCAGATATCCCTCTCCAGTTTGTGTGCATGAAGAATGGTCTATATTCTAACCTTCCTAAATGCAGAGTTTAATTTTAGAAACTTGCTCAGAATGAGAGAACAGTAAGACTGCTTGCAAAGTATCAGCTGAATAGTGCACCATAAGGAACACGACCATCATTAAGTAAAGCCTCATTTCCAAAAGGAGGAAACACAAATGTAGAGCTCCGTCCTAGTGAAAAAATCAAAACTGTGAAGATAATTATTTAATTACAGAAAGCTACAAGACCAAGGCTTTTTTTTTTTTTTAATGGGGAGAATCCTTTGCAAAAAACCCAAAAAAATTGCTCACAGGAAAAGGAAAGGTCAGGCAGTAAGTGAGCTCTCCTACAATTGGATGACACCATACTCAGGTAAGTTTTAGTTCATGATCTCCTCCTTTTGCCTTCTTTTAAAATAACAAACTCAAAAAAAAATCACATTGCAGCAACATATGAACTGCAGCAACCAGTGAGCAGGAAGTTCTGTCAAAGCTGAGGAAATCTTTAAACTGAGATGAAGCGAAAGAAAGACAACCTGGATTTAAATGACCTGAACAGGAACATGCCCACACATCTAGCAAAGCCATTTTCAGAAAAGAGAGACAAATGTAAGGAAAGGTCAATAAATGGTAACCCAGAGATGTCTCTGAAAATGAAACAGGAGACAGATCTCTCATGCAAGTGCTCTTTTCGATGCAAGCTGAAATTATGATCTTGCATTCAAATACCACAGTTTCAAGTGCAGAAAGCACATTAAATTAGGGAAATAGATCTTTTGGCTTTGGCAGTTACAGTTTTTGAATAGTATCAAATAGCACACCCAGTTCTCAAAAACTTTATGCTGCTCCTCTTGAGTTCATTTGGAGTGGAGGCAGCTCAAATTCACCAAAATCTCAAGCCCATCCTGTTGCATTTCCTTTCTGCAAAGCTATGTCAATATCATGCAATACTGCAAAGCAACTTCAAGTAGTGTGAACAGACACTGTCCTAAGTATGCAAAAGGAGGAGATCCTGCCTTCTTTCCTCGAGGAAGAAACTGCAAAAAGATAGTTCAAACTAAGAAGCAAAAGAAGAAGCATAAAGTTGTCACTCTCGAGAGTACTGCAATAAACCTGTCACAGGTCAGTCTGCTTCAGGATGCAAGTACACCAAAGAGGGACTGGTAGAAGGCAAGTGTCTCTCTCCTGGCAAGGCCATCTTCAACCTCACATATCTGGCTGAATCAGAAATGTCAACCTCTAGAAGCACCACTGCCAAGAACATGAAATCACTATGGCTGCCTGGGCAACACTGGTAAACGAGTATGTATTCATTTACCACATCCTGCTGACTTAGGCCAGGACAGTAACTTGTTTAGAAACACCTCTAATGTTATGGGCAAGTATGTACCTTTTTCTGCTGCCCTGACTCCTGCTGTTAGCACTGATACAGAAGATAAAAGAACTATATGCATACAAAATAGGATGGTAGCCTGGGACAATTTAATTCAATGTTTTCTAATGACAATGATCTCAAAATACAGAGGCATATTTCAAAGAAGGAATGGAAAGCAGCATCCACCTCTGCTAAAGCTCAGAAGCAGAACTGCATGAACTGCAATAAATGGGTGAATGCCTCAAGTGAGGAAAAAAAAATTAGGGTAAAATGAGAGAAAGCATTTAGAGAAGCAAAGGTGAGAGAACAGCAAGCAGAAGTCAGAAGAGCTAACAAGGGTTCGAAGAGCAAAGCAAAGAATGTCAGAGAAGCAACTAAAAGTATTCCGGGGGAAAAAAGTTCCAAACAGTAATGCAAGAAAAAAATACCCAAACATATCACTACTTTGGAAACTATGCAAATGTGTAACACAGTACTCACTGCATCTCGCCTAGCACATTCATCCTCTCCACGGTACTGGGGCCACCCTGGCCCCCCCGGCTGGCCATGCCCTGCTCTGCCTGAGGGGATCTCCACTGGTTGACCTCCGATCCTGCTAGCAATTCCCACCTGAGTGAGGTGCTGTATCTGAGAACCTTAAAAGCAAATATTGGTTTTTTTTCATCTTTATACACAGTCAAGTTTGCAGGGCAGACACATGATAACATAAAACTTTGTTGGAAGCAGGAGACAAGAAGAAAACGGAGCTCTGTTTCTGTGCAATTAGTTAAAATCAGCAGAAAGAAGGCTGTCAGTGTGGAATAAAGACAGAAAAGTTATGTGCATTTTGTGCAGTTCATGTGAGTGTGATGCATTTCATGGCACTGCACTGAAAGAAGAGGTTGAGATACATTCATCTCTGACATGGACTACTCTTCATTCCAAAACCATGCCAGCCCTTTCCAAACAGCGCTTACTGAAAGCTCTGGCAATGCCTTCATGTCAATTACTCAGCAGCGAAGAGAAGCCATTTGCTCCTGTGGCACACCTTATTTGCACCACACTGGCAAGACCCTAACTCTGCAGACTGCCTCCTGTTCCATGGCTCTGAAGAATGAAACACACCACTCTGTAAGAGTGTGCTTCTCTCAGCTTTGCTTTGTGGTTAAATATTAAACAATGCTGTCATTAACTAACAGAAGGTCAGAATACACCGTATCTCCTTCCAGCCTGAAAGCCAACCTCCTCCTTTCTCCTCTTCCTTCCCTTCCCTCCCTCCTGCTGCTTTCAAACACATGCAAGGATAGCTGCCACCATTAATTGCAAGAGACACGTAACAACATGCCAGCTTTCCTTCTTCATGAATTTCCTCCCACAGGGAAATGTCATTTATATTTTTATTCTTAAAATTACTAGAATAGTGCTTTATTATTCATTAGAAATGAAACACATTTAACCCAGAGATACACAAAACCGTGTGTATGTACAAAAGGAGAGGAAAAGACAAAAACAACAGCATGATTTACATGATGGGCAATCAGATCACTTTCCTGTTTTCCCCTCAAAACCCCTCAATATTTGAGAAGTTTGATATTTACACATAATCATGCTGAGGAACAGAAACTAAATATATGAATTACCTCCACACTTTAAAGCAGAATACATATGAACATTTAGACAAGTGTGAATCAGAGAATAAAATAACCATCATTAAGCTGTAAAAGTTACTACACTCCTACTGTTCTCATTCATTTAACGTTTACGGGGAGATGATAGCAACTATCAAAACTAGGCTTCTGACATAAGTATATGATCATATTTCCAGTCTTTTTCAAGGAAGAAAATATTTATCTGGGAGAAAATTAACTGTAACATTTGCATAGCAATACAATCTTTTATTCTTAGAAGTGTTTGCTGCTTAACTGCTATGTGATGTTAGTATCTTACTCATTACAGCATTGGTGACTGCTATCGAAATTATCTCAACCAAATAAGGGAAGGTGATTTCATGTGGGACAGCAGCAATAGATAATACAATCTAAAACTAAGAGATACTACTTTAATGCATACAATTCTCCAAAGAGAAATGAGAAACACAGATGTAGAAAAGTATTAAAAATTTTTGCTGTTTAGCATGCTGATTTGGGATGCATCAATTAGTTCATTTAGTACAAAAGAAGGAGTTTGAAATAGAAAGTTGGCATACATTGTACGCCCTAAAACAAGTAATTTTCCATTCTTAGAGAATGGGGTTTTGTGAAAATATGCTTTGTGATAACCAGTGCTTGTAAGATACTAAAAAAGGGACAAAGCACTTCCTTGATCTGCAAGGTCCTATGAAAGCAAAGTTAACCTCACTTTGTGATCACCTTTTTTTGGGCAATGAGGACAAGGACCACATATCACATGTAGCAGCTGAAGGAGAATGATGTCTTAATGGTGACCTTGGTGTAAGAGACACAGAAAAGGCTCAGTTATTTTGCTGCATATTCAACTTAAGTGCAGAGTACCTGCAGTGCTTCCAACTGGTCGTGGCCGTGCCACTGATGGCATTTCCTCTGAGTATATCCCTCTGGAGGAATACTGAACCTCAGGTGGCGGCTGCTCTCCGTGCATTAACTCTGCAGGCTGAAGAAAACCTGGCCCAAAGTTCTGCCTGTGGGAAAGGACTCAAGATTAAAATATGTGAAATCCCTAATTAGAAACAATAATGTAGGTGTACCCCTTACAGCAACTCTTTATGCCTTTTAATGTAATTATAACCTTCAATGTTGAGGAGAATATTTACATCTGAAGAATATATTTTAACAAAATTTTACACGAGTGTTTTTCACATGTTGCAGTTTCCTCAATCAGAGAAAAAAGTTCACAGGTCTTGAGATCTTGTTTTCCCCTTGGGGGAAAAAAAGTATCTTCAACGAAAAAAAAATAAAACAGAAAAGTAAGACTTCAGCAGTGATGTAGCTGCTTACCTCAGCAACAAAACTGACTCTACTTAAAGAGTTTCTGGGCACACACTTTTGGTCTAAATCAAAACATACAAACTGCATTACTTGTGTATTTCATGAACAATTATTACTTCATGAAGCATTCTGCTAATTTTTCAGGAAGTTTTCAAAACTGCTCTTTAAGACTCATGAAACGACTCAAAGCTGTCATTAGCACATACAAAGAAACACAATGCATACAGAAATTAATGTTTCCTATCCATCAGGCTGGTACTGGTAGTCACTGTTATGTATTTGCTAAAAAGAGTTAACAACAGAAACTGTAATCCATCAAACTCCACTATTGTGAGTGTCACTGAAGCAAAGTGAGACAAGCATCCAAACTCAGGCACATGGAACTACACAAAGTGAAGGGTAGGGATGAGTGTTACATGCCTTTTAACACAACGGCATCTCAGCCCTCCTAGGCCATGGACTGCAATGTAGCCTATTCCTCAAGATCTCAATTTTACACCTTTTGTTTTACCACAAAATCCCGTGACTGCATCTAATTCAGATCAATCTTGATTTGTGCTTTATTTGGAAAACTACCCACCTTCATATGACAGCCAGATAGCAAAGAAAGTTGACATAATAAATTGCCTAATAAAGCACAAACAAGGAATTGTAAATAGAAGTGCCAGCTATTTGGCATACAGTGATACTAAATGGAGGAGTTTTAAGGGCTTCAAGCTCTAACAATCCCATTGTGGAAGTGCTAGAATTTCCCCAGTTCCCTCATGTACAGTCCCCACCTGTCCACTCAGCAGATCCAGAGCATTTCCAACCACCCAAGCTAGTTAAAATAAATGTTCCAATGGGTAGGCAATGTTTAACAATATCACTTCTGTTATGTTAATCACTGTAATCAGTAAAGGATGTGATCATCTGGCCCTTTATGCCTGAAGTGTTGAGCTGGAATTTTGAAGCTGATGAATTACTACAGCTTTTTAATGTTGTCTAAAGAAAATATTTTCTCAACATTACTGCAAATATACTCTTTTTTTGCCAATTTTTCAGAGGACAGGAAGTAAATTCTTTATTGTTGATGTGTTTGCACTTGAAAGGTTCATATTTAATAAGCCTTCAGCTTCTCAATCTTCTTTAAAATAGATAGATACAGCTTCTCTTTAAACTCAAAGATCAACATAGGAGTATAAAACCAGGATACAGCTCTGCATCTGTATCATACAGGCTTTCTAGTGCTCCTTCCTATTTCCAGACTGAAACTCAGCTTTCGATTTTTGCACATCCAAAGAAAACCCTGAAATTATCTCCAGTCATTTAAGTCAGGAGATACTGCTCCAAAAATCAATTTTACACCACAAATCCACTATAGCTAAGTGTCTCTATCTCTGTTGCATGATGCAATATCCATTTTCTGGCAAAAGCTGTTCATTGTGCCTTTGTGTCTGCTTAGCTGTTACATGACCTAGGTCTTCTGCATTTAATTTTTTTCCCCAGGTTGGTTCCACCCCATTAAAGATGCTGATTGTGTTATTACAGAGAGGAGAACAGTATGCTCACCCAACTATTATTCCATGCATTGGATATTTAAGCCAATGGACTATGACATTGATACATGCCACCTAATCACACTGACCTCAGGTTGTTTTTCTTTCCTCTAACTGGCCCACTGCTTCTATCAATTTGTTTATGACTAGCTTCAGATTTTGAGAATAACTCCCACTGCACAACCATGACAACCCTTTCCTTGTTTTCTATTGACCAAGCTTTAGGAAACTTTCTATTTTAATGAAAACTTAGAGGAATTCTTTCTGTTAAAATCAACGACAACTTTGCAGATTGTTAACTTAATCTGATTGTTGGCACTGGCAAAGCCACCATTTGAACTTTTAATCATGTTGCCATTGATTTGCAATTTATATAAATTCAGACTGCCTATGCCAAAGAATGATAAACTTTTGAACAAAAAATATGTTGTGTAGACACTATCTTGCTCAGGTGTATTAACATGGACTGCAGCACTTTAATGATTAATTTATCACAGTTTCCCTGAATATGTAACAGGCCAACAAAGACAAAATCTCCTCAAAAACAAACAATTGGTTATGCTTTACACTGGCAGTTTCACAGCTCATAATCTTCAAGGTAACCTAAATTACAAAAAGTACACCACATGTCATACTGTGTGCCATTTCACTACGCTCTGCTCACACTGAAACTGTCACCTCCAGCCAAGAACTAAGCAGGATGCTTAGAAACTCCTCCTTTTCTACTTGGTCTTTTCAAAACCAGGTGGCAGAACAATAAATAAAGGAAAGTTCTTCACAGCCATTTTACCACCAAGTTTCCAAGACAGTGAAGACTTGAGGTGAAGTCTGATGAATGACACGAATAGCAGTGGGATTTCATCTCATATGGTGAACTCTAAGAAGGTAAAGAGAGAGCAGCACAAGGCCACCATTTTACCAGCCTGGCTGCAGCAGGTAAAAGTCTGACCACAGTGAGGACCATGAGTTCAGCTTCACATGTGGTTAAAGCACACAAACCAAATGTGAAATTAACAGTCACCTGGACAGCTGTTTTCTCCCCTTTACACAATTCTCCCACAGCAAGGGCAGGACAAGATGGAAAATCTGTTCTTCCCCTGATTTTATAATAATAGGGCTGCAAGGCAGACTTTCTCTGTGAGGGTCACTGTGCTCTGTCATTTGCTCTGAACTCGGTTAAAAATAGAATGAATCTGTTAGTCATATGAAAGCTGTTGTGAGTGAGTGTTGCCCTGAGGATACAGAAACAAGATGAAAGCAAGAGTACGGGGAATATTACATGCATCTGAGTAACTGTTTCAGGCTCTCCAAAAGCTCAGACTCAGTGGTTTACTGAATATTTGGAAGGATATCTCTATAGCTGAGGGGCTAGAAACACATTTCTTTTAAACAGAGGCTTGGATTCCATACACCATGCGTATGTCATTTATGCTACATAAATAAATAAGAGAGACTGGATCTGGACTCCTGTTACTTCTCATTTATACAGTACTTTGCATAATAATATACCAGTGCCAGTAAGAAAGCTGGAGTAATTGCAAGGAAAATAATAAATGATACTTTTATCAGTAAAAAGCTACCTTGGTAGGAGACCTGGTGCTGTTGGCGGAGTCATTCCAAATTCCATGTATCTCTGTCAGAAGAACGAAAAAAACCACCAAATTAAAATCGAGATTCATACCCTGGAAAGTCCACGGCCAGCCTTTTAAGTGATGAATGGCAGAGATCACTAAGCCTGTATTTAGGACTTGATGGCAGCCATAAGAACTTAAGTTTTACAAACAAAGGAGCACAAGAAGATCTGGGAATCACTGCAGGCTACAGTCTCTTCTGTGTGATCAGAGTCTTAACTTAAAAACCTTTCAGAAATACTTTTTCTTGCTTGCAGAAGATCAAGAGCTGCTCCAATGTCTACTTAGCTAAAAACCAAGCTTTGCATTTGGAAATCTCTTTTGACCTCAAGCAGCATCAGACTGCAGCAGAGAGACCACAGGGCTCAGACTCAACGGAATTTGTGATGACCTAAAAGATTATCCATGTGACTCAGTACTCCATCAAAAGCAAAAAATCATACACAGGAATACTGCTTCCCTATCCCTCACTTCCTGAAAGCTTTTGGATATCCTGCTGAAAAATATGACCTATGCCAAATACATTCTTTTTATCATTGTCAAAATAGGAACTACCACACATACTAAAAAAAAAAATTAAGTTTTACTCTTGGACACAGCAAGACTGACCTGTGAAAGATTCTGAGAAGAACTGAAGTTATTCTAAAGGAGAACTCTTATCTTCTCTTGTGGTTGCGATGGGAAAAGGGAAAAGAAACCAAACTGCTTACAAAGCAAGTTCACCACCTTGTGATGGTCATTCCTGAATTCTCCTTGTTCCAGGAATGCTCCACACTTGTGGTGAGTCCTGGCAGCAAGGGCACAGCAACAGTGGCCGCGGGCCAACCGGTGCTACCTCCCTGCCCAGAGATGCCTGTTAAACTGCATCACAAGTGCGCTGCTTACTGCCCTCCCTGCCCAGCAGCTACTCACCGGCTGTCCTGCTGAGACCCCGGGCGGAGCCACGGCCGTGGAATTGGCTGCCTGGCTGCTGGGAGCCACCAGCGCGAAGGCGTCGTCCAGCAGCGAGTGCATGGTCTGCCGAGCCTCCTCGATGGACGGCTGCGGGGGCACGTACTGCGACACCGGGTGCGAGGGCAGGCCGGGGAACTTCCCCACATCCGCTGAGGATGATGTCTGCGGTTCGGGGGGCAAGTCCGGGTCGGACTGGAAGAAACAGAAAGAAGGTGAAGGGCAGCCACAGAGAAGATCTAACCAGCTTCCAAGCCCCTGTGGGCCCTCAGTCTGAGCAACGCTGTCTTTGCCAGAACCACAGCGCCTGCCCTCACCCTCCTCCCCACTTCTGCATGCACATACAGAACGCCAGCAGTTCAAATACTTCATTCAGTGTGATCTGAAGGACTCTGATCTCAGGTAAGGCAGCAGAGCTTTCTGCAGGAGTTACTCAGCTATAACAGAAACGTTGCGGTTTGCAAACACGTAGTGAAGTCCTGCAGTGAGCATTCCTCCACCCAGAAAAAGACTATCAGCTCTGTCTACATCTTTGACTTCTTTGCAGCTTTTGCAGCTCTAAGAAATTAATTCAGTCTTTAGCTTATAACTGACCACATCAGCACTAACACTAAACAATTATCACCTCCTAGAAAAACACACAAAGGAAACTGTTAAGGAATTAAGTGGTTACCTGCATGGAACTTGAACTTGGGTGCATCACCTGAATAGGATTCATGTAAGTGCTTCATTGCAGCAATACCTTAGGCATGCATCATAATTACTACCTGGGATCTTACCACATGGGCTTATTGTTCATCAGTGAGAGGAAATTAAACGAGCTTTACAGCAGCAGACTTATTATCAGAGCTCATTCTTACCACTGCATGCAGACTGCAAAATCGGTTGTCAAGAGGCACAAGCCTCTACTTTATTAGGAACTTAGCATTCTGAGCAGTCTCACTGCAGATGCCAAAGGGGCTGAGCCTGCTGTGTGCCATGTCTTAATTAAACAGCTTCAGATGATAATTCATTCTACTGCAGCATGACATTAAAATCATCACACTCATGTTTGAAGGCAAAGGGAAACTGCAGAAATCGACATCAGAGTCACCTGATCACATATGCAGCTAACAGTGAAATTCTTAAAATTATTAAACCATCTTTAAAGATGAGAACTGTCCGGGGGCTTCCAATATTAGCATTTGGCTTCATGAAATCTGCTTAGAAGTGGTTAAAGATGCCTAAATACTGTTTGTGACATGGATATGATTGAACAGAAATATTCTCCAGCGTCTTTCTTTTTTCAGATGTGAAACAAAATTAATTTTCAAGACATTGCACTAGAATTGTTTCAAGTTACTGTAGTACAAAGACGTGTTTCTCTTTCATTAATAATTAATTCCCACATTTGAAAGATGAGAAAACTTCTCACAAAAAGAACTGAGCCTTCCACTCTGTAAGAGCAAAGGATGAAATCTTCTGTAACACATGAATATATAACATCCAGCAAATTGGACTAGAGTGAAAATATGTTCAAGATATTGAGGAACATGCGAAGCACACTTTCATGTGCACAACACAGTGGCATTAATGAAAACAAGGCTTTGGCTCTTGGCTTCTGTAATATCATGGAATACTTGGCAGAATTTTACTGCATAATAACAACAGCCTGTCAATGAAATCCTCATTTCACTTTGATTTACATGCTAACTACATGACTGAAACTAACCATATCATATAGGCCATAAACAGACGGCAAAAAACCTCCCAGTGTCACAACCGTCATCATTATCAGAACAGTCCTGCCATTCAAGAGACATACATACAATATATGCAGAATTATTGACTCCTGGAGGCCTTTTGTATGTCCCATCACTGTCAGTTGTGATTAACCTGTCCTTCTCGGCATCAATTGGACTCCCATTTATCTGATGGCGACGGCGCTGCTTGGGAGAACGTTTTGCACGAGAACTTAGCAGGAAGAAAACAAAATGCAGAGAGAAAGAGAGACAAAGGTAATCACATTTATTTTTGAAATTTTTCTTCTCATCCCACTCAAGGTTGAACTTCTCTGCCTGTTTCCTCCAAGTCATCCTTGCCTCAACCCCATTTCTCTTCCCTCTCCCAGTTTTCCATGCCAGCCCCATTAGGTAGCTCAAATCTCTTTCCTCAAGCTTCTCCTAGTAACACGCTCATTGGCAACTCTCCAAAACATTCCATTCTTCCCTTAAATTCTCTCCAGAGTCACCTCCCTCCTGTATTTATCTATCAAAGTTGCCTGTGTTCCAGCCCCCCAGCCTAGTGTGTGACACATCTGCGGCCACAGAACAGACCACGCTGCCACCAAGCCTTTGTGCTTGGTACAGAGAGGGTTTAACCCCACCAGGCAAACCAGCTGAGGAACCCACACCACTGGAGAAAAGCTATTTTCTATCAGTGCAGAAGCACTCACAGGGTACCAGTGCTCCAGGAACAAAGTGCCAGTATTCATAAGCCTGAAACAGAACCCAGGGAAAACCTCCTCTGAAAATACATGGCCAGGAAGGCAGATCTGTGAGGCTGACAGATGTGCCTCATAACCTTTTATGTATTCCCTCTGGGTAATCTCATTGATTTGCGAATTTGCCTTTAACGTTCAGAATCTTCATGCTTTTTAGGTTGTTCAAGGTTTTCCTTATTTTGCATATTTCCACCCCCCCACCTCCTGCTTTATAAAATATTATTACTCGCTGGCTATATTACTTACATATATATTACATGCAGGTTTCTTTTTTAGTGCTGATATTGCAATTTTGATCCCTCTACACCACACAAGAATTATTCAAAAAAATGGCAGAGCAAACACTAAAATGTTTTAAGACTGTTTTCATACATTTGGGCTTATTTATCAAGAATTCACTGCTGAGAACTTGTAAAAAATAATTTGAAAACAAAACATAGTGGCATATACTGAAATAAATAAAAATGTTTAGAACAACCCAATCCTTTTCACCTAGATAACTCAAATCCAACTAGTAATCAAAACAATTTTAAGCTCTGACAGTTAAGAAGTACAGTTTTGATGTACTTTGGGCGCTGACTCCAAAAGAAAATTGTTTGTTCCATCCTTGAAATCCTTACCTCTTCCTGGGCTCTATGAAGACAGTAGGCACACTGCCTCCAGGGTCCAAGATCTTGTCAATCTGCATCTGTGCCTTGCGATATATTCTGTGCTGTTCTTTGGAGTCAACCACCACCACGTCATCCACCACTGGAAACTCATAGTGCCCTTTACGCTTGGCGCGGAGGCGAATCTTATTGCGGTGATGCTCAATCTCGGATTTATGCCTCAGGGCTGTTTGTATCTTAAAGAAGGAAGGAGAAGAAGGAAAAAAAAAAAGAATATTTTTTCAGTTGTATATTTTGCAAACTGGATTTTGCTGCTCTTCTGTAAACCTGTCCTACCCACCTCTCTGCCTGTTCCTGCCTCCCTCCTCCCCCAAATCTCTGAAGGACTAAAATAAGTCACACAATTTATGAACACACTTTCCTTCCTGGATATTTTGCAGTCTCCCCATTGTCTCCCCAGGTAGATATACTATTATACTCAACACGATTGCCAGCACAGCAGGTGCAATCAGAGGGAAGTGGCAGTTTGTTAACAAAAGGCAGGAGGTACAAAAAAAACTCCTGCTGTCTGCCAGAAGTAACACTGCTCTGAAAAAATAAGACTAACCAGTCTGTACTTAGCTATGCTAGGCAAACAGATATATATTTGATCAACAGTGTTAAAATCTGTCACCCTTTCCCTTTAATGACCTTCATCACATCATCACATAAGAAGAAAGAACTTAAAGAGCCAACTGAGCTCATAACTCAGTGCCTCTGCTGTGCATGAGAGGCTGCCATAAGCTATGCAGGAACACAGCAGCAACACAAGGGGCCTAGACCCCCAGATGAACACGACACTCTCAGCTCCCCATCTTCTTGGAGGCTGAGTTTTCATGCCTCTCTCCTACCTTTTTTCAAATTTCATGAAGTGCATCTCATTATCTGGGTAAAGCTATTCTAACACCATAATACTTTGTAAGTCCTGGCCCAACACCCACTGAAATCATTCTTATCACTGGTAAACACTTGAGCAGCAGATTAGGTAGCAACAATGGCTCTGCCTGTGCTGGACTAGTTCTGGAACACATCTGCATCAGCAAATTAAGAACCAAATAAAAACTGAATTTTGTGTATTCTCTCATGAAAATCCAAGAAAAAAAAAGCATTTATAGGACACAAGTCAGACTTGCTCTTTATGTCTATAGTTAGAATCATACGTCTTCTGCCCATATAAACAGATTTCTGTTTTGTGGCTCCTCTTGCCTCTATATCCTAGATACATGTATTTGCCTCTCTTCAGTAAGGTACTGAGAAACACAGATTCTTAATAAAGTTCAGTTACAGGCTTCAGTAATCTTCCACTCTGAATTATGAACAGATGTCATCTTACACCCAGTACAAAACCAGGATGCAGGTATGTGGTACTGTCAGGCAGGGTATGATGTGGTTTTACAGAGCATCACCTCTCCTCATGTCCCAGGCATGCTCATATTCTGCTTACAGTAATGTGACCCTCAGAGAAAGCAGGAAATTTTGTATGTTTACTGCCAGGTAAACACATTAGAAGTTGAAAGCAATTAACTGGGCTGCAAATTCATACGCCAGAATGTTTTGAGATAATTTCTTTGTATAACCAACATTCTGAGTTCTGAAAAGTAAAGGAACAGTGTAGAATAAAAAGCAAGGTGGGCCACATGTTCCAAATCTCATACATTAATTGGCACAACTCTTTTTAAGTCATGTCCTGCTGACTAGCAAAAGGATGCTAACACAAGATATCCTGACCATCAAATTTGCTCCTCTCTCAGAGTTTAAACCTTGGTTTAGGCATCTCTTAAAAAATAGGTCAGATAATTTCTCTGGATGGAAACAGGATTATTCCTGTCAAGACTTAACTCCTCAGGAACTTACAAGGGACTCCTGATAAAAAGAAACTGGAAACTTTTCACTTCCCTCTTGGCTAGGCATACAGCCCTCCAAAACCATTCAAAGCACTTTTAAAAATACCTCTTTATTAATTTTGTTGGTCTCTGCTACTCGATCAGAGAGCACCGAGTTCTGAACCGGAGGTGCTGCCATGGGTTGCATGGCAATCAGCTGGATCTTGCTTGGGACCCGTCTGCTGGCATCTGAGGAACGGGACATCCTATCCACGTGTTCAAAGATAGAGGCTGAGGAGTGCTGCTCGTTTCCACTGCTGGTCTGAGGAGGTCCTAAATCATCAGAACCAAAGCAGAGTGAAGCAGTGCTGCCAGGGTTATCACAGTCAAATGTTAAGCTCTACAGATGCTGTGCTACAAAACTATACCCTGTTTTCCATCTGTGTCTAATTTGCCCTACAGGCCTTCCAGCTGACTCACATTTAGTGTACAACAAGTTTACCCTGTGGTTTGCAAATTATAAACATTTTCCCATTATATTTCCAGAAGGTGAGCTGTCATTCTTTATTTCTGTAAATCAAGCTCTTGGCATTTGCAAACCCCCAAAATGTCAATCTACTTTACTCCATAAAAAGCTGTTTAAGTACATTCTGCTAATGATTCCTCTTATCAGCACTTAAGGAGATGCAAGTTGCTCAAATGGGGGTTCAAAAAGCAATGAAAGAAGTCTCAAAGCAAAATGCATTTCTTAAGTGATAGGAGGGATATAGGAACAAACAAAAAAACCCCTTAGAAATCCACACAAAACACAAAGAATTTTACAGACATTTTACTGATTAAAGCTTTTAAAGCTTTTCTTCTCTGTGACAGGATAAATAGTTCACACAATAATAAGCAAGCTGCATAAATATTGTCATGTTGTAATTTGTTGAAGAGGTTAAACCAACTCAGATACAATCAGGAAAACACATTATGAAAACCAGTATGCACGGAAGTGCACCCCAGGTCCTGCCAACAGTTAATTACTTCAATAGAAATGGGTCATCTCCCTCAAAAGACTTGAAATCCATAGGATCACCCCAGTGATTTGCAGCTAAGCACAGATTTAATATTTTTTTTCCGAGTTAGACCTAAATCAGAAACTGTTACACAGATGAGGCTTCCAAAAGCTATTGAAAACTTGCAAAATAACCTCTTGTTTTATCCATGTGATGAAGCCACAAATTCTCAAACTGCTTTTCACCATCAAATACAAGCAATGAGAGATCAAGACCTGTGACTCTCCTTACGAAGGAACGCAACTGTGGGGAGGGACGTAGTCCCATACCCTTGCACAGACTTCTAATAAGGGGGTGTGGTTCTCTAGATTCAAATCAGGAGGAAAATCTAACTTCATCCTGATACAGAATCAATTCTTGATCAACATGATCCAGCTACAACAGATGAGAAGGGAAATAAAACAGTCACTGCTGTGATCCTGTTGCAACACGTGCTGGTAATGCAGGATAGGGTTCAGAAGAGGAGTGAATCCTATCTTCTGTAGCAGGTCACAGAAGATGACTTTCTCCATTGCTTCCCTCTTCTAGTACAACAAGGGAGCAGGACAAGAAAGGAATGGTATGCTTTATCATATTCACAGCACACTACTTTTGGGCTGGAAAGCAATCTGGCCACAAGTTAAGTAAAATCCCTATTCATATTTCTCAAACTTGATCAAAGCACTGCCAAACATACACATTTATAAAAGGCATGCATCATTTATAAAGGGGATTTTTCTGTGTAAGTGTTCTTAAAAAGAAGGCACAGTTCCATTCAAGAGCTCTGTGTGTCCCAAATGTTTTTCAAGACACAGAGCCTAAATGAAACATATCCATCTCTCTTCTGTAGCTATTTATATCATCTTGAACATTTGTCATCTTCACAGCCTCATCTTCATGCACTTCTCAGAAGTGTGCAAGCATTGCCTCTCAGAGAGGGGCACAAGATACATTAAGTAGTTAGTATAAATCCCTCTAGAGCAATTGTGTAGTCAATAGAAATCTGAACTTCTGCATCCATCTTTCCTGTACATTAGTCATTTTTTCCCAACCTTTTCACTCTATCAGCCGCTCCCAAGCTCACTGACCTCCAACATAAAATTGTAAGGTTATTTTCCTATTACTTGGTTAGCGAGGTCCAATATATTCAATCAAACTGAGCATTCACTCTGAGTCTTTATAATTTCACCCATAACTTTCCCTTGTACACACATAAACAAGTGCTTGGCAGGGGCCTCTGGGCTGAAAGGGTTCCTAAACTCGTTTTGTAAAACAGAAGTCCCACTGACAAATTTTGGTAAGGATCTACAGTAATATCATGTTACTCCCTTTTGCAGAAAAGATACACACAAAAAACCCTCATAAGCTGCAGCTGACCTTTAAATCCTCTCTGTGTGCATACACTGAATGTGTCTATAAGTACAAACCAAGATGGAAGTACAGAAAAGCAGATAAAGTCAGGAACTGCAAAGCACTGTGTTGGAGTGAAAGCTTCTCTGGACTCAGGCCCAGAGGAAAGCCAAAGCACAGGAGTTGAATTAAAACCTTTGGACAAGCTGAGATACATGAAGTCACACCAAAGTGAAATAGAAATACAGATTTTTAACTTTTAGTAGAAATATATGCTAAGTGCCTTAAACATTAAAAAGCTGCAGCAGAGATCTTAAAACACAGTTTTTATTGCAGCAGTGTTACCTTTTTACAGATTTTTTTTTTACTTTAGACAAAATATAGATAGAACTATACTGCTCACATTTTTTAGATAGAGTGTTCACATAAACAACAAGAGCTGATAGAAACTGTATAAGCAAATCTGTGTAATACCTATGTAATAACTTGTGTAAGATTTATGACTGTTAGAATTAGACCAGGGTAGGTTAAGAATAAGAAAAACTAGAATTGTGTGTTAATCGTATTGGTCAATTAATACATATAATCCACACTTCTGTAAGAAAAAAAATATATAGAAGAAACTAGAATTAGAAGAAGAAGCTGTTTTCTGCCTGCTGTTTGCCTGCTGCTGCTGTTGCTGCTTGGCCTTATCATGTAACCCCCTTGAACTCTGCCTTCAAGAAAGCTATGAGACTGTGAAATAAAGAACTGAGCAGAACAGCAGCCTCCTCTGCTCTTTTACCCTGGTCTGAGAAGGAAGGCTATCCCATCAAAAGCTCAACAGCACTGCATACATACAACAAAAGGAGAAACAGTTTCTAACTCCATACATGAATGAGGTCCCACAGAAGTTTCGACAGAGAGAATAAGCATAATTTCTCATTTCAAAGTTCTTATATTACACCATTATTCACATTTAGAAAATCTTCCTGATAAAGCTATCAGATGGCACCACGTGCATGAAATTTTGATTTCAGACTAATTCAGCTGAGGTTAAAAAATAATGGAGAGGTATTAATACCCCAATACTGGTCAGATCATGTTTAAACAACTAGTCCATATAGGTCACACGCCAGGATCAATGCTCATCACTGCTCCCTGAGTTGAAACTGTTAATTGAACTGAAATGTCAGGAAGCTGTGATTTCATATGAAAACCAATACAGGTGGAGACAGAGACAGGCTACTGCTTCCTGCACCCTTGAGAGACACAGCAACCAAGGTGCATAAGGCCTCATCCAAAATCAGATAAAGTCAATGGGATTCTTCAACTCATCCACTGGTATCTTAATCATGCCAGAGTGTGCAATTAGAGATAAATTCCAGAGTTCCTTTGTATTCCAGTAGGTGATATCCCTAGGATGCAGCTGATGACTCATTACACACAACCATGGGAAGCAGCATAGTACAGAAGGATGGACAGAAGGTTGGCTGTCATAAGATGGTCAGTGCTATCAGAGGACACAGTCCTTATTTTGTCACTAGATTGTTATACATTATCAAAGACAGCATCAGCTTTCTCCTGCCCTATGTTTGCCATGTCTCAGTCCTGGCAGAGAAAACACTAGTTCACAACAAAATATTTGTGTTTCTTTGCAGGTAGCTCGTGTTTTTCTTGGGCTTCCAGTAAAGACATTAATTCTAACATTATCTCCAACTTGTTTACACAAAGCTGGTTTCAGGACCAACAGCTGCCTTAGTTTTGCTTCTTTCACAGTGATGTTTTCCTCAATAATTTGAAAGAATTGGGAGGAAAAAATTAGAAAAATGTGCTTGATTACTATAATTTGTGTTACTGAGACTTTTTTTATACTTCAATAGCTCAAAAGCAATTTTATTTCCTAAGACTCAGAAGACAAACTCTTCCACCCTTAAGACATAATTGCAGCTACCCCAACACCTCTATTCATATTTGTACTCAACTACCAGCTCTGGTTACTTACCCACTCTGTTTGCTCCTGACAACATAAAGGGAAAAAAAGAGACAACACAGTAATTATGACAAGTAATTTAGCTAGAATGGCAACTGGAAAAAAACCACAGCAGTAAGATGATTGCATTTACTTTTGAATGAAATGCATGAACTTGGATCAAACTGCCAAATCTCAGCTGCACAAAAAGAGAACTGAATCTCCCATTTAGTAGAGAGCTCTCTGCAGACAGTGCCTCCAATTCTGAATGCTAAAAATAGTCCCTATGATTTGCAAACTAGAGGCACCAAATGCTGAAAAAATAGTGCATTTTACCCAGTAAGGGCATGATAGGTAGAAAGGACAAATTTTACACAGTCTCTTTGCTGCCTTTACCAGTTAATTCAGACGCAGCAACACTTAACAGTTCTACACCAAAATGAAATGTTAAACCTTACATAAAGTTTTAAGCCAGATAGAAAATGAAGAGACAAATATGGAGTTGCCAGGTAAGAAGAAATGGGAGAACACTAGAACAGAGCAACAGAATTGAAGTCAGATAGGTTGGAGGAACTCAAACCCTCCTGAGATGTTTTATCAACTTTTCAAACATATAAATATCTGTATTTTAGGGCACCTCCAAGAACAATAGTGGCACTTTAATTGGAAGCAAGATGATTCTTTATAAAAAAATACCACTGTTATTAACATACTAGCACTGAATTTTCATCGTTCTAAAGGACAATCATGCAGGCACTTTGATGATGTAATTACAACTCATTTGTAGAACTTCTACCTCTCTGGTGTCTTTTTTTTCATATCACAACTTTGAAGTTAGTGTTACAGACACACCCCAGTGGTCTGAAATCCTGCTGTGACCTCAACTGCCCATGAAACTGTCTGCAGTTCTGGTACCATGAGAGACACAGTCAGGCCTAACTGGAAAGAGTTTTGCTGGGGATGTGTGTGGGACAGAAGGAGGCAAGATTAATTCCCGCTAAGCCATTTGTTTCAAAAACTTGCTGGAATGAAAGGAATGTGTAGCTCTTCGGTTTCAACAGAAGAAACTAAACCAAATAGGAAGGGATTTTCTATGGCAAAAAGCAGAACAATCAACAGCTGAAGATGAGTTTAGAAAAGTTACAGCAGCAGAGTAACTCTTCAACCTGAGTAAAGCACTAGAGCACACAAGGAGAAAAAAAAAGTAACAAACCCTTCTTCACTGCTCTGCGTGGTTTGCCCTCGTTTGCAGCAGTTGATGGTCTTGCACCTTCTTCTCCAGTCTCCCTCCCACTGGATTGTTCACTTGCTGTGGATTCAGCATCTGATGGCGAAATTCTGCCACAAACATAAAAAAACCAAACAAACCAACATGTAACACAACTTTGCAAAGGGGCACAATTCTCACACGCAAAGAATGCTGTGCTAAAATATCTTGTGAAGTCTGCTAAAATTTTCCTCTGTTTATAAGTAAATTTATAATACATTATCACCGCCTGATATTCATTGCCACACAGTGTTACTGTTGTCGTTCGTGAAAAATGACTGCAACAGGATTCACATGTGACAATGTTATTAAGTAATCTTTCCTTTAAAATACACTACAAGAAAAAGCTCTGCATTTGTAACTAGCAATTTACCTCTCAGAAAGAAAATAATTATATTAGGAATATGAAGCCCATATAGGTAACCAGTCTAACATTCAGCCTTACTAACTTGGTCTTCTCTTGCTAACAATACAAATCTATGTGAATATTTTCCAGACTAGTGAAATGTAAGGCCATTAAAAAATGCTTCTTTTATGTATTTATTCCACGCAGTCACAAGATTCTTAAGAACATTTGTTATCTAAAAATTACAATCTCAGTGCTCACAGCTTTTGTAGGCAATACAGAAAAATAAAAAAGTACTGTGATTTTCCCCAACAAAATACTTCAGCTGTAAAATTATTCTGATAGTATAAAAATAGAAAAAAACCAGGGCCCACACCACTGCCTGACACCAAAGGATGTCTTTACACATGGGATCAGCCTTTGTGATAGTGTCTCTAGTGACCATTTTGTCCTGTGAACACTCATACTCTATTCTGGCAGGGAACTAAGGGTGGAAAGTGTGCACGTCTGTGCATTAACCTCGTAAGTGCAGGATTTGCTGGGGCTACATGGGTATCTGAACTAGTTACTGAGGCTCTTGGCTAAACATCAACCTGCCCAGAGTCCACAGACTAAGGTAACTATATGCAGCCTGACAAGTCCATTGAAGTTAAATCTACTCCTTGCAGCAGGCAATGCTCTGAATTCAACTTCCTTTTTTCTCCTCACTAAACAATGCCCTGATCTGCAGGACTGTAATACTAATGTCACATCCCACTTAAAAAAATAATAGCAGGGAAAAGAGGATAAATGGTCCTCAATGAGCTTAGAGATCTGCATCACTGCATCTTTTTCTGTGGGGGAGAGGGTGTGCAGAGCTATCATCTCTGTCCCCTTTGTCTTGGTTCAGCAGAGTATGAGGCTGGAGTTCTGTTTCCAGATCTCCTACTGATTTCCTGTTTCATCTCATTGTGCCCTGCATTCCCCTTCATACTCTTTTCTCAGTCTATCCAAATTATCACCGAGTTACAGGAACATAAATAGTGTTGAGTCTACATCAGCCATTTCTTATAAGTGCTGAGGAATATGCAGTTGCATACTCTCAAGCCAAAACAACAGGTCCAACCCTCAGCTGGAGCCTGGGGATGCTGAGCTTTCTGAACTGGGCTGTTCTTGTTTGTGGTTTCTTACAGATACAGAATGTGTACTCACACCACCACTAGGTTTCCTGGCGTGTAACATACAACCCTGAACTGAACTGTGATGAACTGAGTCCTGTATTTCCTCACAAAACATCAAGCAGCTAAACCCAACACAACACAGTATGATACCATTTCACATTTCAACTTCTGCCTCGGGGAATACATGTTTCAAATCTCAAGCTGACATGGGAACGTCAGCATGGCAGGGAGATGATGGCAACATCTCCACAGTTAAGCCTAAAGGAAGATTTGTTCTTAAGGGAATGTGAGGCAGAAGAGGGAGATGCTCTTTTGAAAACATTTCAAGTGTCTGAACTACAGGTCAGTCACTCTCCCCTCTGTGCCTAGGAAGATCACGGAGAAGATCATCCTGGAAACTATGGTAAGGCACATGAAAAATAAGCAGGGGCTTGGTGACAGCCAACATGGCTTCACTAAGGGCAAATCACACCTGAATTACTTGGTGGCCTTCTACAATGGGATCAGGGTGTATCATTAGAATATTGGCTTCTGAAATTTCTCCTGTTTAATTTTCTGAATTATTCTAGACAAAATACAGCAGCAACCTCAAATATAAACTTTTTTCTTATGTTTATCTGCATATAAATATAGATGCCTTTCCTTCCACCACATATTATCTCTGTCCTAGGCCACAGAAGCACTTGTCTTTCAGATTTAAATTGCTTTGTTTTAATTTATGTAAGCCACACCAAAACTAGTTAGCTCATTTTTCTTCCATTATTTTCCAATTTTGCCCACCTTCCATTGTAGCACCAGCAGTCTTCCACTTAAAAAATCGGTAAAGAGTTAGGAAGACAGGCTTAGCATCCGGAAGGAGGAAACTGAGCTTTATGAAGCCCACATGGGGTAGATGAAGCAAGGATCTTAAGACAACTGGGGCTTTAGAGGAAGCACAGAGGGCTGAACAGAGGAGCAAGCTGTGTCGCAGAGACCTCCAGCTCAGTCAGAATCACCACTGGTTTCTTTCTCAGCTCATCCAACTCTGCCCTTGATAGTTTGCTTTTCTTTTTCTCCCACTGTGCACTATCACATGGGTATAAGCACAGGGAATGCAGAGCTGGAGACAAAGAAATGTGAGAGTGAGGAAGAAGAATTACTGGAAAGTGTAGTTCAGAGGGGGTCTTCTCAGAGTTCCACTTTTTCCCCACCTGCTACCTTCCTACTTGTCTGCTTTTTTTTGTGCACAGATCTTTCTTTACTGCATAGCTTTGTTACATCATGTATCCTACAAACACAGTCCTTTCCAGCAAGGGACAGTCACATCATGTGATCATTGGAAAAGGTTAGGAAAATTCTGCTGATGGTTGACAGACACTTCTCCATTTGCACAGCTGTGAATTATCATTCCTTTTTCTGAATAAGGCTTGTTTGCTATGAGAGCCACCAGACAATGGTAAATAACAGCATTCCTGCATATTTCCGGATTTTTGGACATATGGCTTATTTTTGGAAATCCTGACTCTTCATACATGTATTGATCATTACTAATGTAATTGAAACACATTACTCTTTGTCAGTGGTTTTCATTTGTTTTTAACCACCCACTGGTTTAGTAGCTAGAGATCACAAAGAAATTGCACTGGAAAACATACACTTGGTGTTTCCAGCAAACAAGCAATGACTTGACTCCAGTCAACCCAGCAGTGTCTTAAACACCCCTCTTAACTGGGTATGTTCCCTTTAAGAGAAAAATGAACACTGAATTCTCACAACCTTGTACTAATGAGTAGCGAGGAGTAAAATTGGTGGCTCACTATAAAGTGCGAGTTCTGGAGCTCTGGAACAGTTCTTCCCACTGAAATTGCCCAAAAAATACAGCAATCACTAGCCCTTAATAAACTGTTGTCTACTACAATTTGTTTTATCTCTGTGAACTGACCTCCCTCTGTGTCGAACAGTCTTTGAAGGCTTTGTGGAAGTCTTGGATTTGGGGCTGGGCACATCTCCGTTTTCAGATGGGGTAGTATCCTTAATAGGTCCTGGTAAAGGAGCTGGCTCATGGATAATCAGGACATCATCTTTATTGTGCTGGCCCAGATGCTGCTTAGCAAAATCAAAGCCTTTCACACTGGGGGCTTGTAGCTGTGAGAAAAGAACAAAGACAAAAAACAGGAACCGTAAGTGAACATGAGTACAAAGGCTTTGGTTCAGATCTGCAAACAATGGCCACTGAGAGGATGGCCAGGCTATGATAGTCTCAGGAATGAACACGAGAGTGCCAGGGAAAAGAAAAATAAACTCTCCACAATTCTGTCATCTTACTGCAGTATATGATACACAGTTTAAAATTCCAAACCAACAAATCTAGTTACAGAACAGCCTTCTGATGCTGCTACTGTTTTTTACTGCTATTTCTTCAGATTTAATCATTGTGTGAGGAGCTTTTTGCATGCTTGTGAGTGAAAGGCTGTAGACACCTGTGTACAGACTGAAATGGCTACAGCTGCTAGGTCATATTTATATTTCTTCCAGCCAAAATGGATGCAGGACTTTAAATAATTTGAATAATGTCACTGTTGATCTTTCTCATTTTGAGCTCCCCAAATCTGCAGGAGTCTGGGAGTGCTTGTACAAGCACCTAGTTCATCTGATGAAAGATAAACACTCTGCAGATCTGAGTTATACAGCAGCCTGGCAATGACGTGTCAGCCAGTATTGATGCCTCCAGAAAAAAAATGAAAATCTCTTAGGAATTTCATACTGAACAGACAGAAAAATATACACAAGGCTTTGGAATTTAGAGAAATTATCCTAAAGATCTTATTCAATGGGCATCTTGCTTGAGAAAGACACAGAATTCAGCCTTTTACTTTCATAACTGTATTTATAAAAAAAGCTACTCTCACCTTATCAATGACTTGATTCAGACTTAATCAAAGCTCCAAGTTTCAAGCTCTCTGCTGATTTTTTGGGGTCTTTGGAATAACTGGAAAATCTGAAGAACTAATTAAGAGAAAGTTTTTCTTCAAACCCTACTGAATTTTATGTAGTTTGGAAGTTGAAAATAGAAAGAAACAACTCCAGTTTTCTAAGTGCACGCACACACAACCTGCTGCACACCACAAGTACAAAACCCTCTGTGTGTTCCTAGAGCTGATTTCCTGCAAAGTGAAGCATGTGCTGGAGTGCATTTATGGGTGCGTCAGGTTCCAGATGTTTAAATGAACCCCCTTTCATAAAGCTTGGCATGCCAACACAGCTAACTGCAAACAGACTCCTCTGATATCATGCCAAAGATAAGCTTGCCTAAGGAATATTCTGAAACAATCTCTTCAAAATATTTTCTCAGTAAGCAAACATTTTCCAAATGGTTCTTAGAAAGGGCGATGCAGGCGAGCAAGCTGCCTGTTTAAACCAGTAGATGGCAATAAAAGCTCTTCTGTAAAACCCTACAGTTTATCTGTTGAGGTTCTGGAGTTCATTTCTCACAAAATGAGTAAGCTTATTATTTGAACAGATCTGGAGGTCTTCCTCTATACCCATTTGTCCTGGGCTTTACAATAGTCCCTTCAATTCAGCATTATGGGTGATTCAGTTATTGAATTTATGCAAATAACTGCAACTACAGATTCAAAAAGGCACTGGGGAGCTATACTAGGTGAAGGTGTAACTGTGACTCAATTTTTTTGAGTCACTGTCATCTAGTGAAGCCTTCCTGAGATTTTCCCCCCTTCAGATGTCAAAGATTTGTCTTCAGGATCTTGCTTACTTAATTAAAAAAACCGAACCAAAACCCCCATATGATCCTCACCCCCTCTGCCAAATAGTTCTGAAGACAAACTTTCCACTTCTGCTACCAGAATTATCTGGCCAGTTTGCACCACTTTGATTATTGAAACTTCTTATTTACCCCACCTCACTTATGGCCTGACTGAAGTTATGTCTATTCTCCTAGAAGATATTCCTCTGTATGGCACTCTTCCTTCAAACCTTCAGTGGCTTCCCTTCTTCTAACCCTTTCATACTCCCCTCTGTCCTGGCCACACAGCCCTGCTGCTGCTTCCTGATGATCACATCCTCTATTTCACTACATTCTCCTCCACAGGCTCCAGTCCCCTTGGCTCCAAAGATGATGACAGTCTTCACCATGTGCTGGTCCCAGCTCTTCCACAAAAAAATCTGGTGGTGTTCTACCCTTTTCTTATCAACCTGCCAAGTTACTACTGCTTTTTGAATAGTGTGATGGGTGGGGTGAGCAAGGACAACTGAAGAGACAAACATTCCAGGAATACTGGAGTTACCAATATGGTTTTACTTAGAATGCTGCATGCCTGAAGCATGAACTTCAACCTATCTTAGAGTCACTACAGCAGACTGAGTTTGTAAACCCATTTGTGAGTAAAAAAACATACAAAAATATAAAATTTTCATCTTTTAACTTTGAATAGTCTTTATTCCTAGCTGCAGTCCAACATAACCTTTTATCTAAGCACAGTCACGGGAACAGATATATTTATGTGTACACGTACATACACCACAGCATATGTATCCAGAATGTTTATCTGCAGACAGACCACACAGCAGCTGAATTAAAAGGCTGTTAGTACTGCAAAGACCAGCACTCACACTGTAAGAAATGGCAGTTTGATTATCTGAAACAACCACAACTGGATCCTCTCACACGCAGGCATTGCAATAAAGTCTTGAGTTAGAACATCATAAAATCAGTTCTGCCACAGGAACCCTCTTGCTCTCTCCCACCCTGCTGGATCCTTGGCATATGCTGGGCCTTCTGCTACTAGTAAAAGTTGGGCAGAATGTAAGAATGTTATTTGCAAAACCAGGAGACTCATCTCATTTCATGCAGAAGCTGGCAAACACACAGTGAAAGGAGAAGGGGATGCAAGGTGAGTCCTTTCTGCATGTTTACAGCTGGGGTGGCTAAGACTTTATGGTTTCATGGACACTTGCTGGCAACAGGGGATGGGCCAATCTCAGCTATCACCACCCCAGGCACCACAGAACCTATAGCTATATTTTCCTTAAGTTGGAGCCAGGTAAACTCCTCAGCTGGTCTTACTCTTCCTTGATAGGCAGAACCGCTCTCTCTACCCCACTCTCCTGCCTCTCCCTCTGCCTGCCAGCTGCCAGTGCCAGTTTACAGCATCCAAGAACCTGAGGCTCACCACTCTTTATACTTTTAACACCTGGTGTCATAACAAGCTCTGCGTAACCCAACAGAGAAAAAACCCTCTCAGCTTTACGGCACAGCTCTACAGACCTTGCATGCGCAGAACTGGTGTCATCCTCTGAGGATTTCACTGGTAAATCTCTAACAAGTCTTTGTCAATCCCATGCAAACATTTTCCTAAAGTTTTAAAACTTAGGCCAGAAACTGGTGGTTCCACACAGAATCAGCAAAAGCATTTCCCTCATACCAAACAACCTTTTTGTTGTCTTTCCTTCCACACCCTGCAGCCCCTAAGGCTCAGAATGCGCACTAGAGCTTCTCCACAACAATTTTTAAAAGTCAGACAGAACATTTTATTTTCTCTTAACCTTGTTCTTTGGAAAACAAACTCTTCTTCTCATCTTAGCAAATAGTTTCAGTATGAAACTGATACTTGAATGGAAATGGCCTGAATGCTTCAAGTCTTGCAGAGCTCTGTACAGCCAAACATTTCTAGGTATCTCCATCTAAAAAGACTTAAGTTGGTACTACCAGCTCTATCCAAGGTGTGTCTATGTTTGTGCATCTCAATGAAAAAACATGATAGAAAAATGTGACAATACATACATATACAACATGATACATGACTGAATATGAAAAGATGGTCCTCAAAAAAATGATAAAATCACTTACTAAAAATGATTTGAACAACAAAAATACTTATAGGATTAGTACTGTAGAAATAATATTGACATAAGCTTTGTTTTCTTAAAAAAACAATCTACACTTCCCATACCTCTCCTTGTAGACCACAGCAACATTATGACTTTAACTGAGACCTGATAGCAGCCAAAATCCACATTTTCGGTGAGAAGCATCTGAAGGACACTGAACCACAACTCTGCTTTCTGCAAGACCAGACGGTCAGATCACCGACTCAGTGAAAGGAATGGTGTTACTCTTGACTGAAGATGTTTCCTACATTTTCTTATAAATTTCTGTGTGCCACCTGCTGAATTCTTTCTTTTCTTTATATCAAGTTATGTAACAGGTTGCATTACCTCTGCTCACCTTGGACTGGTAGTCAGGATACCATGTGTGGGTGGATCAGTCACCTACTACCCGTATATTAATCACCACCAAGAAAAGAATGCAGTACTTTTTAAGAGCACTTTCTAAGTTGTGCTGATATTGTTATGTGTTCAGGTACTGCAAATGTGCATCTTTTCACCAGCCTCAGATGCCTTTACCCAGGACTGCACAAAACCGGTCTTGGCAAAGATTTCTTGTTTTAAATGTAAGTTGTTAGAGGTTTTCATTTACCTTAATATATTTGTGAAAGGGACAGAGATAAACTACTCTGAAGCTTACCACCAAAATGACCATGTCTAACTTATTGCACTCATAAGGAATTATATTATTATACAAATGCAGAACCTGCCAAAATCTTAGAGGAAGCTGATTTCGTATTAGTAAGTCAATAGAGTGTTTTAATTCTGTTGTTACAACCCAAACCAGTATTTGAAGCTCAATCCACAGAAAAATCTAATAATTTCTGCAGAAGCCTACAAAATTTGTGCACCTCAGTCAAGTCTTATTGCATAAAAGCAGATAATAGTTTCAGTGTGAATCAAGCCACAGAAATACAAAATGGTTGCCAACACATTGTTTTGCTGGATGCAGAGACACATCAGGAATGTCAACAACCTGTTTTCTCAAGAAAGCAAACGCTGCTCACAGGTCAGTGAGTAATTTCAGCAGAAAGCAGAAGAAAAGAAATACAGTTAACTCAGTAGTCTCCCTGTAGTTCCTACAAGCAGCATTTGAATTTGGACATAATATGAAGAATAATGTATTAAGACAATTTTCTACTGATTTTATACCATGGTCTTGCCTTGCTCCTTGTAGAGCCAGCTGGATTGAGCAGAGGCTGTTAACATACATTTCTAAGGAAACAAAAGAACTAAGAATGTACTTTAATGTCAGTACATAACCTATGAATAGGACAAGAATTCTGTAATGAAGTCCTGCTGACTTACAACCTTACTATCATGCTAGCACACACCATGTTACAGGATAAAAAAACTTTTCAAAAAAAACCAGGCAGGTCTACAAGGTCAAACACAGCAAGACAATGAGAAAGCCGGTTCTTAAAATTAATGTGGGTTGAAGATGTAAGTCAGTGTGATTTAAGACAGCTTAAAGCTACTAAACATTGCCAACTGCCTTCACAACCTGAGATTCACACCACCAAACCCCTGTCCATATCCCCAGGGCACCAGAGCATGGCTAAGTGTGAATTCACTGCGTTACTCTCATGACGCATCAAACACGATAATAATCTGCAGTTGCTCGTGTGCTTGGAAGTGTCCTCTTAATTTTAACTCTTTTTTCACTGTGTGCCTACTATCTCATCCAAGAAGTCTTCATGGATCTTCCCACAAGGATCATTCACCCATACTGTTCGCTGTCACTGTTCCACAAGATATTCAAAACACCTACCAGTCTATCAATAAATAAGAGTTTAGAAGTACTGAGGCATGTTCAGCTTTCAGAGTCTCATTTTCTTATTCAGCTCATTTTTCTATTGTCATTCCTACATACCTTTCCACATAAGTACAACCTCTGTATTCTTGTTTGCATTGCTCTCCTTCAACATAAACCCCCTCGGGATGATAGCCAGGGACTGTCTGTAAAGTATGCACACAATTTATACATGTGATTCAATAACAATAATGCATATCTGATTTAAGGCACAAAACCCCTTCATTCATGAAAAAAGCATATTAGAAGATCTCATAGAAGGAGAGTTGACTCCATAGCCACCTTCAAAATACTGAAAATGACCCACTTGTATCTCTTGAGGTCTTTTTGTGCCATTGTGTCGCTTTTCTGACATGGGATATGATGCAACCTATTTGTACCATAAGCCAAACTACTTCCACGTCTACTTTAAAAAAACCCCAACAGTAAGCATTACTGAGAAATGTGCAGAGGGGTTCCTTCACTGTTGCTGGTCTAGAAAATATGTTTAGGGACCAAAACAAAAAGAAGTCTGTAATTTAAATACCTTCACTTGGTAACAGTGTCTGTATGTAAAAAAGAAGTACATGGGAATGACAGTTCCCTGGATTTATTACATCTTACATGGGATGCCACCATCCTCCCACTACAGCAGTGTGACAACCTGTGCCCTCTATGGCAAGCCTCAAACCAGAAGCAGGATTTTGAGACCTGAGGGCCAAAAAAGAGGCTGCATGTACAAAATGCCCCCCATTTTCTCATCTTCGGTCAAGTATTTCTCTATACAAATTACGTCTCCCATTTGTCATCACAACAGCACTTGGTCAACTGTTACCCTTTCGGGAAACAGGTAAAGCAGTTGAGCAAACCTGTCCTTGGGGAAAAGAAACATGCTTAGAGTTGCTTGGGCTTCTCCCATCAAGCTTGGAAAAAGTAGTGCACTGTACAGCCAGCACTGGCACAGAAAACCAGAACAAGCTGGTGTACAGGCTCTGGACCTCCCTCCCTCCTTCGAAAAGTCAAAACTGTGTTACTGCTTACCACCAAACAAATAGCAAGGAAAGCTGGAATCCCACAGAAAATACCACCTCAGGAATTTTGCTTCTGGAGTAGGATTAAAAACAAATAAAGAAACCCCCAAGCTTACAAAACTTTATAAAGCCTGAGATTCTCAAGACACCTGTTCTGAAATATTTTCTTAAGACAGATTCTTCTCACGGATTTTCATCACCCCTCTTCTTCTCCTTTGTGCATTTCTTCCTGCCACACTAATATTACCGTGACAGTTCAGTAAATTTCACAAAATACAAGAGGGATCATGTTGTTGAAAGCCCATAACTCTGAGTACATATATGCCCAGAGGCTGCTGAGATAACTGCAGTAACAGGCAGAATTTTGTTCCTGAATCACACACAGTTTTAGCTTTCCTCCTCAGACAGAAATGCTGCTGGGTGGATACTATCTTAATCATGGTTTGGTGAGGTTCCTTTGCACACTGGTTGGATGGAAGTGTCAGGAGTATGTTAGAAGACGACTGGCAACTTTATAGGATAGACAAGTCACTGCTGTCTCAGTTTTGCCCGATTTTCATCCATAAGTTACGTTAAACAACTACTCCTCTAACGCCATGTACACAACTCCAGCACCAACTGCAACCTCTAAGAGACATGGCACAACACATGAAAAAATTCCAAATTAAGGGAACTCTTTTCCAAACTTGTGAAGCAAATAAATACATTCTAACATGGTTCTCACCATCAGCACAGCACACATATACCACATATCCTCTCTACAAATAACGAGAAAAGTGCTACCACTTTTAACTAAAGACTTCTAAGACAGAGCACAGGTCAGCAATTTTCATTTACTTTTTCATGCTGGTATTTTGTTGGGTTCAATGATTCACACATTTATATACCTTAAAAGGGTTTAACATGCACAGAAAGTACTTTCAGATATACTACAGAAACATCCTACTTGCTGAAATGAAACTACAAGTCTCGACTGCAAGTGGATAGCATGTCAAAAACCTTAGGCAACAATGATTTAATGTTGGTGCATTTCCTTGCTCCCAAACCAGCTAAATTCTACAGTAGACTCTCTGTTGCCTTTTGTTATGAGAGAGAAATTTATTTCCCCATTATTAATCTCTTCTCAGAGGTTTATGTTTAGGATGGCACAACATTTATCTGTATCTTGAAAATAGATTCTTTTTAACTCCTTTTGAAAAGTAACCACAACGTAACCATGACTATAAATCCACTGATCACCTACATTTTGAATGGCATATTCAGTCCTACCCTCCCCCTCTCAAAAAGGATGGAAAAGAATTAGAAAATGTTCAGATTATTCAAAGGTTCTAAGGCCAGTTCAAAAGAAGGGATTAGAAAACTGGGTCTCCTCTGATTGGAAAAAGAGATGACGGAGATGGGACTATGACAGAGTTCTGTAAAGTCAGAATTGGCAAAGATGAAGTGCCTAGGAATCAGCTGTTCCCTGTCCCCTCCAATACAAGGACTAAGAGGCATCACAGAAAACTCAGAAGTAGCAGGATGAAACAAGATGATGTGGTTCTTCACTAACATGCCGTGGAAAACCCTGTCAGCAGCTGAGACAGGTTTAGAAGGACCAAACAAGTTAATGGAAAAGGAGTATGTTGAGGGTTGCTAAATATCATCACTTCTACACACAGCCCTTGAGACACAAATAACTGGAGGCTGAAGAGTTCCTCAAGGCAAAGCAACCCATACACTTGCCCTGTCCTTCTCCCCTTCTTTAGGCTTTTTCTTTTGGCATCTGGGCTAGCTGACCTTTTGGAATGCTCTCAGGACAGATACTCAAATGTCTGTAAGAAGGCAGATGGAGACATTTTGCTTTTTATACCTATTTGTATAAGCAGTATATCTAAGTGTGGTATTTTACCTCTACCATTTGTGAATAGTTAATCCTCATTACAGAAGAAGAGTTACTACAAAAGAGCTCTTTCAGAGGAATTGCCATCAGAGAAATGTATTGTTGAGAAGTAATTAAGATGTTGAATACTGACTGCATCCCTTGTTAGAATCCAGCTATTGACTCTGAAGGAGATCCTGTATGCCATCCCAAAAAAAGACAAGAGTTTGGATAGTTAGTCAAGGTAGCTATTAGAAATGAATGATATTTGTTATGCAAACATGAATCTCTTGCATAAACTCATGTCAGTTTTGAAGTAGTTTTTATAAGATTGGTGTCAGCTGCCTTTCTTAACAGGAATCTCTTTTGACTGAATTTTTCTGCAATGCAGAGCTGTTGCCTCGACATTATACAGATGAACAAAAGGATTACAGGATGTCAAAACATCACAAGAATTCTTTGCATCAGGAGCACAAGCCTAGTATTTAGCCTCCAGCAGGGCTGGGCTCTGATCTTGGGAACATCCAAGAGATAGTCTACTGAATATACAGTAATAAGCAAAACTCTCAATTCAGAGGTGTAAAGTTACACCTGACACATGACATTTGGATATCAGATATTCCTGCTTGGGGGGGGAATAAAAATCCACACAAGTGCCTCTCAGACATCTTGCAGAAGGCATGAGTCATTACCTGTGACTGTGAGCTGATCAGAGCAGACATGCAAGGGCTGGTGACAGTCCCCAGGTGATGATGACACTTCAGCTGAGGTGTGCTGGCACACGAGGCAAACTGGCAGCCCTCCAGCTCTGGCATTACCTGTGCTGCTGCTCCAGGAGAAAGTGCAGTACTTTGTCCAAGGCTTTGTGGGAGCCAACCCACTCCACCTCCGCCACAGGTGAACACACACAGGAGGGACACTGAGCCAGAAAGACATATTCAGTCTGTAAGAACCACAGTGGGGTGCAGAAGGCTCCAGAGAGGAGTGACATCTGACTGGAGAAGTAGGCATTCTTCCCCATGGCTTTTAGGATGTGCCCTTGGAAAAACAAGGAACTGAGCAAGCCACTCAAAGCTATCACTGCAAAAGCAATGACTTCAGCACATCCAGCATTTACAGGAGAACATCCAAGACCTTCTTCTAAATAAACTGCCAATTAGCTTGTCCACAAGTGTCAAGTTCTTGCCATTAGGGCAGGGAGCCTTTCCCTGAATAATTATTTCCCTGAAATTATCTCTGAGATGCCTTAGGAAGGGATATGACATTTTTCTTCAAATGCTTGTACACAGAAGGGAAAGTGAAACCCCTAAGGAACGAGAATTTTAAATTTTGGATGTCCACAGAGAAGGAAATAATATTGCTGATGCTGCTCCTGTTGTGGATAACATGTAAAATGTTTTTCTGCTCCTTGGGGAAGAGGAAAGGAGTGTTTTTGCACAAAAACAGAGGCAAACAGTACAGAGGCTCTGTACAGAGCAAAATGATGGTTTGGGCATTAAAGAAATTTATTTTTTCATGAAGAGAAATAACCAATGGCAAAAATTCAGTTGCCCACAAAAGGCACAGCTTCTTTGCAGGAAAAAAAAAATTGGGACAAGCAAAAGGTTGGGACAATGTTATGGCAGATATAGGCAATGGCAAGAGAGAAAATCTTGTTATTCAAAAATGCTACTTATGCATCTTTTTACTTCACAAGGCAAAGACATCTTTATCCAGTGCAACAACCCAGGTCACATCAAGGTGAATTTCCAGTAAGATGCTATGGCTTACAGAACAGGTCATGAATATTTGATGTGCCCTTTAAATATCTTAGTATCATCTCTTCAAAAGAATTATCCTTGCACAGGCCAATGAATCTTGCATAGATTCACTGCTCTCCCCTGTTTCCTTAACTCTCAGTTTAAAAAGCATACAAATAACTTTGATCTAAGCATGTTTTCCCATTTAGAATAAAAAAGGAAACCTAACATTTTGCAGGTATTGTTAATCCTGTTTTGACGCAAAGAGGTGGATTAGCAAATCACAGTCTCTACAAGATCCTGTATTTTTCCTTACTTTATGATCAAACTTGGTTTTGCTAGCATCAGTTCCCACAAAAGTTTTCTTTCCCATGTATTTATATTCACTGAAACAGCAGATAAGTAAAAAATCCCTTAATAATAGGCTCCCTCTCTATACTCTTCGCAGAAAGTAACATTATGAACCTTTTTAAGCAGGATCTTTGTGCCATCCTGTCTGCAAGACATTGATCCTGTAATGAAGCTGGAAGGCCAGATGGAAAGAACAGGAACTGGTGGAGTGGTACATCCAACGTGCAGAACAGGCCTTTGCCGTGTGTAGTCCACCCTGCCCGTGTCATTACCTTAGGAGAAACATAATCCTTGCTATTATCTGTATTACCTTTGAGAATGACCTGGCCTTAAAGGTGGGGCCAAGCAGCACGTCTGGACTCAAGCTCAGCTTCAAGGCTGCTGTGGCACATAAATATTGATGCAATCTTGGGTACCTCTGTGGACTTGTCACCGTAGGATCTGCGTATTTTTCAACACAGCCATGTCCACTTGAGTGGGAAATCTGCTATTACTGACCATCACAAGTGAGTGACTGTGACCCAAATATTCTAAAGGGGCATCCACAGAGCATTTAAGGTACCAAAGCCAGTTAGCTGTGCTGGCAGTATGACTGAATTGCTGAGTAGCACAACTTCTTGGTGGCCTTCACCTCACCAAGGTGAAGTACTTTTAATGGTGGCCATAGGAACACAGAAATCATACCTACTCTGTAAAAGTAAACCTTTACAAATAAAAGATTAAAAATAAAACTTGTATTGTCTGAGTGAATACCAAAACGCTTCAGGAAAATCCAAGAGTTTCAAAGAAAAATGAAACAATTAAGTGGAAGAAGAGAAGAAAGGAAACATATGACTAAGAATAACACATGGGGCTATAGAATCCAGTAAAATTTGCAGTGTCTAAGAATCTCTCTGAAGAGGACAATGCAAGTTTGTAAGAGAGATTCTAACTAAGAATAAAAAGCTCCTGCACAACTTGTGGCTTATTTATGCAATCTGCATTTACAGTACGTTTTTACAGAGTTCTCTCTCTCCATGTTCCAAGGAACCAGGCTTTCAGTCTTGTCTCTGCAGCATGAAGCAAACAGGCTTCCTCCTCACTCCCAAGCCCATTCCAGGCTTTTAAGTCGCAGGTAACGTAATTTGCTATCAGCTGTTACTGGGAATTCTAACAGGTTATTATGCTGCCCACTGATCTGCCATGTTAAAATGGCTAATTAAAGACACTGAAGAAACACTGGTGACACCCCTGGAGATCCACCACTGAAGTATGATACCTGATTTCAGCTGAACAAGAAACGTGTGTCTCAGTTTCTTGTCTTCCAATCAACACACATTTTCAAGCATAAAACACATTATAGACTTATTACAAGGTTGAAAAGTATTGTCTTCTATTTCCAGTATGGACATGCCATACATATGCTAAAGAAAAACTTTACATTTACATTAATTTTTTGTTAAATATTAGTAAAAGTGAGAAGAGCTAGCACACTATAAATGCATCTTTGTCTTTTACAAATACAGATTCCAAGAGAAAAACTCCGATCTTTAACCTAAATATCTTTCTATTTACAGATGTAGTGCAGGCTTTCACCTTCCTTCAGTACCAAGGTCAAGCTCTGAAAATAGAGAATGGAAATAATTGTGGCTGTGGTGAGGAAGGGGGAGCCTGAGTCCATTTTTATGGAGTTTATTTACAGTCATAAATCTCTGACCACGTGATGACACTCCTTTGATCACTTCTTTGCATTTACTCTAAGAAAAAGTATAAAATACAGTTTTAGAGGGCAGGATCAGACCAAACGTCCCTAATAATTTGTGTGCTGTTTTGACTGTCCGGGGGTCTTTGGTGGTGGTTAAATATACCCTATTCAGACCCAGAATTCCAACCCACTGTTTGAAGACATGAAATCCCAATGACAGCCTGATAGTAAGGAAGCCAGAGTACTGCTTTTATTCTGGGGAAAGGAGGAAATGGTTTGCAAAGTAGGTTCTTCCAGTTGCTGGATGTGCAAAGTGATAAAAATGTAAGACACTTTTTATTGCTTTACCTCCAGTGGCACAAGGATTGAACTAGATGTCCATACTGGTTCTTTCTAGTTTGCTTACAGTGACTTCCCCAAAGAAGGCAAAGTGACAGGTTCCCTAGGCAATCCAAAACGAGACTTGCATATAAACAAGTTTGAGGCTCCTGACTCATGAATGATTAAGAGGAAGAATATTGTGGAAGCTGTGGGGAAAAGCAACTGAGCCATTTTCTTAAAAGAAAGTAATTATATGAAAGATGTTTCTGGCCTTACAGCCAATACAACCCAGCTGCTTCCTTACAAAAAAACCGCTTATGATAGCAAAGAGGTACTGAAAATGTGATCAAATGGTGTACCAAGGGTAATGGTCCTCTCTTGCCTCTTCTGTATGACCCTACTCAAATTAGTCAAAACTACTGTGGGGAACTTCCTCAGTCAAAAATCCGTGTTACACATCACCACAGCAGAGGTGAAACAAGGTACCAGGGGTGGAGTTCATCAAAGGGTACCACTTGTTGCCAGCCTGGATTCTGACACACAACCCGCAGTCGCAAGACACGCGGAAGTTACTATTGATTTGTTCTGACTGCTTTAGAAGTGCAAGCACTTTCTGTTTCTCTCATCTTTCACACCATTAATTATCTTGAAAGAGAGCATGGTGTACAGACAAGGCTCGTTATGGAGAGAGCTGTGTGACTGAACATGAGGTGACAGTGCAAGAACATGACTGCAGTACCACGGGATTAGCACAGGCAGATAATTTTGCCTTTATTAATGCCTCTGAAGGGCTAGTCAGTAATAAGCATTTCTGAAAAATGCAAGTTCTCTTTGGTTGTAAAAAGAAAGTAACCTTTCAGGCAGTTTATCACTCCTTTTTACTCAATACATCCTTTGTGAAAATCCTAGATCACAAATTTTTTGATTTACAGTCTTGGGCAAGAAAAAGACAAGAGCACTGAATTTCTCACCATCCTAACCAACACTCTGGCCAACATGCTCACTTATGCAGGCACACACAGATCCACTAATTAATGTTCTAGTACTGCAACAAGCTCTCACAATTGCAACAAAAGAGACCTGGCAGAACATGAACCAGCCAGGATAGGTTCTAGCAAATTCTAGTTCCAGCACGAGTTATGATAGGTGGTGCACTTTTTAGCTGTCAACTTTGGTTAGCAGAAGCTCTCCAAAGAAAAATACAGCCTTCTGGGGAAAACAAGGTCAGTGATTCAAGACTCAGTACATTTCTTCTTATTCAGTCCCAGCCACAGCCTTGAAATGAAGTGATAAAGAAAGGCTTCTTTCAGCCTCAGTGCCCACATTTCAGAAGGATGGATCTATCTAATGCAGTATCATACACTCAGGAGAATAAATAAAACACTACGGGATTCTTGACTTCAGCTATCATTAGACTACTTTCCTCCTTTCCCCCCTCCCAAAATGGAATGCTCTGAAACTGTGTTTACACATGCTAGTTAAGGATGCCAGGTGCTCCCCAGAGTCTCACATTCGTTTATGCTCAGAATACTCAAGCTCCTCTCAGCACAGCTTCCCCTTTTACCTTCTGTCGCTGCTGAATGTTGCTCATTGTGTCTGGCTGAAACTCCAGCTTGTCTGTTCGGCAGAGCTTCCAGTATAAAATAATAACAATCAGGAGCACCACAGCAACTGGGACTGCCACCCCAACAATAATCCACAGGTTGCTATTCTGTGTCTCTGAAGCAGAATCCTTTATCTTCTCCACAGCTGTAAAGTCAAAAGGAAGACAGCAATATTAGGTGGGTATGTTTTAAACTGAGGGCACTTCGAGGTTATGTATTTTTATGTTCTTGTAAATGCTAGTTAAGGAATTTATCAGAAACCAGTTGCACATCACAGGAAATGTCATACCACTGTAGGTTAAGGTATGGCATGCTCAGGAAGCATGGGGCAGGAGACTGATTGTCCTGGCCCACCTTCTGAAGATCTGTGCTTAAAATACTAATGAAAACGCACTTCTGCCACATCATCCTGCAACCCAAAACTAAGCTGACACAGTGAAATGGGTCTAAAAAAAAACGACTCTACCACTAGCAAAGGTAAGATGGACTTTCCCACATTGCTGCCTGTTGCCTGCTTTAAGCACTATTACCAGCTGCCTCTTCTCCTTAACATTTTGTCACCACAATCAATTTGACCCTCCCTCCACCAAGGTGTATAGTTCTGCACTGTTGATTACTTTTTTTCTTCTCTCTGTTTCATTGTCAGTGTGCGAGATCCTTTAGTCCCAAACAGAAAACAAAACCGCCGGAAAGTGTAATCAAACAAGTCATTCTTGTAAAAAGTAGACTGAAAGAAATGACAAAACTTTCATTTGCTCTATTTTGCATAGTGGTTACATCAGGGACTAAAAACCATAGCAATAATATATTTCTAGACAAACTGATGCGCTTTCTAAAAATTATGTTTTCAAGTTAAAAAGAATATTTCTAATTTTTTCTATATATCATTTTATTAACGATGAGCCTAGAGCTTAAAAGAACATATAATTCTTATGTTTTATACACCTAACAGCTCATTTATGACATTATGTTTTCTGGTACAAAAATAACCTTTTCTTGGTCTAGTTTCCTCCAATAAGAAGCATTTTAAGATTTCTATGACTCTATGACCCTTAAATTACTAATGTTAGGTCAAATACAACAAGTTTCAACATGCACAGCAAGCTATAAACACTTCATGAAGTTTGTTCAACATTTATCATTTTTGTAAAGAGAATTTATTCTTGCAACTTCTTTCACTTCTGTCTAACCTGCATTACAGTCCATTAATGGATATTAAGCAGATGTATATGAGCTACTGACCTAACACAACTGTGTTAATGAGGGACAAAATTTAGAAACACATACAGATGGTACAATTATTACTATTTTCTTATTTTTCTTTCTGCAGAGAATTTTAAGTACCAGACACATGCTTGTTCTGTTGGCAAAATACCCTGTGGTACCATGTAACTCATGCCTCCATATTGCACAGAAATGAGAAAAGGTAATTAAGCATTCATACCAATGAGGTATTTTGCAAATCATACCTGTCTGTTCCTGAGACACTTTTAAATTTCTTTCCTAATTGTAACATGGAATTCTGAGTAGGTATTCTGTCTCTGAATAATACTGAACTACTTACTGAAAATCATTTATATACCAAGCCTCCCGAATAAAGTAATTATATGACTTTATATGACCTATCCTATTCATTCTGATGTACACCTAGTAAAAAATCACACTACTTTTATATTAAATTCATTACAAGATCATATTATTTATATAATACTGATGGACAAACAAATAAAACCAAGGTCAATCATATTCAATGGAGGTAATAAATGCCCCAACTACCATTAGTGCACATCTTTCACAGAAAAAGTAACTCAGACAAAAAAGCAGTGACTTGTGTTAAACTTCACTGCCATTACTCAGCTAAAGGAAACATCCATTTCATACCAACACCCTCCCCTCCCACAACTGTGGGGTTTGTGCAAGCTCCTGGGCAAGATAAACTGTAAAGAAATACTGGACTAGCAGGATGAGATGAGAATGGCAGGGAGGTCTTTAGTTAGCACAGTGCTTTTCCAGCACAAGCATGGAGGGAACGCAGTGAGGCTTGACTTAAGGATCTTGCTGCAACCCTAAGCTCAGCAGGGTCTTTGAAAAGCCAAACGACACCACGTAGCTCACTGCAAGGCTGCCAAAGCTGATTTCCTCAGGAGTGTCACAGCTGCAGCATTCCAAGAACAAAACACTGCAGAAGTGGGCACTGTGCAGTGCCATAACCTCCAAAGCTGAACTGAAGACACCCTTCCTGTTTGCCTTGGCTGGCATCCGTGTGGATTTGACAGGGCTTACGCTGTGCAACGCTGCCTTCAATGCGGTATCCAAGGATGATTGCAGCCCGCTGGATATCGACTCTGTTCATCAGGTCTGAGCACTTCAGAGCACTCAGTCTCTCCCCATCCTGGTCCTCCACAAAATAGATCAGCTCCACAGGGTTATCAACACCAACTAACCGTGACACATTCACGATCTGAAAAGAAATTGCAAAGCTTTTACATTTTAAGTTGTATTTACTTGGAGCTCCCATACATTTGGCCTTACAGTCCATGCTCTCTCTCCCCTGTTGTAACAGAAAGGAAAATTTCAAGGGACGTGATCCCTTGTATAATACATTTTTATGACAAACCTTTTTTTCCCCCCCTACTTGTATCATAACAATGTACAGGCCTGATAAGTAAGAGAACTGCTTTTACTCTAAAGATGCCATCACTGTGCCACCCTGGAATCCTCTACTGCCTTTAGCAATTGTTGGTTAGTAGGAACTAAGTGTGACTGCACTTTTCCCTTCTCTAAACACCTAGTCTAACTTTGATTTGTTATTCATAACACACACACCTCTTTGCTCCAGTTTTTCTAAATGTTAAGCAGCTACACAGGTGAATATTCTGTTAGCATCAAGTAAAACTGTTTGCTCTGATTCAACTTAAGCACTTGCACAGTCACCTTCATCCTCCAAACAGCTCCCCTTGGCAACCACTTTTCTTCAGGAAGGAATGTATTTGATGCTGTGGGAAGCAATTCTTCCTACCTACATCTAAAGACATTAATAATCAAAAGAATGCATGCTATGAGGAAGCCCTGTAGATACTCTCTAACCATCAAACATCTACATTGCATATGACAACCACATAACTCTGAATTCCTGTAAAATTACATCTTTTTATATAACAACTCTCCTCTGTTTAACCATTTACCATGTAATGGTGAGCTCAAAAAAGAATTAGGACAAAAAAATAGTACGAGGTATTCTGTCATGATTTTTTCCTTTAAAGAGTGTTTGAAGGGCTCTGGAAGGAATTGACATAAATAGAGCAATGTATTTTGCTTCCTTCAGAATTATCCTTCTGCTATAAAGTACATATTTAATAAATGATAATCTCAGAAACTGCCCATAGGCCTAAAGTAAAGCAAACACACAAATGTTTGCATGTCTGAGGCTTACAAAAGCAAAGCTTTGTATTGTTTTCTTTCCTAGATTCCAACTAAACAAATCATGTTGAAGGAAAGAAATTGCTTGTTGAAGCAATTTCTAGCTCAACAGGAATGATGTCCTGGTTTTGGGGAACAGCAACTCAACATGTTCTAAAAAAGCATTTCCCAGGAACGGTAACAGCAAGATGCGTGTGTATATATATATTTTTTAAAAAGAGGGGAAAAGAAAGAGACAACAGAAAGCACAATTGTCATAAAAGTCTTATAGGACAAATCAACTGAAAGCAAAGAACAATGTTCAGTGTCAGCCACATTTGATGCAAGAAACAGCATATCTACAAATAGAGCAAAAAAATGTGCAGATCTCAAACACAGCAAGAGCTGCTAACAGGACCTATTAAACGATGCTGCTGCTCAGCTGAACACCCTTCACTCTTCTACCAGCGAAGGGGCAACCAATCCCTGACTGAAGGTAACAAAACAGCATCAATTCAACACACGTATTCAGCAGCTGAAAAGCGGAATCTGGCTTCATGGACCACAACTATACAATTAGTTAACAAATGTCTACAGCTTTATATTATGCCTGCTTCAGCTGGCTTGCCACAGCCTGGTATCAGTGCACAGAGCAGCAGGGTGTACACACTGCTATCTGCTTCCAGCACAGATGAAACCTTCCCAAACAGCACTTAACTCACATGGAGGGTCAGGAGTTGAAAGGCCACGTGGGACTGAAAATCAATGGGTTCTTCCTTTTAATTTTATGAAACCCCTCTGCATGTAGCAAAGCCACAGAATCAGAGAAATTTAGAAAATTCTCAAACTGAACTGTCATATATTTTATGGCCTGTGAAGCATCCAAGAAGCACTATAATTATGTGTGTTACACACACCAGGTAACAGTCCCGAGCTGACTGAACGGGTTAACCAAGGAACTTCTCCCCAGCTGCCTTTAGAAAAGGCAGAGGGTAGGAAGGACAAGACTCCAGTGCAAGGTGTCACAACTGAGACTGTACAAATTTTAACACAGAATTTAAAACAACAGCATATGGCTCCCTATGCTGAGGAACAGGGATGAGTGAGAACAGTGAGAGTGGAAGAAGTAGCTGGAGGTATTTCAGCACAGTATAGAGAGCATGGGAACAAGAACAAAAAAGTTCAGCGGAGGAGCAGGATAGTGCTGACAAACTAAGCTCACTATTTTAAGCTAAGTTTTATCTGAAATAATTCATCCTGAATACACAGTATTTTATGACTGCTCACACCATACAGAGAGAAGCTGCAGACAGAATTTCAAAACCATGGTTATGGATTTCTGTTCTGGGAAAGCTGATGACTAGCAGGGTAGTCCAGAAGCAAATACAAGACACTTAGACTTGTACATAAACACAGTAACTGTGACACTATCAGTACCTCAGTTTTCATCTCTGTCACACTGATTCACTAAATTTTATTTATTGATTGTTTTAACTAGCCTCTGAGTTTGCTGCAACAGAGGAAATGGCATACTGGGGCTGAACCATTTTAAATCTGGTCACGGAATTGAGGTACACAGTCACTGTGCTTATTTTTTATAGAGTTTCTGTATTCTAAGTTTTGTGACACATGGTTCCAAATTATACTCTTCGTGCAGCTTCAGACTGGTTTAGTCTCTGTCCTTGGGAGTGCTAAGAATGCAAGCAGAGACAAATACTGTTTTCCAGGCATCCAGCAAAGCAGCCCACATGTAAGGAAGCATTTAAGCATTTTACATTTACACTTTGGCAGTGAGGGATGACACAGGGAGGGAGGAGACAGAAGAATTTCAAACACAGGAGGCAGAAAGGGCGGGAGGGGAGAAAAAAAAAAGATGGAAAGACTAATTCAACTTCTGTGTACGTAAATGACACCATTTGTTGATACTAGATGTGCCTTTAACCTCCACAGAGGAAAGGCTTAACTGTGTTCAGGTGTCAGTAAATTTAATTTAAAAAGTGTTTTCAAGTGAATATCATAGGTCAGTGAACAGAGTTGCCTTGGTAACAAAATCTAGTTCGTAATTTCAAGCAGGGAAATACAAGTGGTAGGGAAGCTCCCAAGGCATTCTCACAGTCCCAGCCAGCCAGCGGGATGTTCTGGTCAGGAATCCCCACAGGAGCAGGAACCCCTGGGTGAACTGTTTCAGGGTCTCAAAGGCATGAGCACTACTTAGAAACAAGCAGATATGCACACACAATCTCCACAGCTCATGCACGAGGATTATTTTCCTTTCTTTGCTTCATTCATCACCTGGGGGAAAAAATAATCGAAAAAGATCCTCTTTCTGTCTTATTAAAAGTAGGAGTGTAGCGTCTGGGCAATTAACTCAAGCTGTATTGTGGCTTGGACAGCACACAGATATAGGAACAGGCTGTGAGCAACCAGGCAGAGGGGCCAACTGCTGCCCGGGACGGCCGCTGGAGGGGCCAAAAGCCTCAGAGGAGAAGGTGAAGCAGCAGCAGTGCCCAAAGGTTTTATTTATGAACCTAAAAACTCAGAGCAAGACAGGCTTTCCTCAGACAGGACAGACACATAAGCTGTCAGCAGAAAAACAAGAGAACGAATCTCTGCCTTAATGAAAAGCTCAATTCAGTCATTACATTCCCTCATAGCTGCCACTTCCTCACACATACTGCAACTAAAATACTGCCTAACATGTTCTTTCAATCAGAACACTTCTCTTTGTTTCATTTACTAGGATCATCTTTTCACTTTCTGTTAGGTTCAAAGGACCAAGCATGTTGAAATGAAGGAAAACTAATTTCTTTTTATTAGCTGTTGGTGTATTTTTAAACTACACTTAAGCCATTTACTTCCTAAAAAATGTAATGAGAATTATTACAGTAAATTATTGACAAAATACAGCACAGGTCTCTGAAGATGCAATGCAAGCCACATTAAGCATGTGTCTTCAAATTTGCAGCAACAGAAGATGCATATGGAAAATATATATGGCTTACTCTGTGAAACATTAATACAACGTCACTCAAAAATCAGTGGATCTATCAGAAGTCTAACAGCCAGGTGTGAGGCTTCAGAGGGGTTTTTGTACATAATGGTTACAGGCTTTTTTCTCTTTTTATCATGGAGTGCCACCTGTTAACAGCACAGACAGTCAGACAGGAGGGGGAAGCCTGCTATTTGGGTACCCTCCAAAGCTCTTCTTCAGAGTGTCTAGGTTTAAAGCATAATTTTTAACATTCTTAGGTACTAACACATGCCTTTAGAAATGCAATCTAAACCTCACAAGGTATCGCTTCTATTTCCTGAGCATGTGAAAGGAAACTAATATGCCTGCAGTAACATTCACATATAATTGCTTCACCTCCTGACCTGCAGTCCTGATTTTCCACAGAGCTTAGAAATGTCACATTTCAATACACTATAAATATATTTCACCTCAGGAAAAACTCTGGTCTACAGGGTCACAACACAAGTGAAATGTGAGTCTGGTCTTTAATGGATATATGCATGTTCTGTTAACAAAACTAAGCAATGCTTTTGTTGCTGGCAGCTTTTGTTCTTATTTTCCCTTCATTGTGCTCTACTATTGTAGCAGTCACTGATTTGTGTGCAAGAAATATATATAGGAAAATCTGAATGTAAAGCACAAGAAACATCATTAGTTCTCCCAGGAGGCACAAACACACTTCAAACAGAGTTTATGAACTTGGCTATGAGGAACAGAATTAACAGCAGTAAAAGATTTATAGCAGATGCCTATGGACAAGATCCTCAGCTAACAGGGGAACACCCTTGAAAGAAGCCATCCTTCACTCTGGAGCCCACTACCATGTGCATCAGTCCAGCTGCACACAACAGCCTCTCCAGCTGTCCCACCCGTCACACACCTCGCTGCAAGGCATCTCTTCAGCCTCCCTTCTTCCACATCTTGATTATAGTTCTAACCACTTGAAAGTGTGGGCTGAGAGCACCTGGAGAAGCCCTGTGATGGTAAGACGTGCTGATTGTAATGAACAGAATCCTCCTCTGCCCAAAGACAGCAGTTGGCAAGCTCTTTGCACTAATTAGGTGGCATAAATAAGCAGCACTGCTGTCTGGAACACGAGCTGCAGACCTCATCTCATGGCCCAGTAAGTAATACAAAGTCAAAAGAAAAATGCTGTATTTTCACTTTCCAAAATACTACTCTCTATCTAAAAAGGATGTGCCCATAACTTTGTGCATGAAAAAATAAATTACCTGAGCTTTACTGCGCAAAGTCATAAAACTGTAATCTAAACATACACATTTTATAGGCTGGGGTATCTTCGCTAGCAACATAAGGAATATTTGTTTAATTTATATGCAAAGAGAGGACAAAGGCATAATGCACAAAGTGCACTAGGAGGTGTTGGGAATAGAAGATCTGAAGCAGACACCTACTTGCAGCAATTCAAAGCTGTATGGAAGAAAAATAAAGTAAAATCTCCATTACCAAAACAGATGTTTCTGAGGCAGGAAAACAGAAGTAAGAATATCCCAACATCTGGAAATTTAAGTGGTAGCAAAAACTGTAGGATTAAATTAAATAAAGATAATAGATCTGAAATGCAAAAAGGGCATCTGGGAGGTAAACCAACTGTCAATGAATTAGCCAGAAAAGGAAATTTTTAGGAAGATGAGCCATTAAAAAGTACTTTGGCTTTCAGATTGTGGAACTGACTAGAAAGAACACATCAGAATTTAAAACTTTAAATTAAATATCCAAGTCTTCTTGGACTTTATGTGAATAAATCCACCTGTTACAAAACTCTAAAGCAGCACCGGAATCCAGATAACAAAAGTTGCTACGTGTGCAAAATTTGGCATGATTAATCTTTTTTACCTGTGACCAGGAGTACTGTGACAAATAAGATGTTAAGGGGTACAACGTACTACTCTTGATGCTGCTGCATCAAGCTGCACATGATTCTATTTTGTATTTCTACCCCACTACCAAACCATCACAGAGAACTGTGAAGCAGCTGTCCCAGCAGATTAAATTTTTTCAGATGATCATCCTGTCTCCTTTTGCTAGGCACCTCATGTAAGCTAAACAAGACAGAACGTTTTTAGAATAGGATGTTGGTAAGATAATTTTCAATGTTGTTTCTAAGAAGCCATCAGAAATTTTTAGCAGGAACTTAAAATAATCAGTTATTTGCACTTGTTATGTTTAGCTTAAAAGACAAGGAGAACCCTGGTTTCAGGTGTAAAACACAAGCATCATCAACTAGCTAAACGTGACACATACTTTGGAGTTCTATTTCTCAACTCAAAACCTGAACAACGTTAACTTATTCAGTAATTTATTACACTTTATTTTTCATCCTCTGATTCTGAGCTCTTAATACCTGCACAATGTTGCTGCCTGCAAAACTGGCCCGTCTCCATATGCGCCCTCTGACCAAAGCCTCGTTCAACAGGTGAGCGAGTTTGCGCTCCATCTCAGCCCGAAACACTTCCTCCTGAATGCGCTGGTCCACGACACCCAGGAGAACTGCATGGCACAGAAAGCAACCCGAGAAAACAAATTCATTAGTAAAACTTCTCAGTGTCTTCTCCACAACTTCAGTCACGAGCTTTGAGTCTCCTTGTGACAGCTCATGGACAGCTGGAGAGCACCTGTGTTTATATGGGAATTCTGACCTGTTCAGCTGGAGGTTACATGTTGGAAAAGGGAGACGTTTGGTGGGAAAAAGTCAAAATAAGTAATTTGGTGGGAAAAAAAAATCAGGCAGAAGACTTTTTTGGAACCTTAACCAAGCTGGACAGACCCAGGATAATAAGGAAACTATTTCAATTCTAAAATTGCATCAAATTATGAGTATTCCATGAATTTTTAAAAGTTACTAAAAGAGAAAACAGTCTAAATTATCTGCTTCAACTAACTGCAGTCAAAGTGTTGTATTCAGAAGTGATACAGAGTTGGAGATGGAGAGGGCAAGGGTTCAGAGTCACGGAGAAAAAGTAGAACAGCAGCACATGAATGAAGCAGTGTATTCAAGTGCAACTTCCCTCGATAAGATTAACAAATATGCCAATCACAGCACAAAAAAATGGTTAGCAGCCCTGCTCACTTGGCAAGTAGGTACCCTGGGTCACTTGGGCAGCTAATGCTGAGAGGAATCCCTGAGGGAAAATGAAAAAAAGGGGGGACCTTCACGAGCAGTTAGAGAAAAGTGGAGTGAATGGAGCAATAGTCATTCAACAGATCCAACTGAGCAATCCTCCAGGACAGCAAACCAACTCACTGCTGACTGCATTAAATAAATTCAGTTTTAATTCCCCTCCACTAAAATTGTTTATGTTTTTCAGAAGCCCCTTCTTCTGTGTCTCCACATTTTTTTTTTTAAAGTGTGGTGCTTAATAAAAAGTCACCAAGTAGATAAAATCAATTAAATATAGGGTTTTTTAAAAACAAATATATTAAAGCCACTTTTTCAATTTAAATCTTTTCACTGCAGATGTCAGAAAAAGGAAACATTTTCATGATTTCTCACTAAGATAAACAGCATTTGTCTTCTAAACTCAATCACAGACTAAGTATCTCAGAATTAAACAGCAAAGTAGACAGTGACCTAAGGCTATTATATACACCAAGCAGAAAAGTGTTCTTGCCTGTATATTGGATTTCAGTATCAATGAATTATGCTTAATAGCATGAATTGTATTCTTCAACAGAGGGAGAACACTGCATATCCCAGTGTTTTACGACTGCTGGGATACATGCACATATATCTGGGTAATTTGATATTGAAAACCTTTACATGCATAGATTCTATCATTTTCCTATGTCATGATTCATTACCCTTACAATACAATACACTGATTGAAAGCACTGACCCAGCCAAAGTCTACTAGCTCTTCCCAGAATCCTGCAAGAACTGAGACTACAAAAAATTCCTCTACAGCAAAAAAAAAAAAAAAAGAGAGAGAAGTTGCTGCAATTGGCTTTCAAAATCTTACAGGCAGGAAGTTTATTAAAACCCAAGGGGATGAGATTTCAGAGCTGGAAGAACCCTTTTTTTAGTGCAGGAGTTAAGGGAATTTCCAGCAGCAACGGACAAACCTAAGGCTGAGCAAGAGAGGGAGTGGGTGCAGCCAAAAAAGCCAACACAAATCTCTAAGGAAGGATGCCACTGGATATGAGACACACATAGGAGCTTCTCCCACATTAGTGAGCATTATCTGAAATTCTAAATCTTTCTTCTCTAAAACAAACCATGTGGGCTTCAGAAATTAAGGTGCAACTTGGTTTCCTGCTTAAAGAGTAAAGTGGTGACTGGTGAGATGAGACAGGGAAACCTGGAAAAAAGAGCAAGTCTATGCAACAAGTGAACTGTAGGTAATAAAAGTTGTAGGAAGACAAAAGTGTATCCAGTGGGGCACCTGCACCCTAAGAACAAGTTTGGTAGGCACAGCCTTCTCAGTAGTCAGGCTTAAAAGCAGCAGATCTACAGCAGGCAGGCAACCTCAACAGCCTCTGAGCACCTAAATGCGACAGCTCAACCACATCTGTAAATTACAGAAGAAAACATTCAGAAGACTTTGGTGGGAGGGTTCTTCTGTGAATGAATCAGAAGAGATCAATGAAACGTGATGAAACTCTTTCATGTACTCAGAACTCATCTATTTTCACTCTGCTTTATTCCAGGCATGTTTTGGTAGCAAGTGTCACACAAATAAAATCTTAATTTTCACTTAAAATAGATACCTAAAAATCAATGTGGCATATTGACAACATGCAGAGTAGACACTTTATGCCTGACAGTCTGAGTTGTTTCAAGAATGAGCTGCCCTACAGACAAAAAGTGCTTTGTATGCACTATCAAGGAATTGCAGTAGTTAATTCTAGACCAGGGATTTATACTTCCCAGATATTCCAGGTCACTGGGCCTTTGGTTTTAGAATTTATTCAGCTCAGACATGTTATTACCTCATAAAAATGCAGCACCCTTAAGCCATCGATATTTATGCAGGCTAGTTATCCCACTAACAAAACTAATTGCACTTTTACTTACTCACAGAAGAGAATGTACGTACCTGTTCTCACCCAGGAAGATTTCATCGACTGGGACACATTAAGCTTAGGATAATGAAAGGCTGAAGGAAAAACAGAATGGAGGAAAAACATCGGTAAGAACAGCATTCTGAACAACATACACAAAAACAGAAGGCACTAGATAATTTATACTGTCAGCAAGCATCTTATTTACACAGATGCATTGCTGCTCCTGAGGCAATGCAGACACAATGGCAAGGGGAGTGCTCTGAACGCACGCTGCCGAGTTTGTCTCTAACAAAAAGAAGCCAACTGAAACAGTCAGATTTATTACGTGAAAGACTTCAAGCTGCTGCACCAAGGTCACTGCTCCCAGAAATTTAAAAGCTCACTGTCTGAATGGTGACTCTTACTGAGCTAGCTGCAGGATCAGACTCTTGCTGAAAGGGCAAGGAGGCAACTTGTGAGTGTCTCAGGATGAAAATAAGACCTTCTCTGAGGCAGAAACTACAAGGAAACAATAAATGTAAAGCAAAGAACTAAAAACATTATTTGTGCTCCAGACTTGTGCAGGGGGAAGCATTTAAAAAAACACCACCTTGATAATTTTTTTTTCTTTTTTACAAAACCCACAAATAACTGCATGTAGAAACACTGTTGTAAACAAACCTCACAGCTTTTCTGTTTGGCTTAGCGGCTCCAAGCTTTCTTAATTTTTTAATTTTTCCCAAAAAATTCTGCTCCAGAGTGAAATCATTGCCCCAGTAAGGAAAAAAGTCTGTTTCTACTGACTTCAGTATAGATAAGATTTTTCCCAAGGTTTCCACTGGAGAGCAGTAAAGACATGTTGGGAAAGAAGTGAAGATGGGGGCTGGGCCAACAGTTTCCTCAAGGGAAGTCTTAAGCTTCACCATGGCAATAAGGAAGAGGAATGGTCTTAACTTTCTCAAAATATTTAATCCAGATGCAGTTTGCTAAGCACTATACAAAGGTTAATTTTTAAACCATTTCGTGGACAGAAAGAATGCAGCACATAACAATTAAATGACCTGGCCCATGCTGGATCAATTTAGAATTAAGATGTCTAGAGTCGTGGAATAGTTTGCCACTACTCCATGTTTCAGAGAAGTAGAAAATTAAAGTTTTTCTAATTTAATGATGCAAGAGTTTGTAGACAAGCTGTCCTCTGTCAGTGTACCAAAAAATTGATTATATTGCCCCTTAAAAAACTTACCAATTCTTTTTGTTATGGTAAAAGCAAAAGAATCATTAGTTACATTTTACCTTTTATTTTCACAGATTTATAACTAACTGCTATTGGAAAGAAAAAAAAAAAAAAAAAGAAAATTTGGTTATTCCACCTTTATTTCAACAATAGCACCACTAGTTTCCAGATGACCACCTGGCTGGTACTCTGTGACTTATTATTCAGTAGGGCATTAGAACATGGTCCTTTTTTTCTGAACAGGAAACACTGGCCCTCTATACAAGTGATCAGGATGCACTAAATTTCCAAAATTCTCAGACAAGCAAAAAGCACCTCAGAGTCCGTTTAAACACACCCATTTATTTTGGCATCCTGCTACTCGATTCTCCTGATTGTAGCTTTGAGACTGAAATTCTATTTACTCTAGTCATGCAATTGTTTACTTCAATTTAAAAATGGAAGCTGGGAAAAAAAAGCATAAACTAAACTGAAAACTGATTCTGTTGTTTTCCAAAGCATGGAAAGAGCACGATAAGGAAATCAAAAACCTTCCAGAGACCATAATGCTTTGAACTGCTAGCAGTCATGAGTTTGTTCTTCTTTTAACCCAAAATCATGTTTTGCTTCAATACTTAATGTGCTCTTCACACTTATCTAATTAGTACTTGAAAATGATTTAATTCATGCAAATTGCTGGGTGACTATTCATTTAAACTTTTCACGGAATTAATGCAACTTAAAAATAAACCAACTTGAGCAGAAAATCTTGACATTGAAAAGGAAGATGTGCTGTGATCACTGCCAACTAAGGCTAGGTTCTAAAACTTCACAAAGAATGCTGAAAATTGTCAGAAGTCAGCAAATCCAGGTTCCAACTCTTATACCACAGGTCACTCAAGTGTCTCACTGACACACGTGGCCAGATCTTGAGCTCATCCGGAGCCTCAGCACTGCAGCAAGATCACATTTGCAAGATTTCTAATGTCCTCTGGAACTAACAATTATAAACAGCACTGACTGATTGTTATTCTGAGGGGGAAGCTGGATAGACAAAATGCAATTATTAGCTAGATTGCAGCTGGTCTGCTAATGACTCTGGATACATTAATGAAGTAGATGCTGGCATCATTAGAAGATTCTAACACGCAGCCCCGGAGCACCACACCGTGTAACAGCATCGATTCGATGCTGAATGAAAAGGGAAAGGGTCACCTGGTCACCCAGAGACCTACTGACAGCAATCTAAAGCACATCACTCAGGCAGCGTGGCCACTGCCAGATGCTCCAAGGATCTCTGACTGTCTCCTACGGATGTGTGGGACCATGCAGGATGGAACCGGCATCATGCTGACCGTTCTTATTTCTGATAAATGGAGAATGGTAGTTAAAAGCATGGAGGGAATGCAGTATTGGGAATGAGAAGGCATTAACTGAAAAATAAGATCCCATGCAAATACTGGGGTGTGAGCAATAGAAACACACCGTGTCTGTTTAAAATCTGCTCCAAAATCAAGGCAGAAAAAAATTGCCTAATATTTCTGCAGTCCTTGGACCATTTACAATTTCATCTTTATCCTATTGGCCTTGCAACATCTCCAAGACAGCCAAAATAGATGACATGCATCAAAGTGCTACTTAGCACTGAAAAAACAGCAAGTCCCAAGGGAACTCTCTCAAAGTTCTAATAAAAACAAACAGCTTTATTCAGGGTAAGTTCATGAAGGCAAATATTGCCCATCTACTCCACAGCTAGCCTTTGCTTGTCCTCTGAGAAATCTACCAGCCATAAAGAGATACCAAATATCTAATTTCCTATTATTTTCAATGAACTAGCACCCAAACCCTGTGATTAGACTTGGTTTTCTTTCTGCTGACATGTAGGTCGTGACCATCTAACCGATTTACAACCTGAAACATGAGCTATAAGGTGGACAATGAAAAATAAGCATGGGAAAGGTATAAACTGGACATTTGAATAGAAACATGTTGCTGAAGTAACCTAGAAGTCTCGTGAGGAAAGAAGAACGTCTGGAAGTTTCCAGGTTTGGCCATTTTGACAGCCCTATACCTGCAAAGAACAGTCCAAATCTGTCAAACAACTTTCACTCCTGATCCTGACTCTACACAAGTGGGGAAAAAGCTGACAAAGAATTCCTGGTGTTAATGATGTACTGCACAGGGACAAACCACACAGTTAAAAGTATAAACAGGACATATTATCTACATGACTAAAAACAGTGAGAGGACAGTGTGTGCAAGGTAATGTAGAGTGAACAACTGGCATAGAGCAAATACATTCTTTCAAATAAGGCTCATATTTGGGATACTGATGTCATGGTCTCACTTAATGTCAAGATGCGTAAGTAGCTCCTCCTGATCAACTTCAACCCCCAAAGCTGGGGGTTGAGCCCTGACACTCACCTCACCTAAAAATCATTTCTTCAGATGCAACTACAGCTTATAAAATCACACACAGAGCCCTTAAGGGATAAAGAAAAGTCACTACCAAGAGCATTAACTGTTAGCATGCCTGATAACTAAGGCACAAATGGCACAGAACAGCATGGCATGGAACATTTCATATTTACATATAAACACTAACATACATAGTTTGTTTACATGTAAATATCCAACATTCCTAGAAAAAGTCACACTGAAAGCAGAGGGTTGCATATTTATTCGCACAGACCAAAGCAGCTATATCAATCTAAGGTGCTGTAACACCTTCCCTGCTACAGCTGCTCTGCAGAGCAAGGCAAAGCATGAATGCAGAGTCCAGGGCCTAGAAAACAAAAACATTAAGGCATCTCTCTGCCAAAGTAGCTTCAAGGATCTGGCTGTTGGTCACCCTCAACAGACTGTTGAATAACATGTTTCAAGAAGGATCTGCCCAATGCTGCTGAGCCTTTGGACAAGATTTTTGGCTCTGAATACTGAAGATCTAAAACCCTCAGGCTCAAAATACAGTCACAGCAGCAGTGTAAAAAACTGTAGAAACAGCTAAAAATAACTGGCTGTGGTTGTCTCACTGATAAAAGCGTTTGAACTACATTCATCATTTCTGTGCTCGCTGACAGAAGGACCCACAGCTCTAGTAATCTGAGAAACTATGTTCACTTTGCCAACTTATCAAATAGCACCACAGCTGGTATTCCAGAACAGTGCCTACAGCGCCTATCAAAGCACTACTGGGACCAAACTGGACCAGTTCAAACCCAAATGTGCTGTCCTGCAATGGGCTCAATCTACAGTAAATATGAGCTCCCCTAACAGCAAGCAAGTCAAACGCTGGCAGAATGTTCCTTTATTTAGGACACCTTACCCACCAAATCCTCATGTTTTCTACATTGCAATCTTTGGGAAGATCTCATAGCTCCTAAAAATCCTGACCTCTTCACTCCTTCTACTGTACTTGGCTTTCTAATTGACATGTGAGTGACCACAGGGCTCCATTGGCACTGGCCTGGAATCATCCCCACTGACCAGGCACCATGCACGTGCAGGTAACACACGGAGAGCTCCTGATACAAGCATTAAGGGAATTTCAAATTTCCTAAGTGCCACCAGGAAAGAAAAATACAGTCATCAAATTGTTTGGTTTAGAAGGCACCTAAAGGTCATCTAGTTCCAACCCCGAGGAGAACCATGTACGTGCATGTTTAACAGGAATGTTTTTTCCCCTATGACCAGCCTCTCCTTCAGGATACACCCACCCTGGTAGAAATTCTGTTACCACTTAATTGCACTGTAGCTCCACTGCACAATCCAGAAGATGGATTCTCTGCAAGGGGCAACTTGCAAAAGGACTACAAATATAATTTCAGAATATCTGGACAAAACTAAAAGCTGTAAGAGCTGATGTATTACATCACAGGTAAAGAAAGTGCCCCTCAACACCAAAAATATTACCAGAGACTAAAAGCTACCTGAAATCAAGGGCAAACGTGTAAAAGAGATGACACAGAGTAAAGAGAAGTGTCTTTTAAGCAATCAAGGCAAGAGCAACATTTAATTTGAATTCAGTGAGCAATAAAGACCACAGCCCGCAATGTGAGATGTTCTGTGGCTTCACAAGATAAAAACAAATGCTAGTCATCTATGGACAGGGATTCTCAAGACTTTTGGTCCTGGCTCCACTAAATAGACCTACCACTGCATAGAGCTCACACTCCATGCGAGACCAAATGAGAACAGAAATGCTTAAAGAAAATGAGTCAACAACCTCATACATCTTTTAATTGATTATGGGAGTAGAGGGATCAAAAATGCTGAAAAAAGTTCAATAAAAAGCTTCAAAAAATTAGTATGCTTAAACTGCTTCCAGTAAATGGGGAAGTATCCTGCGCAATCATCTTACCTAGATCGAAAGGTGCTAAGGAGAGCAACTTTTCTGTTGACAGTCACTCTACATTATTTGCACTGACACACACAACTGCATAATGAACACCTGCTACTATTAGCCCTGATTTTCCACTAGATGTTTAACTATATTGCAAAACTCAGTGTGTCAGATGCTATGCATCTCTACAGCTCACAGAAACAACTCCGAAAATTAAAAAGCAGGGTGAGATAGAAGGAATGGGGAACTAATGGACTGAGTCAGTAACACCCACCAGCAGGGGAAGGCAAGGTCTGTTCTCTCATGATCTTGCTTACGTTCATGAGTCATCTGAAAAATCTAACCAAACACAAGTTGTCAATGCTGAGTGTCAAGAAAGCTCTGTTATGCAGGCAGTTCCCATTCATCTACGTTTAGGATGACAGCGGTCTGAAGAAAAATGGCTTGCCATGCAAATGTACATAAAAAGTGAGAAAGGTAATACCTTAAAACGCAATAGACTATATGGACAAATTAATTCAGATGATATGGGCAAATATCAGTTTATGTAGCCAGTGTCCCAGGCTTTCTATAAGTCAGAGACACAGTTAAGTGCAGCACAATCCTGAAAGCAGTAAAACCTGCAGAGAATTAGCAAAGGGCTCTGCAGACATGAGACAGACACACCTTGAACTGCACTTCACAGCAATACTGGTCTGAGTGATTTTCTTTTTTCTTTAATCTGGATTAAGGCAAATGGACTAACAAAACCAAGTTAAGCACAGCTGACCCAGCACAAAAGGAAAGTGTGATGACAAAAGCAGCAAGCTGCTGTAACACCAAAATGCGAGCAGAAAGGGGCATAGATTTGCTCTGCAGAACTCAGGATGCAAGTTGGGTACTTGAAGTTGCATTATCACTTATACACAAAATTACTTCAAAGTTGTAGAGAGGGAAGACACTAGACAAAAGTATTTTGCAGTGTTGGGTAACAGCAAATACTCACGTTCAGCAATCTGCTGCACAGGAAAGCCCAGATAGAAGCTGAATTCCACCACGGACAAGTTTCTGAGCTGCTCGCTGACTTCAGACCCATTTAGAAAACCATATTTATCTCGGATGGCAAAGACAATGCTCACGGGGCCCTGTCGAAATGCCACCCCAGGCCTGCTCAGAGTTATGTTCAGTATCTGAAAACACAGTATTGAAGCAGGGTCAGCAAAATCAAATCACCATTCCATCCCTTCCTTGACAGACTGTTTTTTTTTTCCTCTAATATGAAGAGCAGGGCAATTTACATCAAGACAGAGGAACATCTGTTCCAGATTGGTTCAGCCAGCTGAGTCTCAGAACAGGCAAAGTTACATGTGAATTCCTCTTCAAAGAGTTATCCTTTAAGGTCAATCATAATCCAGAATGATCTGAAAGCTAGAGCCCAGAAAATGATTAAAAAAATACACCTAGCAAGACAGTCAGCAAAATGAATCTAGTCATAGCCTTAGATGAATGCCAAACTGCATGAAACAGGAGAAAGGCATTGATTATGGTAAAAAAAACATTCTGAAAATGAATGTTCTCTTGGTTAAAATCTCCTGCACCATGCACACCCAAAACCCACCAACAGTTAGAAGCCTTTTTGTGGCACTGATACACACAGCAACTGTGTTCATGTAGATAAACCTCTTCTGGAAAATAAGAAGTATTTAAAATAAGTTGGCTAAGTTGATAGTCCAAGAAATTGTTTTGCATGTTCTGTCTTCAGTCTATGCAGTAACATTGTGTCATTGTGTTTAAAGTTCTGAGCACTTCTCTATACGTACTACATAGTGCCTTAGGTACTATAAAATTTATGCCATTTTTCTTCCTGATTTTATTTTAGGGTACCACAGATGGGTATTTATGGTGTCAGTTAAACAATGTAATAAAATTTTTACTGATTTTGGTATTACAACAAAGTTAGATTAAATTTAAGAATTCAAACAGAAGAGGGAATTGGTCTCATTAAATTGAATTACTGACTTTCCAGGGAGTTCTAAGCTCTGCTGTGGGATTCAGTGCTCTGCACATGTGCAATACCTTTCATGTGTGAAGTTCCAGTAGCAGCTGTCACAGACATCATATACTGTAAGTATTTCTAGACCTCAGAAGCAACTAGCATGTTTGCTCACATGATGGCAGGGTCATGTAACTCCTATATTCCCTAACAGGGTCTCCAGCAGGGCAATGAGACCTGAAAGTTTTCTTCCAAAAAAAAAACTTTATACCAACACCTTACTCTTTTATAGTAAACTATGATGGGAGTGACTTTGGTAAGGGTTGGAGCAGTTTTTATTTGAGAAATTATAAACCCTATGACATTCAGTAATATAAATCACCATCTTGGATCATTTTTTCAAAAAGTTTGTAAACAGAGGGATACGTGGTGCCAAATCATTTTGTAGGGGGGAAAACCAACTGACTTCAGGACAAAGCCTCATAGTTCTACATGACCTAGAGACTGCAAGTGACAGCCAGTGAACACCTAACTCATTTAACTGTCTGGATGAGACATGGGACAAGCAAAGGTGAGGGGGGGAAAAGCGACAGACACAAAACATGCTCATCTTCTTACCTGCACAGTGAAGTTGTAGAACTCCTGGTGTTTGTTCACCTCCAGGAATGCCATTGTCAGCCCTCTCTCAATGCGTTGGCTAAAGTTACAGAACCCAATATCCACATTTCGAGGTACAAACTGAAGTACTGAAAGGAAAGAGCAAACATTATTCCTACAGAGAAGTATTTCCACAAGACAGAACAAACAAGCAACAGAATTCACAGGGCTATCATTTTCTTCTTTCATGAAGCTCAGGACACATTCAGTGAAACACCAGATAAAAATACATTAAAAATACATTTTGTGTTGCTGCAGTAAATTCTCTACTCACTAATATTGGTTGCAGCAGCGATTAGATTTCTGAAACATACTAGTGACAAAATACTCCCTGTTTCCTCTTGCATACTAGGAGACCTTCACTATATACACGTGGCTAACTTCACCTGAGTTGATCACTGAACTGGCCACACTGAAATCCTTAATACCCAACCAATCCAGGAAAATCTCAGGAAAAAAAAGCAGCAAATATATCTTTCTTGTAGCCTGAAATACACTATTTAGCTTATCTAAAAGACTACATATTGGATCCATTAATGCATATTTGTATTGGTCTAATACTTTCAAAACACTTAGTAAGCTATCTGTTAAATTTAGATACAGACATCTTTAAGTTCAGAAGAGAGAGAAAAAAAGCACAAGATAGAAAGAGTTGAGTTTACAGGAATGTGATCAGGCACACACACCTGAACTACATGCAGACCTGTGGATTTCCAGATATAGTCTTAACCAAAGAAATGCTACGGTTAGCTTACAGACCCTAACAGCAGTGTTATACAAGGTTCAAAACTGCAAAATACATCTACTGTTCATCTATATAACCACATTAAGACATCACACCTGCACAGTTAAAGTGATGTCTTGCCATACAATTATTAACAGAGAATAAACAACACACGAAACGTTCCTGAACAAAAGTACCATGTTGACATTTATTAACTCCACTTGTATGCTGAGTCCCTGTCGCTACCTCATTACACAGTCAACCAACCAGGCAGGCAGTTTTATCATGCAAACAGGGCCCAAAGAAGATTTTAAATGGCAATACTGACTCTCCAAATCTATTACATAGGTACTATTTTGCTTTAGATTGTTTGTAGTCATAAACTTTGCATAAACCGCTGCAATACAGCAGCCATGGAAAGCTGAATACTACATAAGCAATCCTCCTGCTCATGTTATACATGAGCCATCAATCCTCCTGCTCACCAATTCTCCTACCTCACGACAACACAAAAAGGCAGCTTTTAATACAAATTTAATCTGAAATTGACACAAGCATTACAAAGTAGCTGCACTGTGATTTCATGACTAAATGTTTCATAGATTTTTTTTTTCTCTTCTCACCTTCAGAAACAAGAAAAAGAGCACACCTATCTTGCAACGTACCAAAAAAAAAATCCTGAAAAAAATCATGAAGTGATGGGGTTTACAACTTATCGCCTCTCTGCCATGGAGCTGTAAATTATGCCATTAACAACAAGAATTAAGACCCACAGTAGAACACAGGGTTTTGACTCAACCTTGCATCACAAGTGAAGAAGTGTGAATCAGTACAAAGCGACCTTTTCCCTTCTGTGTCAGGAAGAACTCACCTGTCTGAACCTGGAATCTGTTGTCTGGCACAGTGAAGGAAGGATGCACTGAGAGGATCATGGGGGCCTCCCCACGAAGAAGACTGCTGTTCACAAGCACGTTTATGACAGCTATTGCCGTGTAAACAAAGGGACCAGATGTCACCAAGAAAGCAAATTTGGGGGAAATTTTATAAACCTACAAAGAAAGAAAAAAATCAGAAATTAAAAAAACCCAAACGTGTCAATGTTAAATTTGGCAACATTTTTGGACCCACACAGTCTCATGCAGTTCAAAGCCACCTCATCAAGAGGTAGGAAAATGCAATCTTTATTTTTCAAAGAGCACAGAAGCACAAACACAAGTGCTGTACCTTGCAGCCTCTGCTCCAGTGCATCAGAGAGGCAACTCCCCTGCGCCAGGTGCACCTACTGCAATCTCTTCAGTACAACAGACCAATCTCACCACTTCTTGATTTATCACATCCCCACATATTAGCACTCCTCCTCGCCTACATTCCCCTGGTGTACATAACATTCCCCATACAAAATTCCTGTTTACTCACTGAACTGCTTGCATAGCTTCTGCATTTCAGTCATACACCACATAGTGAATACATCCTATACCATTCATATGTGGCACACAAGGAGTAAAATACACATAACCAATGTTCTTTGGATATAATTTTCACACTCAAGAAAACTTTCTTCCAGGGAACGCTTCTATCTGCTCGTTTCAACACAGTTACCACATTACAATTCTCCTCTTCCAATTCATGTCCTGACTTTGAGTCTACTTGAAAACCCTGAGGAGCCTTAGACATCATGTAAAAGAAATGAGATTGCAAGTTAAATATAGACACACTTATCCACCATTTCTCAGTCACCTAAGGAAGAACAAACTGAAGGTTTTTACTTATTTAAACATAATGCAGTGTCTTCCCTCCTTCAGAGAAAGCCTCTCAATATTAAGAACACCTGTTTCCCCACCATTATTTTCTTCCTTTTTGGTTTACTCCCCTACTTTGCTTTATTTGCCTGTGGCAGTCACACTTCAAAACTACTTTGGGATGTGCAACATGATGGCCTCAGATAAACAATGCAAACCAGAGACCCAAAGTTTCTGGTAAACGTGGACCTCTTAGATGAAGGAATGCTAGCACGTTGCAGATGCCATGCTGGTGAAGGGGTATGTTAGATAACTTCAGCTTCAGGATCAGCCTTATAGAAAAGCACAGTGCCACTTAAATTGAGACCCACATGTTCCTTATTGGTATTTCTGCTGCAGTGTAAAGTGATGGCAACTGTTGAGATGAGACAGCGAGCTCCTCTTTCCTGTCCTCTAAAAAGCATGCATTTCAGGGAGCTCATCTTCACCAGAAGAAACTACCTCAGCAGCAGAAGGAAATGAGAAAAATAATCTATGCTGCTCATTATGCCTTTCTTCTTTCTTAGCCCACAAATATATGCAACATCCATCTTTTATTTTAAATGGATTTAGATCCACAAAACTCAAATTTGTTTGATATGAATAATGTGCACAGCTCTTTTCAGCTCTTCTTATCTGAAATTTTATTCTTTTATCTCATGATGAAATAATCTCTGCAGCTTCAGTTTGTCAAATGGAAACAGCACTTAAAATGGGTAACACATGCCAAAAGAAAGTTGCCCATTACTTGCAAATGAGACTACTTAAAAGGCAAGAAAAAGAGGAATTAGAATTACAAATCCCAGTGACAATTTGCTGGTGGTTTCGAAAGCAATGTATGCTGAGGAAGAGAGGCCTACTGCAGCCAGCATATACTTATGCACTTGAGTTGGGTATTTCAGACACGGAAGCAAGGCTCTGTAACCAACTCAGCTGCCTCCATCTCTGACTGGCTGTGCTGCACCTCAGACACCAGGAGAGCAGCCTACCCTGGAATTAACTGTTTTGGCTCAACAGCTAACACTGGTTCCCTTCTGTGCTTCACTGCATCAGAAAAGCAACAGCAACTCCAGAATGGCCATCCAAAATGAAAATCTGCTTTTAACAGTAATTTTGAGGTAGGCAGATTAGAACCACTACAAGTCAAAACAATAGCTATTTCTGCTTGACATATTGCAGGGTTGTCTTGAATTAGCTCTCTTCAGCTTAATCCATATGACAGAAATAACAGACCCGTGACAGCATGATGCTGTCTACAAGCTAATTCACAGAGAAATCTACAAAGCTATCGAGGCTAGATGAGCACAGCTCATGACTCTGGATTCATGATTCATGAATGAGAATCGCTGCTTTAATGGTTCACAAACCCAGCCAGCCATCCAACCCTCTCTTGGAAGCTTCACCTCTACTGCCAGGACAGCTAGATGCTAACAAATGAGGTAGCTGAACCATCTAATTTTAGAGTGTCCCTATTAAAGTACACAAGCATGGATTTCTTATATTAAAAAGTACAAATTTTTTACTTTAACACCTTGGACCAGAAAGCCAGAGAAGCACATGAAACTCCATGTGCACTTTGGAGCCATTCCTGCTGCAAAAGCAGAAACCTTTAGTAGAAGCACAGAACTCTTAACACCACCTCAAGTTAAGCTATCCCTGCTCCAAAGTGCAATGACTAACCCAACTCTGCTGTTTGCAGAACACAATCTACCTCATTCCCAGCTACCCTCACAAGATAAAGCACATCCAGTACAGAAAGTTTTTAAGCCTCAGTTTACTAGAAGCTAGAAGAGTATTTAGGAAAAACATCACTGTATTGTTTCTCTGTCCCTTATGATGTTTCCTAAGCATTTGCTAGTGATTATTGCCTGCTAAAATACTTGACCAGATGCACCTTTGCCACAACCTAATCCATGCCTACACTCCACTGTATTATACTGTGTAAACATCTGGCAGAAAGCATCAACAACTGATTTCCTCACTACCACCTTACTAAGAAGCCTATAAAAAGCCTGCAGAGGGTGTTTAACTTCCTGAAGATGGACTACAAAGGCTCACAGGTCTTAAAAATGAAATAAAGCTTCTGCTTCTATGCACTTTAGGATCCTAAGGCAACAGTTCTCACTGGTTTCACAGATCTCTACAGTACCAGCCAGAACTTCAGCAGTGGTGAAGCAGTGATGAAGCCAGTGCAAGACCACAAGGTGGCATCTTTGAAAGAAGCATTTACCTGGCAACGAGTGAACTCCTTACTTTGGAGGCAGAGTTCACTGATTTGGGATTACAGGAACGGGTAGGTTATGGACACACCCCCAAAACCACATTAAATACAACAACAAAGTGGCTACGGTAAAAATGCTAAAATGCATGATAAAATTTCCAAGCACAAATGAGGCTGGCAAAAACCCTTTTCCTGTTGGCATGAACTTAATGGCACCAGGGGTCCTGGCAGTGAGTCACTGCCAACACTATTTTATTTCACACCCCAGTGCAAGTCAAGTCAAGAGAACATTGTCTAACAGATCTTACCCAAGTGTCATAAGCTTTACATTACAGAAAGTTGACTAAAATTACTCTTACTCAGACAATGGGGTCTTATTCTTCTGCAGATGCAATATGTTGAGACCAACTAGAAAAAAATTTGAATTTTTTCATTATTCTCACTTCGCTGTAAGGATTTTTCTAGGAAAAAACTGACAGAAGTTTTTTTCATTTGGCAGGATTCTGCCTCCTCTTTTTTCCACTTCACCAACTCACTATGTTTGAAATAATAAAGTAGCAGAGACTAAAGTTTCAACTGAAAAAGTTGAGGGCAAAAAATGTTTTAATCCTCCTTTCACTGCTAAACTTGCTTCCTATTTAAAGTGAGCAGCAGTTATAGCCATCACTGCCATGGTTTTTGTTTTTAAAGCATACATTACTATGAAGTTAAATTTAACTGGACTGCCTCCTGATTTACTGTACATTACATCACAGCAAGGGAACATCTGTGAGCTGTAATAAGAGACACAGTAAAAAAGCAGCTTAGAGAAGTGCACTGCTTTACCAGAACTTGCAAACACACATTGTTTCTGGGTACTTTCAACTAACAAAAGTCAGGTCTGTTTGATTAATTAAGTTTAGCGAGATACAGAAATTCTGTTTAAAATATTGCATTACACCACCACTCAACATACTGCTATTATAGACAGCTCTTTTTCAAAGTAACAGTTTTGTAAGTATTCCACAGTTTGAGGTGGAAACATACTTGCTAGTGATTATTTTAGTGCAAAACCCATATGATAGCAGCATTGTAGAATAAGCAAGACTGATTCAGCAAAGATGTCTTTCCTTTTGATAAAAACGATTTTTCAAAGAATGAAGCTGGACCAGCTGCATTCTTTATAAAAACAGTTACTTCTGAGAAGCCTCGGGACTTCTTAAAAGCTTTCTCCTATTGAGAGCTTTACAAGCCAACAGTAGGCCTGAAAGGCAGGAAGTTAAAGGCGAAAAAATACAAAGCGAGATATCAAATATTTGTTCTAATTAGCCTTCAAACATTTAGCAACAGATTTTGTCTTACTGCTGTTAGTATTAAGGAGGTAAGCACTCCTGTATTACTAAGCTGTGTAAGGTCACTGAAAATTAAGTGTTTCTATCATTATGAACATCTGACTTCTTCTTGACTATTCCAGTTTGCACAAACTGAAGGTCTAATTACAAACCAGCAGAAAAATCTCTTATATATATAAAAATCTAAGTAGCTCATGAGCAGGTGTTGCTACAAGGACATAAACTACATGTAATTTACAGAGGCAGTGCACTGTAGCTGAAGTTTGGCAGGAATTTATAACACTCCTATCTTGACTGAGTAGTAGAGATGTACATCCTCAAACATCAGACAGAAGCTGTTTAATTACTGAGTGCAGTGATCATGGGAGATGCCAACATTAAAGGCACCAAGCAATTCTGTGCATGGAGAAATGCAAGTTATGTTCAACAAACTGCTACTTGAGTTAACTGCATAATGAAAATGAGATCACTGACTCAGAAAAGATCATTTGGTGCTGGGCTATGGCAACTACATGAATACAGAACTACACGAAAAACTGCAAGTGCAGCTGAACCTCATCTACACCAGACATTCCATTTAAGTATTTCCTCACCACTGAAGTATCTGATTATACAACAAAGGTGCCCCCAAACTACACCTGCAGTCTTTTCATCTCAGACAGAGGGTTTGAGACAGAGGTAGAGAACAGAGCCTTTAACCCTCATCTCAACCAGACGATCACTTGGAAGTTAGAAAACAATATTGAAATATTGTTCCAAGATGATTCCTTGACTATCAAAGCAGAGAAGGCTTTCAGAAAAACCCAAGAGTACACGTATTCCTGTGAGGGGGGTAAGGACAGGAGTTGCACCTACCTGAAGGCGTAGAAATAATATCTTACTATTGCACACCTGGATTTTTTCCCCTGCCAAATCAGGCATTTGGGATTCCACCACCTCCCCTGCAAGTGTTGATGGTCTCACTTATAACATAAAATAGCACCAGGCTGGGGACAAGGTTTTGTTTTGTTGCAAGTGCTAAGGATGTAATGAGCTAACAGAACAAACAGACGTGTTTAACAGGTATTCTGAAGGGTAAAAGTTCTTCAGTTTCAATTCACCAGCCAAAGGAGGTGAGCAGTAGAGTCTGGACACTGCTTGCTCACCTCTGGCAAAACCAAGAAAGGTCTGTCCTAGAAAATGATGTCATTCTAAAAGTAAAAAAGTTGACATCATGTCCACATTTTAAAAACACATGACTAACATTTAAGTTAAAATAAAGCTGTCTCTAATACAGTATTGATGGACTGTTTGAATTACTATTTTAGCTTGCGAACTAAACCCACTATTGTATTACACTGATCAAAGAGTACTTGTACACTCTTCATACCACTTACCTCCAGCTCTACTGATCTCCTGAACTGAGCTCTGAGCACTTGTCTGATGGATTCACTGACATTTCGTAGAACAGCTCTTCGGGCCAGCACTAGAAATTAATGTCAGTCAGAAAATACATTTTAGCTTCATCTCTTGGGTTTTGATTCAAAGTTGCGTTTTCAGTTGTGCAGTACATGAAAAAGCAGGCACAGAGATCAGCTGCATCAAACAGGTAAGATGAACAACAAGGACTCGGGTAAAGGTGTGACTGTATCCTAAAAAGTGACTGTAAAGTTTAAGGAACTGTAAGTTTATTTCCTTTCTCTTATTTTGTTTTTCCATACCTAATGTCTTTAGCATTCTGATAAACGAAACTTTTAAAGAGCCACTGAGGCTTTCAAATGGGAAAGTAGCAGCATATTCAGTCTGACTTGTGAGTGAGCCTGCTGTCACAACACAATTAAAAGTTTTGTAGGCAATGCATGGAATGCAGATAAGGTCAGAAAAAAGCCACAGAAAATATGCATCCACTTTTCTCTTAAATAAAAAGTAAACAAACGTGACATTAATTAATGAAAGGTAAATCCACAGAGTAAGAAAGAGCTTTAAAATCCTCACATCCCAATGGATGTCATGTCTGTTACAGTCACAGTTGACACTGTGACAGTGGGTTAAGCAAACAACTGAAAAGCGTCGTGTTGTCATCCTGCATTTACTTTCCATCAGTAACTTGCCTACAAAACTAGTCAAATTACACCTTTAAAAAAAGTCTTCCTCATCACTAGCATAGTTAGATCACCTACATAGCTAGAGGACAAATTTATGCTCATTCTGCTTTATTTCTTACTACTAAATCTTAAGGGTAAAAAATACGGCTCACCACGAAAATACATCATTTCTGCAGCTGCCCTGGATTAGTTTGCTGGTATTGTTTTGTTAACAAGCTAGGAAGAGGCAGGAAAACACCAGAAAAGCAAACACAGATGCTAAGACAATTAATTTTGAAACACACTAATGTCACTTTTTCTGGTTACAAACACACCAAATCCAATTGAAGGTAAGTATGGGAGGAGGTAAGATACAAACATAAGCTAGTAAGGTAAAATTATAAAAATGGTAGCGAAACTCAAACGTTTTTTAAACCAATTCTCCTCTTACATATTACAACATTACCTCACACGCAGGTGTTTTTTTAATAAACAGCAGCAACAACTGAAAGGAGAAACTTACTCAGTCAGAACATTAAACAGTTTGGCAGAACAGTCCCATGACAGTAACATTCATTTACACCCGATGAAATGATAAAGCCGCCTCTAACTCAGCACACTTGTATGCATGCATCAGCAATTTTAGAAGACAATTTCATTCTCTGTGCAGTGTAATGTATTTGTAACTTCCTATCACAATGCACTTTGTTCAAGTGAATTCTATTACTTTTAACAGTAAATGATAAACCAATGCTTTTGCAGCTCTTTGTCTAAATTTACACTGCGTTTCTTTGAAAGGTTCACTTAGTTAATTCAAAATCTGCAATTTAGCTAGGGGGTCATATTACAGTGGCTTCTGAAAAACAAAATGAAAGCGTTGGGAATACCTTACCCGCAGTGACTAAGTAGGCATCGGGAACAGTGATGTCGCAGACATACGGCTGCCTGGTAGTAGTCATGGCAGAGGTTACAACCACCACTTCAGATGGAGTAGTGGTCCTCAGAGGGGTGGAGGAGAATGTCCCCGGGCTGCCCGTAGCACTGCTGACAGTGGTGGAAGGAGCTGATGCATCAGCACCAGCAGTTACACTGCTTCCTGATGGAACTTCATATCCAGGGGGAGGGCTAGCAGTTGGAGGAAATTGTGTGGGAGCAAACGACGAGGTCGCAGACAGAGATGCTGTAGGAAAGGGCATCATGCTGACGGTGTCAGCATCTGATGTTAGGTTGTCAGGGTCTGTGGGAGGAAAGGCTGTGGGGACGCTGCCCTTGCTGCCAGATGTTAAAAGCAGCGTGGGGTTAACTGTAGCACCAATATCCTCATCAGAACCCAGAGCAGTTGAAAGTAGAGATGAAGATACATTTAAGACAGGAGTTGCTGGAAAGGTAGTAAACGAAGAGATCAGATTTGTTTCACTGAGCAAGATGCTGCTGGTAACAGACTGGGTGTCGGAAGTGGGCAGCACCAGGGTAGGAACCACAGAGTGAGAGGTGGAGAATGAAGGCTCCAGCTGAGAGGTAGCTCCTGTGGCAGCTGAGGTAAACACAACTTCAGAGCCCACTGGCAGTACCGAGGATGCTTCCAGAAACACAGATGACTCTGAGTGAAAATCTGATGATGGCGTTATTTCAGGAACCTGCGCATCTGGAAGGGACGATGCATTTAAATAGAAGTATGATGTTTGGCCAAGATGTAACTGAGAAACCTCGGTGTCAGTGGCAGAGCTGACAGCGGTAGCTAAGTCCCAGCTGGTAACATCCACAGAAAGTACTGATGTCCCAGTCAACAAGGTCTGAGGTAAGAGTGTTGATAAATCACTCTGCATGACAGAGTAAGAATTTAGCATGGTCAGTGATAAAGACAAGTAGCTAGATTCAATAAGAAATGGTGTTGATAAAAGACTGGATGGAAAATCTGAAATATTTAAAGACAAGTCATCCCTTGTAGATGTCTTGCCAAGCAAAAACACAGACTCTGACGGCATTAATTCTGGCAATTCCAGCAAGGTTGTCCGACTGATTGCAAACGATGCTACTGGCTCACTCGGGATGATGGCAGAGTCCAACAGAACAGTGGTGGCACCAGGAGGTTCTACACGAGTGCTAGGAGTCAACAAAATTGTTTCCAGAACAGGGAGGGTCTGGGAAACAGAGATGTTCGGTGACATTTCCCCAGGGAGCTGATGGTAGGAAGGAGATATTGTTATAGGTGTTCTAGTGTCTGTAGTGCTTATTAAAAACATGCTTGAATCAGGGGTTTCTGCAAATCTTGAAGAAAGTGAAACAACTGGTCTTGATGGAAAAGAAGTATCAAAAATTTCAGGTGTAGGTTCCTCTAATTCATACCCGTCAGTAATTATAGTTGTAAATGCAGTTATGCCTTGTACTTCAGAGGCTTTGATGGTCAAAGTTTCAACATAATCGCCTGAGCCCACATCATGTTCTGGGGAAAAGCCTGCTTCTGGCAGAAGTGACACTGAGTCACAATACAGACAGTAACTGTATGATCTCGTGTAAGGCACTGGACTCTTGAGCTCACTGACAAGCTCTGATGGACTTGGTATTTCTGAACCAGCAGGCAAATTTGGTGCTGTAGTGGAGAACTCACGTGTAAACGCGCTGGCATTAACAACTGTATTAGAGTTCACAGAAATGGCAGCTGAATCAAGAGGGAAAGACACAAGTGGAAGACTAATAGGAGAAAAAGCAGGCTCAGCACTGGCTGCTGAAGCTGGCGTGGCCCAGGGAATGCTTGGAGTGGGGTAGGTCCTTCGACTGAGAGATTCTGCTGCCCTGCTACTCACATGGGTGTAAACATCACCATCCAGGTCTGCACTTTGTGCTGTGGCATCTGGGGCCCCAGGGCTGGTTTCACCCAGCAGCTTGAGATGAAGAGGCAATCTCTCTGAAGCAGCCCCAAAAGGCAGAGCTGTTAAACTTGCAGTAATGTTTTCCTGTGCCACAAGTCCCGTCTCTGAAGGAATGGAAGTGAAAGGAACAGCTGTATTTGGAGGGTACAACAGCAAGTCTCTGTTTGCTGTTAGCATTTCACGATCTGGTGCAAAAGGCTTTAGTTCCACAAGAGTGTAGCTGCGTTCCGGGACAGCGCTCAATGGAGTCTTCTGCTGTGCTGTTTCTGAGACATCATACAGTGAAGAAAGGACAGATAATGAAGGTGTTAGCAACACAGTTTCTATCATTTCTCTTGATGGCTCTACTGTATTAACTGAGTGATGATCTGTTAAAACTGCGAAAGACTTCACTGGAGGAGTCCACTGTGCCTTTGAAAAGGAGCTGATAAATTCATCATCACTTAGGAATGCCTCATTGCTCGTTACAGAGACATCTACAAACGGCGCACTTCTCCCTTCTGAAATCCTGGCTGTTTCTTCTTGACTAAGTAAAGTCCCATCAAAGGAAGTGGTAACTGATGATGAAACTGTTTGAAGCAGATTACTTTCTTGGGACTCCAAAGTACTTTTTGCTAAGGCCGTTGGTGTCCTGCTGCCTGATACGCTTTCATGCACCGTTGAGAAAAAGGAAAAATTCTGCTGTTCCAAGGATCTATCATCTAAATCAACAGGGAGAGAAAAACAAAAGCCAAAACAGAACGGATTAACACAGGTAGTGAGATCGCTATGAGCAAACCTCACACAGAGTATTTCTGGAGACAACTGCCCAGAATTCAAAGGTGAAGACAAAGCATCCCAGTAAGTAAAAAACCTCCACAAGCAAGTCAGCATGAATAGTAAGATTTCTTGTGAAACTCCATTCCTTGGAAATGAGCAGGACAACACAAGCTCCTCTCACTGCACTGACATCTCTCTACAGCAGTGAGCTGCTGTGGAAGAGCAGAAAATGGCTCCCTCGTACCTGTGCAAGGCTACAGTGCATGGCAGCTAATGGTCTCACAAAGCAAACACACCAGAAAGGGTAACAAGGAAAAATGCAGGAGAAAATCTTACATAATTTTAGGTGTTTTGCTTTCCTTTCGTATAACTTTATTTCCTCTGATTTTATTATTTCTTAGTATTAAGGTCACTAGAAGATCTACACTGTTTCATGGACCAGATCCTCCCACTCATATCAAAAATAAGTGACACAAAAGATGAAGAGACATTCCCTTTTTCATAAGGCAAATGTGGACCTGGTATCAACAACAAGAATTTGCTAACATGTTATGACATGCTTGTAACATGTTATGTTTACACAATCCACCATTCATCTGAAGTCTGGCCTGTTAGCAGTCAGTGACAAATTGCTTCATTACACAATTCCCATCTTTATTCACAGCCCTCTACAAGACTGCTCTCTTTATAGGCCACCTGTAATAAAGCTTTCACTCCTCCAGTTTGCAGAGTTCACGTAGTAATGGCCAAGTTCATACACGAAGGAGAAAAAGCTGAGAATTCACAACATAGTTCAGCAAACAAAATACTCTCCTCTCTCACAAAAGCATTCTTGGGTTACAGAGAAGATCCACATATAAGCTTTTCCAACCACAGATGAGTTTGGCAGAGTAAAGGTTGATTACTTCTCTGAAACACTGAGACTGGATTAATGGCTTTCAGAGCTGAATTATTAAAGGAAATCACAGAAAATTGCAGCAGAATAGTTTCCAAGGGTAGACACAAAGGGTTTGTCCTTAAGTTATCTATCACACCTGATCATTATATTTTCATATGGGAGTGTCTAGGCACTCCAGTGCTCCTGGAACCTCCTGGCAACACACATTAACAAGGCTTGGGGGGGCAGGAATTGTGTCCAGTTAAACCACCAGGGACCAGTTTAAAATAAAAACAAGCATACACAGTACAGAGTGCTGGACAAATGATACAGTCCAGAGCTCAACTGCAACTACATCTGTAACCCTTTAGAGGATGCCTTGAACTCAGTAACCCATGGAAGGTCTTGCAGGAATAGCTCACCTATGTGTATCCCAGTGTCTAATATCACTTTCCAGAGGTGATAAACTGCTGTACTTATCCCCTTCTCCCTGGTCTGTTTGCTAAACTCCTTGACACAACTTTTCAAGTTCTGATGCACCGACTTGATAAATTTTGAAGTTGCTGATCTGAAAAGCACAACTACAAGAGTTAATGCTCAGAGCCAATACCACTAATCACACCTAACCAAATGAATGCTGTGATTATATCCTTTTTTTTTTACAGATTCTGTGCACAATGTTTTGCAGCATAACAGATACTATTCTCTCAAGCAGTCCCAATCCATTTTTTCCTCCTGAAACTCACTGTAGGTATTACCAGCTTTATGATGCTTAGTTGGTGCATGATGATAAAATATACTGCCTTACAACGCTCTCAGGGAGAGAAAAGAAAGAAAATACAAGAACAAACACTCTTGTAAAAGCTATGAAAGACAAGTAAACAAGTCCATCCTCAACCTCTTCAACAGAGGTCAGGTGCTTGAACACGACACAATGCAGAACAGTGCAGCTTTCACAAGAAGTTAACATGAGTACCAGACAAAGCAGTTTCCAAGAAGCACAGAACCAAAATGTACCCTGACACAGCTCTGCTAGCTGACCAAAAGTTGTTCCATGTTTTTTTTTCATTGCTAGAAGCCTCCCTGGCCTGGCTCTTTTCCTTGATTTATGCTTCCAACCTTTACTTTTCTCTTTGTGACATTTTGAGTAAGCACAGAGTTACTAAACGAAAAGACAAGGCTATGAAACAAACATTGTCAAAATGAATCTCTTCTCTCCCTACAAGCATGCACATTTCCTTTTAGGCAGCCCTGTAAAGTCCCGTCCACCTTGCTCACCTTGGACACCTAACCCTTGCTTACAGTGAGCTCCACATTGCAGACAAACATGGCAACAGAGAAAGCACTCCTTGTTCACCACAGTTCCATGTTGTAAATCCCTGCAGCAGTACACAAGGCAGCTGTGACAGCTTCAAAATAAAGAGCATGGTACACGTGGAGCTGATACAGCTGACAGTTAATATGACCAGGCAGAGCTGAATACTAATACTAATTAGTAACTGCACTTTTGATCAGGTATCTCCACAAGTCTTTCACTCAAAGCTAGAGGTGATTCCACAAAAACAACTCTACTGCCTATCCATGTGTGTGCTGTGTACCATCTTCTTCCTTCACCCACAGAGAGCCCCTTTATTTTTGTTCAACTTGACAGGGGAGCTGTCACATGGCAAGATCCTGCTGGAAGTAAATAAATGTCACAGAAAAGATGTCCTGGAGAGTTAAGTGCACAACCCCAAGATGTCCAACACACATGCAGAACAGGCAAGGCTTTAAATTCTTTCTAACTTTAGAATATGCTTTTTAAAAATTTTTTTGGATGGTCTGATAATATTTTTTCCTTGAAAGACAAAGGAATAGTAAATAATAATTTCATCATACACTCGTGCCTTGCCTCTTAATGGAAAGAATCGTGCTGCTGATGCCAGGAAGGAAAGAACACAACTTCTGAAATAAATGTTTCATTTTTTGAAGGGAAATACACTGTGTCTTGAAAAACTTACAAGCTCTAAGACAAGGTAAGAGCAGTGTTACTGTAAGTGGAATGGGAAAAATTCACCTATGCATGTAGGTGAGCAAGTTCATGAGTCAATGTTCCACGCTATTTACTTTGCTTAGTGTTTTAGAAGCAGGGAGCATTAGTGATACGCCATTAATAATACAAATTAGTGTTTTCTGTCAGCTCCACAGAACAGTGCACCACTTGAATAGCGCTTGTCAGAACCGAGCGTGCCTCTCAGGGAGAGCAGATGGGCCGCGTGGCAGATGTGTTTGGGAGCAGCCAGACAGCCCACAAAGAGGCAGGAAAAGCAAAGGAAAAAGGGAAGGAGGAGAAGGCACACCACGGCATGACAATGGGCCTCATCAGGGCAGAGTGGCCGATCTGGCTGTTCCGTGGGACAAAGGAAGCAGACAGATTGCACATGTGCTGGTGCATCTCAACGCCACGGCTGCACAAAGCCATTGATGAACACCAACGCTGGCTCGTTTGTTTGCACAGCTGTTGCCGCCGGGTGACGGCTCCCCCGCTCCGTTCAGAGGCAACGGTGACGGGCTCACATCAGACAAGCCAAACTCCGCCGGGCTGATAACATCGTGAAAAAGAATAGGTAGCTAAGGGAACAAAGCTGTGATCCCAAGCTGCAGCAAAGGCGAGGAAAGGCGAGCACTAGTGGCAGGGGCCACCACAGGAGTCACAGATGGCACCAGTACAATGCCACAGCTCAGACAATGACATTGGGGCACAGGAGGAGCAACAACAGGAAATTTGCTGGTGGCCTTGGGGTGGCAAACTCTCTGCTGCTCCTCCTGCCCCCCAAATCTGGTAGGAGTCACATGCAATTCACAAGGACTGAAACCTGTCACTGAACAGAGCGACCCCGAAACTGCCAAATCCATATTTACAGAAGCACAGCCGTGCCCTGCTAAGGCTGCTGCAGACTTGTGTGAATTCGGGAAGGACAGAACTTTCTCACAACTACAGCAAAGAACTGCTGCAGTCCACAGACTTGTTTGCTGACAAAAATATACCACGTCTGCTTGCCAGAAAACTACACGTGTTCATAAACCAGGAACTAGACTAGTCATTTTTCCAGAAAGCAATTAGAGGGATGCAGATTGCATCCTTCCTGTAGCTGCAGTGCTAAAAAGTAATGTCTGTTCTAGAACCTGTAATAAAGAAAAAAAAGATGTTTCAAATATACATTTGTAATAATAAACATGTATATTGATATGCTTTTATAGTTCTTCATTTATAACAAATATACTTCCATGCATTTTTTTAAATGCAGGATCCAAATGTAATCTCACGTCTGCCACTGATGTCTCATGTGACTTCAAAAAACTTGCACCGCTTCTCTGCACTCTGCTATCAAGATATGATAATCCTACAATCGTACACCACCCCATTTGCCAGTATTTACTAAAAAGTCAGTAATTCTCAATATTATCAAGATGTTAAATCACAGACCAGTACCAGCATGACAATAAACACAGGTAATCTTTACTTGTAATAAAAATTAAACCTTAAGAATAGAACTAGTAATTTTTGTTCTCCTGTTTTTGAGAAACTAAGGTATGGCTAATAAAGTTTGCAAACAACAGAAAATTCCAACAGACTAGCAGCAAAACAGTTCAAAACATGTATCACTTAAAAAAAGAAAATTTTCTGTGTACTAACACGATGACCAACAAAATTAAATTTTAGTAGCTCTATTTTTTAGGCAAGGAGAAAAATTGCTTTTATTGCTGCCCATTGTTTCAAACAGATGCATTTTAGGTAGAAAGCCAATCAATACTACATACATTCCAAATATTATGGTAAAATTCCTAACTAACTACATAACAGCAGCTCCCAAATAATTAAAATTAAAGCTATGAGCTCGCTAGGAATATTCACCACTTGAAAGAGCTCCCTGATTATGGGATGGAGTAGTATATCCCATTTAAGGGAAGCTTTTAATAACATATATTTTAACTTCTTCTTCAAGAAATGGAAAGTAGGAAATTGAATGCAGAGTAGAACTCAAGACCACCCAAGGGTAGAAAGAATGATAGATGCAAATATATTTTAAAAAATCCTAACTCTTCCTTCTACAGCTTAACACTTAATAACTTCCTAATTTATTTAACAGCATTTAGTTCAGCTTCCACCAAAAAGAGCTTGTATGCATTAGGTCATTGCAAAAAATTTATACAGTTCCGTCGTGTAAGCCTCTAACTAAATTTCTTAGGTGTCTGGCTTGTAGGAAAATACCAGTCACAGAAGCATGTGCAGACAAAAAGCTGTCTGCTTGCTTCTCTGGGAGGCATTAAGCATGGATTGAACAGTGACAATAATTACCCCTGGCACACAAAAGCCAGGGAGAGGAGGGGATGGGAGCCTGCACTGTCCCTCCCTTCCCAAGCTCCAGCTCACAGCTCCTCTGCGGGGCTCCCTGCAGATTTTGGAAGGTTCTGTTCCCTGGAGCATATGCTGCACCCCTGCCCAGTGCAGCCTCAGGGCAGCAATGGACACAAATCATCCAAAGTCCCATCCATTCCCAGTTCTTTCTCAAAGATGTCTATTTTCTCATTTTGAAAGAATCTCTCATCATTTACCAGATGCACTTAAGAATTCTAGTTAATTAAGCTGCTTGTACCACCAGAAAGGCTACAAGAAAGAGAAAGTAATGAAATTGACAAATTATGCTATGTTCTGGCCCTCTTTCTCACTGCAGTTGATGAAAAAATTTAATGACAGAAAAATTTGTATTATGAGAGAAATAAGTATTACTAGGAAGCAAGCAGGAAAAGCGAGTGCCTAGGTACACACATGCTCACTTTTATGCACTTCAGGTTTTAATACATAGCCAAAAAAGAAGAGGAACATCTTAAAGTCATTCTTCACCCACATGCACAGCTGTGGCTCAGCTGCTGCCCAGGTGTAAGCAGACAAGAACCTCGCCCTGTTACACAGCAAATAAGCACAGGCTTCCATCTCTGTGCGGGGAGAAAACGTGCACCAAAGCACAAAGGGGCAAAGATAAACCTGTGCCTGCTGGCCAGCGGAGCTGATGAAGGCTTTGTAAAGAAAGAGTTTTAGTAGAAGGCAGCCTAACTGCATTTCATAGTCCAGTCAGAAAATACACCATGAAGTTCTCATGAACTTCCGCTTTTGGCAACCAAAGTCAATGAACCTGTAATACCAGGCACTGACACTGACAATTTCTTTCTTCTCCAACATTAAAGCCACCCTAAAAACTTCCTTTAGGACACTTGCTGGTAACCATCATGTTAAAGAGCTGTAGGCAGTGTGAGACTCCAACTTGCACGGCATGGCCAATGGAAGAGCTCAGGACAAAACTTGCAATCTACGCTCTGATCCAGGAATCTTCCTAACATATCACTGCTGAAGCAGAGCAGGACCCTGTAGTAGTTTACAGTAAATGGCAGACTAAAAGAAAAGGAACCCATGGCTTCTCTTTATTTCATACCACTGTAACACATTCTGTTTTCCACAAAAGACATCAAAAACTGTGCAAGCCAAGGGATGCTTTCTGTAACAAAAGGTAACAGGCAGACCGCCAGATGGGACAACTAAGGGCAGGAGAACATACAGAGGGGGTCAGAGTGAGCCACCTCACCATCCACTCCATAAACACAAGCACACAGTGAGATCCACCTCCCAAACATCATTACAACCTTTGGAAAACCATGACTCAGCTGGGCTGGGAACGAAGCCCATGCACAGAACAGTTTGTTATGCCTACACAACACCTGCAAACACCAAGCAGACAGAAATCCTCACTTGTGGAACTGCATGAAGCTCTTACAGCACCAAGATGCCTCGAGCTGACAGTCCCTCTCTAGAACTCCTCTGAAGCAAATTAGCCACGACAATTCATACCCTTTCCAACATCTCAGAGGGGAGAAAAGTAGATGTTTCTGATACAGAAGCCTTCCATGGCCACTATGCCTTCCTGCAATCATCCCCCACAGCTGAGGAAAGCAGTGGCTTTGTGCAGAGCTCGGTGCTCTAACACGACCGGCTGTCTGGCCACGCACACACAGGCACAGAAACCGCAAATCAAATCCCAGTTCAAAGTGTAGCTTTTGCTGGGAGCATTCACGCTTTTTTTGGCACTTAGTTGTACATGACATCATTGTGTGGGAAGCCATATGTTAGAGATAAAGTACACACAAACTCGAATTGACTTTACAAATGTTAATTTTAAGAAAAACTCTCATCAGATTTGCTCATCGGGATAACCAGGTCACATTTTTAAAATGGGAAAGCTTTCCTTCCCCCCCACTTCCTCTTTTTTTCTTTCTTTCCCTTTTTAATTGCTCTCTGCACAGCAACTTGATTTTTAGTCTCTAAGCAGCCAGTGTCAGTTTTCATCCAGCTGAATGACTAGTGAAAAGCTTTATGTTTATACTCAACACTGCAGTGTCCACCAAAATGCAGATCCTGGAAGCTTTTGAAAAGACGAAATTAATTTCTATTAACCTCTTTTTCAGTGCAGATGACAGATCAGTGAGTGGCATTTTGCACGCAAGCAAAAAATACATCCTTAAAACAAAATAATTTTACTTCTTACACTGCATTATCACTATAAAATCTCTACAAGCAATGAAGTGACAGAGAGCCTGAAGACAAGAGTAACTGTCTAATTAAAACAGAACCTATGCTGTATCCTAGAAACCCACTTATCCACAGGGACTCTCTTCATTGACACATATCCTTAACTGTGCTGTGCTGACAAAGGAAAAATACCCTTGACTGAGCTTTAAGTTGCTCAGGTCAGCAGGCTTGCTGCTCCAAAATCCTGTTACTTCAAGGAATAAATGGAAGCCCCAACCTGCAGCACCTAAAAGCAGCTCCTGTGAGAGGCTAATTCACCAGGCCTCTGTCACAGACACAAAAGCATGGTGAAAAATCTGAAGATGAGATTTTCAGCTGGCAGGGTACCATCACGCTGTATTGAACTCAGAACAACAGCTTCATTGCTCCAGGGCCAGATCACAACAATATGCCTGTACATGCTTAATTTTTCAAACAGTTGTATATGCATAAGCAAATAACACCGAAAAGCTCCTGCACAGTCGGATATGAAGGCATTTAGTGGTACTCGCAGCATGTATCGCTTGGCAAATCAAGGCACATGAGAGAGAATCTGTCAACGCATTTTCACAGGAAAAGGAGATTTCAAAGAAAAGCTGGGAAAGAGAGCAGAACAGTCCCAGCTACCCCCAGCCTTTGAGGCTGAAAATAAGCGTTTCACCAAAAGAGTGCTGAAAAACATGGAAAGAAAAGGGACATTCAAAGAGATGGAACAGAAATTCAAGAAGTACTCACTTTAAGTAGAGGTTACCTAAGCTTTTTCTTTACAATGTGCAATTGTTATTGACCTTGACCTCACTTGGAAAAAGTGAAATTTTGAAAAAACCTGTAATAAATAGAGTAACTGTGTAACACCAAAGATCAAACTTCTGTCTTAATTCATATCCATAGAACTTCCAGAAGACAATTCCCTGGCAAAATTAGTAGAAAAGAAGAAAGAAGGCAACAGAAGTATTATTTCAAACAATAAGATCCATACAAAAACTTAACCAAAACAAACAAACAAAAATGACCTTCAAGCTTAGGCATCCACAGTACAACATAGACAAATTCAACGCAGGTATCCTTATTAGAGATTATGGAACTGCACTGGCTTTAAGAATAATTATGTCATCAAGTTATATGTTTTTCTGTGCAAGTATCTCAAGATTTAGCAACTCATTCTCGTCTTTTTGTCCTTCTCTCCTTAGCAACATACTCAAAAGATGACAAGTAAAGAAACTGCAGTAGCTCGCATCTGAAGAGAAATGAAACTTGCCCAAAGCGTTTTCTTCCGTGTCCTTAATGTAATCCAACAGCCCTAATCACTGCTCTCAGAGCACTCTGCTGGAAACAGGTTATCCTCAGCTACTGCTGCCTGAGCTTCCAGACCTGGGACCAAGTTCATGACCAACACAAATGAGTTCAGCTCTGCCAGCTCTAGCCAGGTTAGATCCTCTTTTCCCAGTACAGAAGTTGGCAAAGCTGACACTACCAGTTATCAGACATACCTACTAAGATACCCAGGATTCTAAAGAGTGAGAGTTCTATTTCTTAGTACTCTTATTTGCTTTAGAGTCGTGTGGCACTCCAAACTTAGCATAAAGAAGCTATGGATACTGAACTCACCAAGTCATGGCAATAAGGCTATCCTGTAATAAGAACTACAGTTTCTCCATGGCCCTGGAAACTTCATAGCCTCAGTTAATAACAGAAAAAAAAAAGAGATAGTAAATATTTTGTTAATAAGAGTAGCAGAAATAAACCATAAAAGGATCTGCTGGAGGAAACAATGAATATATAGATAATCCAAAAAGAGAATCTAAGCACAGATTACATATTTCTTACTAGAAGTATGTATAGAAGAACCAGGAAGGGAACAAAACAACTGTCCAGAGAAGTATTATGGGAGTGGAAAGCATTACATAGTCCTACTTTATGGGGCAGTCTGTTCACAGCATTTTTTTACAGGAACAATATCTCTTCAGGAATATCACAAAATAAAACTTTCTAAATAATATATTGAGAAATACACCAGAAAGACAATAATAAAAAGGGTAGGCAAGGAATGTCCTCTTACCAAAACTTAACACACACCAGCCAAGTGACAAACAATCTTGGGAAACAGACCCATTGATGTGCCTTTCTCAGGCAAGACTACCATCAGAGCAGCTGAAACACATTTCAGAACAACTGAGCATTAAAGAAACCAAAAAGCCACAGCACAACCTGGAGAAGACGTTTGTGTTGTAACCAACATTTGTTAGAGGCATGCAAGAAAACATATTTACCTTAAAGCAGCAAGGAGAAAAAAAGTGGGTACGGCATCATGCACAGGTGGATAAAAACAGCCAGACTGACACATTCAGTAACAATCACTGCACACTTGTCACCTTGGGTGACAATGACTACTCGAGATCCTGTAGTACAGCACCATGTTAGCTTGGCTGGGAATTGCTACCAAAGCAAGTGATGACACTGAAGAAGTGATCCTTCTAAGTCCTTAACAGGACCTTTCCTGGTCCTTAAGCTCCCTGGGTCATCTCATCCCTTCACTTCTCCATAGGCTCTACTGTGCAAGACTGCATAAGGTTCTGACCTCCCTCTATGACTGCTCAGTAAAGCTACAGACATGAGACCGTGAGGGCTGCAAATTGCAGCACACATTGATCGAGCACAGGCCCACAGGCACCACTCCGTGTACCACACGTGGCACTGTTGAAAGAAGTCTCCACTGAAAACAAAACTGGCCCAGGTTTAGAAGCTCCTCAGGTCAACCTCACATCTGGTCAAAAACCATCCTCATTCCCATGCACGCTGGAGAAAGCAACTGGGAAACAGTGCTGAGATATATTCTGGCTACACAGTCTCCAAGACAAAGACTACTAAAAGACCTAGAGCAAAAAAAAAATAATAAAAAGAATAATATCTAGAACAGTAAACATGGGTCTCATGAGAATACAGGCTTCTCTTCAATTCAGACCTTGGTATTTGTTCTGGGACAATCTGATCTACATTTTAGGACAACCTGGAAGTTTAAACCAGTGAAGTGTGATGAATTCCTTCATTATGTGGGACCCCTCAGAACAGTACACAATATTTTTAGAAGCTGAAACACATACACCTTAGATTCCAAAGAAACTTAGATGTGTGGGGTTTTTCTGTTTATGATGTGGTCAACCTATCTACTTCAACCTATCTACTTTAAAAAACATTGTCACATTGAACCTCTTGAACTATCAAGTTCCTTTCATATGTGGCACACCTCAGGACAGCAGACTATGTTTGGAAGCTGAAACAACTGCCCATTGGATTCTAAACTGAATTTAGAAGTTGGGGATTGACGACACAAATAGCTTTAACCTTTCTACTTAAAAAACGCCCTGCACTGAAACTGGGGCTGCCAGTGTTCTCCACAAGGTACCACACATTTAAAGCATTTCCCTTCCCTTCCCAAAATTCTCCCAGAGGAAGGAAGTAAATTCAGTTACATCGGTAATGAGACAGAACTGTGGGAAAGCGAAAGTTCCATTTTATAGGGAATCATGACCTGAGTTTCAAGAATAAGAACACAAAGGAGAGGCAAGGCTGATTCACATTTTAGAATTTGCAAATAGATACGATTTTCCAAGATAAAGAACAGATCTCTTTCTCATCACAGAGCTATTCTGCTTTACTGCATGATTAGTACAACTTAAAATAATTGCAGGCTTCTTCTGTTGATTTTTAAAAAAAAATGGCTTATCAACACAATGTCTCCAAACAAAAATGAAATGAAAATGACTGCACATATTATTAACTACTTCCACTTTTATCCAAGATAATGTTAAAATACACAGTATCACTGGATAAAGAAATAACACTGATCTGATAATTTCCATAGTGTACCAGTCTTCAGAAATTTACTGTTCAGAAGAGTTCTATTTGAACATGAAATAGGTTCAAAAGAAAGGGGGAAAATACACTAATTTTCTCTAGTAAGTTATCAGTTATTTGTGATGGAGTATTTGCAATCTACATAGACACTGTTTCATGTATCCCTTAGAAAGTTGGAAAATCCACACCTGCCTTAAAGGACAGAGGCTGCTAAAGGGCAGCACATCAGGTATAACCAAACATTCAGCTGACCCCAGCTCCTGTACATTGGGATCCTCCCCCTTTCTTAGTTGGAAGGGCAGAACTGAAGATCCTGGTTGACTGTTGATGCATTTCTTCTCTAGTAACCTAATCCCAGGAAATAGCATTACACGTAGTAACTATATGCCCACACCTTACAAACCACCAAAAAGTGCTGAGACACCCCAAATGGAATTTTTTGAAGCAACTACTTCAAATACTGTTAAATAAATAAATAATTAAAATTATCTCATGAGGAAATACTTTCCTATGGAGAAGAGCAGCCCCAAGTAATAAAGTCTTCTGTATGAAGTTGATTTCAATTATTTAAGAGGCTGCACCTTGAATATGGCTAATTTTTCCCCTCACCAAAGCTTGGCCTTTCACAAGTCACACTGCCTAAGTGTCCATGAGCAAAAGAGGCCAGTGTTTGTGGATCACAGCACACAAACTCTGTACTACTCTGGCCTGTACAGCCAAACTAGCATAGAATTTTTATTTATGCTAAAGGAAAGCAGGTCAGTCTTACACAAGTTACGAGCTACAGTTTACTCTATTTTATTCCCTGTGCTTTCAATTGCCCCCATACCAAGCAGTCACTTAGGAGTGGACTTCTAGCCTAATTATCTCTAACTGTGATATTCCCACTATCCCATGAATACTCTCTTGCTGTAAACTGACCTAATACAGAGACTGGCACAAGTACAGCTACCATAGACTTAAGACATATTTTCTCCACTTCCTGGATAGAAAAAAGCCACTTCAGCGAGTGTTTTCCCCCAAAGAATAATTAGAATACATTATTTTGAAAACATGGGGAAGTTTCTGTTTTCTCTTTAAGTGGACCAGGTGGGAGTCAAAAAGGTCTAAAGAAAATACTTTGGAATACATCAGCTTGGTTATCCTCTACTTTTAACTTTATACTGGTATTCACAGAGTTGTCAAGTGCTGTTAAACTAACCTGGGGATGTTTGCACACGGAACTTTAACTGTCTATACAGAGAATTCAGTTCATTAACTAATACTGGACTCACCCAGGAAAGGATGTGGTACAGATGGAATCTGTTAATTAAAATGAAAAGAGAAAATGCACTGCAAGTGTGATCATTTGAGCTTTGCTTTCAAATGCATTATATTTAAACATTTCCATTCGCAATTATCTGAGCTTTATTCAACACTTGGAGTAAGATTTTTCTTTTCTGTGCAGATTTTCTCCTGTAGGGCCAACATTATATGGCACCCACCACAGTGGTACAGCTCAGCTTAGCAGTCCTAAGCAAAGCCCCTCGAGTGCTTTAGGAAACAGCATCTCTCACCCACCTGACTGCACAAGGTTCTTCAGGAAGGGATACAAACCCAGGTGGGTTGTCTCATGCTATGATACTAGAAAATGAATTAAATGAGCTTTTTGGGTGACTTTGTCTAGTTTTAGATGCTGCACTTAAGGAAAAATATGGTCTAATACAAAGAATCCAAAGAAAAGTACAAGAGTGCATGGACAGAGGTGCTCCATGAGAAAACAACTGGGATAAAGTTGGGATTAATCATCCTAAAGGAAAAATTATTAGANGCTGCACTTAAGGAAAAATATGGTCTAATACAAAGAATCCAAAGAAAAGTACAAGAGTGCATGGACAGAGGTGCTCCAATGAGAAAACAACTGGGATAAAGTTGGGATTAATCATCCTAAAGGAAAAATTATTAGAGAGTAAAGAGAAGGTGCTGAATAAAACATGTCAATTGTTTTCAAGCTTATGTAAAATTATAGAAAGGAGGAATAATCTCTTTTCCACACCTATACTGGACAGCTCAGCAGTACTAATAGCCATGAGGATGAGTTTTCCAAAGGTTGATGTCAGTCTGTATCAGAAAGGATTGCTCCACATGGTGCAGGAACCTCCATCACTACAGGTCTTTAAGAACAGTTTAAACAATCACATCAGGAATTATAATTTCATCTGATTCTTGCTTTGAGACTTCTTTCAGCCCTGTTTCCTCTGATCCAGGCTGTACAGATGCACTGTAGACAAAAATCAATGTCACATTTGAAAACTACATGGCTAAACATTCTGTCCAGTTTCTCATATATAGCAAAGCTGTTTAAAAGAAAATAAACCAATAGGCTGTGCTTATGAACATCCAAACTTTCCTGCTACTTGAGAAAGGAATCTCTCCAGGATATGTGAAACCAAAAATATTAGCTTATATATAGTGAGGTATATAGATATGAAAAAATAGATATATATTCACCATAAATATGAGGCTGCCAAGGAAAAGGTAAACTAACACAAAGGTATGCTGAGCAGGGATTTTAATTAGTGATTATAGGGAATTCCCTAATTCTAACTGGCAATTAGTTGCCCATGGGTAGTAAGCAAAGCACATAGAACTATAAGAGCAACAGAACAATATGTTCTGTATTCAGCTGGATAAAAGCATATACAAACAAATTCACACCACTGAGGACTTGGCAGTGAAAGGGACCAGTGTTTGAAAGCAGTATGTGTAGGACTTAGTCACCAGTTGTGCATCCTTTGTGGTGAATGTGTTATTTACAGCATCTCTAAACAACCACAGAAACTCATTATAGAAGCACAACTTGTCTAGCTGTGCTTTCAGGGACCCTTCTCAAGTGAGGCAAGCCTCCAATTTCTCTTTCTTGCCTTCCAGCATTGCCCATTCCCTTTCAAAGGCCAGACTGTTCAGCCCTTGATTACAACTGGAATAAAAAGTCAAATGTTATGAAAGACTCAAATAAACCAAGTAGCATTTCCACCTGTAAGCAAATCACAGCTGACATTCAGCTCCCCAAAATTTGTTTCCACATCTTCTTACATTCATGCGAAAGGACAAAGAAATTATAACCAGTTTCTTAGTTATAACCACAAACATTTTTAAAGCATTCAGTACAAAGAGCCATATAATTCCAAAGTGAAAAAAATCATCCCCATCACAAACATTCCACTCTTTACCTCATGAGGCTATTTCACCCTCTCCTTCCCTCCCCTGCTGCTTCCCACAATACCTACAGCAAGGATGAAACCAAAGCAATGAAAAATGTATTTTGAGCTGCTTTGGACTCCTACAGCTAGCGAAGAAGTTTCTTCAGCAGCCTAGGCTGTGGTTATCCTCAGCTGCACTCCCAAGACCTGCTTGGGCCTCCAAAACTACATACATTTTTATCAGCTAGGGCTGCCCTGCTAACTGAGATTAAGAGCACAGTAGGACAGTTCCTGCTGATGGGGAATGCTTTTAATTCCTATCGCTGCTGACAAAAATGGTGTGAGATAAATTTCTGAGCATATACTGCACACTGCACCGAAAGTTGTCGTCCCTCCCCCCAGTCTTATACTATATGATGCTTCCACCTGAAAAACTCAGATGAAAAATAGGCATGGACAGTTACACTTCTGTGCTGTAGGGTCAAGGCTCTGGTGCCTGCAGCAGTACTGGTTATTTCAGCCCCAGCTGGGAAGGCAAGAGAGGCTGCTCTTTATGTGGAAGTAAAACTGGAAGAAAATCTATACATGTCTTGGCCTTAGAGATAGAGCTGCTCTGATGCTGCCATCCTAGGATCAAAGAAGTGTGGTTTGCCTCCTCTAGTATAATACATTGGGTCCCAACAGGCAGAATACTTAAAATGGGAACCCTTGGTGATGCTTCAAAGTACAGCAGGTGAAAGATATTTTGCTGTTTTGTGGCACCATGTATAGAGCCCCAACAGAGATCCAGACTCCAGGCCGCGGCAATACTTATTCCATGAAAACCTGCTTCATGAAAATTAACACTAAGTACTGGTAGGAGTTTTGTCTCAGTCATAATATCGTAATTTAAATTTATTCTGAACTACTGAAACTAGACCCAAAAGCTTTTTTTCTCTAGTGTCTCAGTCTCCCTCCTTGCAAAGTTAACTACCTGGCACCATTTCAACTTGAGATGATCTTAGATTTTATTCATTCACACACATACACACATCCATTCTTTATTAATTAGGATTTGGAAAAAGCTAAAACCATATGGCCATATAAGCTTTCTACAGATTCAACAGTAACATTTGAGATTATTTCCAGCAATATTTTCCATTCTGGCCCATCTGATCATTAAATCATTTAACCCACAAGTGGTTTTGCGTATTATTTCTCAAAATGAATGACATTAAAAGACTGAAATACCCAGTAGCAAACTCAGCCAGGAGATGCAAGCAGTAATGTTTCCAACCAAGAAAACCTCAGTCAAAAATAAATAACCAGGTCTAGTATACATTTCAGTCAAACCACAACCTGCCTAATAAAGAAACAAAAGCCATAGAGAAAAAGAGGCATATTAACACAAGTATTAACAAAGCCAGAGTACTGTCATCTTCACAGGCAGCTAAATCACTAAAGCACCCATTACAAGCTTCCTTGAGACCCCCAAGGTCCAGGCATCCCTGTAATTGCCCCCACAATCTTCTTATGTGCTCAAAAGTCCCTGCTAACACTAGCTGTCAAAAAAAAAAACCCAAAAAAATCACTTTCCCACATCTTGCAGCACTAGCTCAATAAACAGTAACCACACTTTGTGGTAAAGGACCAGTTACCCTTTTAAGAGACAGGAGAAAAATACTGAAACTTAATGCACTACCTGCAGTTGCCAGTTCTAGTTTTAGCAGTTTCCATGCCCAGAGACATGGGATGTGGCTTCCTGTTTGCCAGGTCTCTGAAATGCCACATTATACAAACCACCATTAGGATGAATGCAAATGGAAGGTGTCTCATGCCATGAAAATATGAACAGCTAAAGATCTGAAAAAAGCAGGTGAAGAGAACCTTAAACATATATACACATATATAATATGCATATATTAGCTCTAGTATATACATACACATAGTACATAATACATCGATATGTGTATGTTCCAGGTCAGTTCTAAGGGTCTTCCCTCCTTCACAGCTGAGCTTAATGCTGTGATACTTTCCCAATTTCATAGCCTGAGACTCAGCACTTAGTTCAGTACTATCTTCTTCACACAACAGATCAAAGTTCAGGGAATCACGTAACACTCATATCCAAACTCTGCTATAATTTCATGGAGACTTAAATCCTCACCTCCATCTCTCTTCTCCCTCCAGCTTCCAATCCTCACTAAGCAACTTAAGATGAAGATCTTAATATTCTTGTGAAGATTTATAACATCCTGACCTACCTCTAAAAATTCTAAGGGCCTTTGGCACAGTAAGTGAAATGATCACCTTAAGGAAGGCTACAAGAAAACCAGCCAGCAATAACAACCAAAGGCACATAAACAAAGCAGGCTGCTCCTCCTGTTAGAAGGCAGCACTGGAAATGGGCAATTTGAAGAACATGATTCCCAGCCCAGTCTCTGGGACATACTGCAGGAGCCTCCTCTGCAGATCTGCTTCTAACAGCTGCCAATGATGCACAGACCATCATCCAAAAATCACTATACTAAACCTGCTTTCCTAAGTGAGTATGGAGTAAGTTATTCTACTTCTGCCTTCTCCAGTAACTTCTGAATCCAACAGCCAATTCAAAATATACTCAACAGAAGTCAGAAAACTCAGAAATAACCACTTTCATATTTCATGAACATAAGCATCTGAGATGAGGAAAGTATAAATTAATCATTCATCTGCCCTTCTCTCCACTAGTGAGGCTCAAGCAGAAATCATGCTTTTAAGATGCCTTTTGGGAGCAGCTGGCTAGCAAACTTGCATATCCACAGCTCCACACACAGCACCACATGTACTGTCTGCTGCCCAGTTCAAGTATCTTTTTGACACTGATCTGCTGTGACTGCCCTGGTTGGACAGAGATGAAGAGAGGAGAAGGAAACAGAACTCTAGTGTCAAGGTACTGGGATTCATAAATTCTGCCCATCATGGAATATATTTATTTGAGATCACGGTGCCCCTCCATCCACCCACCGAGTTCTGTCCTGTGCAGAAAGCCCAAATCCACCGAGTCACAACAGGTTCTCAAACGGCCGCACAAAATGCTGAACATAATCACTTCAGAAAATGAATCCTACTTCCAAGTTACTTCTGCACATGCTCTGAGCAGCCAAACTCTTCCAGACTCAAAGCTCAACCTGCCAAACAATCACAGAAAGGTTAGGTTGGAAAAGACTTTTAAGATTAAGTCAAACCACTAACCTAACAGTGTCAAGTCCACCACTAAACCGTGTCCTTATGTGCCACACCTACATGTATTTCACATACCTCCAGGCATGGTGACTCAACAACTCCCCTGGGCAGCCTGTTCCAGTGCTTGACAACTCTTTCAATTCAGTATTCCTAATATCTAATCTGAACTTTCCCTGGCACAACTTGAAGCCACCATTTCCTCTTGTCTTGTCACTTGTTACTTGGGAGAAGAGACAAGGTGATAAGGTGCCTTCTTTTCTCCAGGCTAAATATCTCCCATTCCCTCAGCTGTTCCTCATAAAACTTGTGCTCCAGTCCCTACTCCAGCCTCATTGTCCTTCTTTGGAGGGGCTCAATGTCTTTTTAGTTCAGAGGTTTATTATCAAAGTCAGTCCATTCAAGACAGGTTTAAGAAGGAAAAATTGCAAAGGTTCAGCCTATAGTGTTTGCATCACCCCAGGGCTGCCAAAGACAGCCAAATGCCCACCACAAACAATGGGTTTTCATCCAATGAGAAAAGAGGCAATCTTGTTTTCCCCAAATAATTATTCACTTGTTAGATAAGTGAAAAGATTAAAAAATTGCTTGACAACATCGATGATGATGACAACATGAAACTGTTACATTATTCCAATTCTGACTCCTGTTCCCATTACAGAAAGAACCCACATGAAATGATGGCAGTCCTACAGCAGATTCCACATTACTCAAAACAAAAATTTTTATTGAAAATTATCGTATTTGATAGTCCCCTCTTCCACCAAAAACAACTCCTGTATTTCTGAGAAATCTGCCCTCTTCCAAACCCTGTTTCCAGCTCTAAATACTGCAAAAACTTGACAGTAAGCACGGTTTCTTTCTTGGTTTAATAGTGGAATGGTAATATACAGCTACAGCATGGCCTACATTTCAGTCTGCAGCTTGAAGCCCTCTGAAGATTGATTTCCTTTCTCAATCTGACTGAACATTTTGTTCACTTCATAAATGAAATACTTTGATTAATACCAAAATGCAAAATGCGCATCCTATGTGACATGGTATAAAACAGAATCAATGGAAGAAGAGTACAGTTATAAACTAAAAATTAAAACAGACTGAAGTACAAGCATAACTTGGACTGAAGGCTGGAGTTATGACAAGGTAGATGCGCTCTTCAGGTTTCCAGAGATCATGAGTCAGATTTAAGTAATGGCTGGGAATTGAATACAGCACTATGCACTACTCAGAGCACTGAATTCAGCATCACTCACGATAAGAGAAAAGGATAGAGAATATGCATCTTCATTACTCACCAAAGCCTTCTGGCCCTAATTTATGTGCACAATTAAATTCTGTGTATATTAATGCATTTAAGTTACTTAATAATTTGACTTGGAAAATCTGTAATTAGGCTTAGCAGTCCTCATTGGAGAATTGTTATTTCTGGATACTTAAAACAACACTGTATTTATTTGCATGTTTGGAATCTAGTCAGTCCTCTTAGCATCTAAGGATTAGCAATGTTATCTCTATTTCCAAACCACAAGCTAAATTCTGCACAATCTGTTATCGAATCTAGATAAATCACAGAATCTTTTAGTTTGGAAAAGACCTCCAAAATAATCAACTCCCAACATTACCCAACACTGCCAAGTCGATCACTAAACCATGTCCCTAAGAGCCACATTCACAGGGTTTTTTAACACTTCCAGGAATGGTGACTCCATCACTTCCCTGGGCAGCCTGTTCCAATGGCTGACAACTCTTTCAGCAAGGAAATTTTTCTAATATCCAATTTCAGTCTCCTCTTGCACAATCTGAGGCTATTTCCTCTTGTCCTACCACTTGTTACCTGGGAGAAGAGACTGACCCCCACCCCACTACAATCTCCTTTCAGGTGGTTGTGGAGAGTGATATGGTGTCCCTTGAGCTTCCTCTTCTCCACATTAAACATTCCCAGCTCCCTCAGCTGCTCCTCATCAGAGTGGTGCTCCTGACCCTTCCCCAGCTCCTTTGCCCTTCTCTGGACACGCTCCAGCCCCTCAATGTCTTTCTTGTAGTGAGGGGCCCAAAGTCACAACAGCAGTCGAGGCGTGACCTCACCAGAGCCAAGGACAGAGGGACCATCACTGCCCTGGTCCTGCTGGCCACACTATTGCTGATACAGGCCAGGATGCCATTGGCCTTCTTGGCCACCTGGGCACACTGCTGGCTCATGTTCAGCTGCTATCAAACCAGCACTTCCAGGTCCTTTCCCACTGGGCAGCTTTCCAGCCACTCTGCCCCAAGCCTGTAGCACTGCAGGGGGTTGTTGTGACCCCAGAGCAGGACCTGGCACTGGGCCTTGTTGAACTGCACACAGTTGGCCTTGGCTCATTGAGCAGATCAACACTCCCACACAACTTGGTGTTGCCTGCAAACTGAGGGTGCACTCAATCCTCTTGTCCAGATCACCATTAAAAATATTAAACAGGACTGGCCCCTGAACACATCAAGCAGGACAGATCTGGCCTAAAGGCATGGTGTTCAGCTTTCCTGCTCATGTTACATTCCAACTCAACAACCTGAACGTCAATATGCACAGGTTAGACTCTGGAACTGATAGAGACAGCTATGGCAGGGGGGGCAGCAGTCTACAATCTATGAGCTATTTTCCAAAATCAAGTCACATATGAACAAAATATTTAGTTGGAAGCTCTATAAAGACAAAATCACCACCATCATTTTATCCATTTCATGTCAGAAGCCAGGCTGTCAATACACCAAGCAGCAAAACTAAATTAGCCCTTGAAAAGAATGCGCTAAGAGAGCAAAGAAAGCACACCACGCTTCTGCTAAGTGTCTGTATAAATAAATAAATAAATAAATAAATAAATTTAATATCAAACAAGACCCTACCAGGAAAAGATATAGTAGGCTGTTTTACTTTAATTACTCAGAAAATTATGTTGGTGCAGTACTGTGACTAAGTAGGGCAATGAACTTTTCTTTTAAAAATTATAGGATTTGGGAGACCCTAGTTGCATGCCAGCTTTGATTTGCACAGCATTCAAGAATCCCACTGTGGTGAACCTTCCTTTCCAACAGTAATTTAATTCCCATAAGGAATCAGAAAGGCTAATGAATTAACCAGCTGCACAGCACTAATTTCTGCACTCTCAGTGCATGGTTCTAATGCTGCTTCTGATCTCTGCAAGGACATTTCAGTGGGAGAAAGAAGAGGAGGAGGCTGAACAAGAAAGTCAGAATTTGTCTGCTGCACTTTGGTCTAAGAGAAAATGAAATTAGGTAAAAATCCAATTTTATGTTGAACACTCTAGTGACAAGGACCAGATAAATTCTAGATCCTCTAATGTTCTACTGTTTAAACGTTTGAAATAAAACCATATTATTTTGCATTAGCAACAGTTTAGGATGTAAGTTTTTCTTTTAAACACATGAAAAAAGCATCAACTCCTGAAATGTAAGCAGTGATAGAAACTTCCATAACATAGGTTATTTACCTTAAATTAATATTACTACTATGCTTACATTTAAAGGAGAAAAGAAAAAAGACCACAGTGCTTAAAAACACTCCACACATCCACTTGCAGCAGCTTAAAATCATATGTGTAACCAAAAATGAAGCCATTAATTCTTTCCCAAGAGATAACAAGGAGTTAAGAGAGGATTGAGATCAAGTACAAGAGAGAAGTCAAGGAAAAACATGCCATTTTTACATCATGGAGCAGCAAGATAAGATGAAATCCCAGGAGAGAACAAGACTGAAGAGCTGCTCTGTCACTTAATTATGTAACTGAATAGCTAGCTAAACATTAAGTATAATTTCTGGCTTGATATTTGCCCAATAAACAACAACAGCAAGCAAAGACAAATTAGATGTAATCTCTTCCTCATTTCCTTACACACAGCAGTCAAGAAGACATGCAAGATGAGATGGAGAGGGAACATCACAAAATGTTTATTGAGGTGCCAAGAACGGAAGTACTGAAGCACTGCAAATACAATAAATGTAAAGTCTGAAACTGCACAGGATTTCAGATGACAGTAACCAGGAGGACACCAGGCTCAGTCTGGCTAAACTCAGAATGTGAAATAAATGCAATTGGTGCTTTACTGATTAAAAGCATCTCCATCTCAACAAACCTGCTGCTTCTGCATTTGATTTCAGAAACCGAGGAAAGAAATAATGTGGGGCTTTGATTTATTTGAGCGTACCTGTAGCTGTTAACTCCCAACCTACAACTTTTTCCATTTTCTGGTGCTCAGTTGTTCAAAATCTAAAAGCAGTATTCAACAGCAAATTCTACTTGTGCTGGGTGATCTGCAGCACCCCTCAAAGTCAGTTTAATTACTGCAAATTCTGAAATTCTATTAAACAGATCTGATGTCCTGTCTCCAAGAGTAGCTACAACATGCAGGAAAAAATGGGATACAATTATTTCAGCAGAATTCTTTGAAAGGCAATAAGCATGTCCAACAACAGAGCTAGTTTATACAGGTGAGCAGCCTACAAACAGCATAGAACTGGCAAAAGCAAAATGGTTTTGCTGCATTAGTTGGATGAACTGGCTCGGTGGAGAGTCCAAAGTGCAACAGAACCACTGAAAAAGTGAAGCTGGGCAACAGTCAGAACACTGGAAGGAGCAAGTCAAGTGAGATGTCCTGCTTCAGCAACAGTAAACAGATTCAGCCAGCTCAGTATCCTAGCACCAGCAAAAAGCTAACACCAAAAAGAGAAAAAAACTGAAAAAGGGAAAATTAAATGAGACCAGGTCCAGATCATGTAGTTGAGCAGACAAAATCTGTTTAGTTTGTGCTCTACCTCTAGAGAAATGTAAGTAAGACTATCTGATCTTAATAGTAGCAAAACTGAGCTGGTGGTGCTGAGTGATTTATAAGTAAATTAAGTATTAAATTTGTCCTGCCTTTTGCTTTCTTCTATATGCTAACAACAGAAATCTGAACATCCTAGCCACTGGGTACTGTTTATTTCAGAGGAAATTCTTTTTCATATTTTATTTAAAAACAAATCATTGACATCAGATTGACATTTATTACGACCAATGCCACAATAAAACATTATCTGGCCTTCACAGTGAGGAAACCCATGAAGGAAATTGAGTGAGACTCAAACCACTAGGACATAAATTGCACGGGAGAACATACAGGTTTGTTTTTTAATATGCAAAAGTCCACTTTGATGATTTCACATTTTTTGGTAGATCGATTCATTGTGCAGTTGCTTCTCTTTTTCACCTCACTAAGCTCTATGCTTGACATACTTTCCCTGTACCATAACTAAACTCTGCCGACCAATATAACCTTCAAGTGCTACATGGTTCAGCAGTGACCTCGTTATCAACACAGCTCTACCACAGTATCTTTCTGCAGGTCTCACCTCAGGCATGAAAACTCCACATCATTTACACCTTGCTGGTTTCTAAGAAAAAATCTGAGCCACAGTCTTCAGGGTATTACTCTTGGCTAGCTCAGCAAGTCCACCTGAGAGTGCACCACATAAAAGTCTGCTTTCAGGAACACAGGATTGAAGTTCATTAGCAAAACCCAAACCACTCAAATCCAGTAGATTTATCAGGACCTTGAAATCAAAACCTTGGAACAAAAGCAGATAATGAGTAAAATCTCTGCATTTTTTTGACTTGCAATTCTCAGTGCTCCTAGGTTCCCTGAACTCCACACACCTGGCAGCAGGAAAAAACCACACCCTTTACACCCCTGCACTTCCTCCTCTTTCTCCGTGTACCTCCATCCTCGCTTCAGAGCATTCTCCCTTACCTCAGCTCTTAACTGGGATACTTCCTTTGATTCCCTCCTTAACTTCAAAAAAGAGTGACATCCTGGCTTGGATGATACCAGCTCATTAAAGATTCTCCCAACAACTGATAACACAGCAACTGTTACTTTAGTCTGTTTAAAGCAAAGCTCCTACAACCACTCATCTTCACCACCGTTTTCTTTTCTAGCCCTGCTAGAGCCTCCTTTAGTGCAACCACATGGCACTGCATCATGAAAACAAGAAAAACCTACACGATTAAAAAAAAAAAAACACCTTTTTTTTTTTTTGTCCAGTTTGTTGCAATCATCCCAGAAGGCCTTAGAAATCTTTCTCAAGTCAGAAGTGCCATACAGGCTTCTCTAACTCCAGATTAACTTCTGTACATCCTACATTTAATGCTCTGTAAATTGTGAACATTTTATTTTGGGTTCTCATATTCCCCATACTCATTAAAACCACAATGTAAATATTAAACAGCTACACTTCTTCATTTACATTTATTCATATTTACCTAAATTTTATTTATTTATATTTATATTTAAAGCTGTAACATGTTTTAAAACAGAATGTTAAACTCTTAGGAGCTTAAAGGATCACTTGATCTAATTCTTTTTCCCTTCCTGTAAAATGTAATCATGTATTGCAATGTAACAGCTGTGTTGATGATACAACAAGATGTAATCCTGAAGACTGCACAAAAACTATGTATTTTTCCTTAACAGCCTCCCAAAAAAGAGAGAAAGTTGTCATCTGAATTCTTAAATCTTGAGATCTACCTGCCATCCCCTTTTTCTTCTTTACTCTTCCACACGAGCAAGAATAGATCTGTTTAAATCCAAGAATCACCACTCAGATGTACTCACCTGCATTAATCCAGATATTCAACGATGCAGCACTCCATGTTTTGCAACAGCTTGTCAGCTTTGTAGCATAAAACAGTATGATTTTTATCTATTTTTTTAGTGTATGAAAGACTTTAATTATACTACCCTTAAGCTGATAAAGAGCTTCCAGAAGAGTCTTAAAACAAACTAAAATAAAAAAAACCACCACCCTTGGTTACCACGGTAAAGAATATCCTGAGTATTACATAAATATCAAATATGTACCTAATTCTAATGAATATATCAAATGCAGCTTTCTCTTAAGTACTAGGTAACCTATTTCAAATTAAAGGCTCCTTATAGTCATTCAGCTGAGAAGACACAGACATCTGAGCAGAATGTACACACAGCTTGTTACCACTTTATGAAACCTGCAACAATTCCTGCTAAAAAAGATCCAATTATTAGTGGTTCACATCCAAAGCAAGTGCCACTGTGCTTTCAGAAGACACACTAATCACTGCCTAGAGTGCAAAAGCGCTTCCCTTGGAGCTAATCAAGGTAAAACCTGATTGCTCTTCTCCACCTACATGATTATTTCATGACTCCACAGTAATACTTTGATATTTGTATAGTCCAAAGGGCTTTGCTTTTAACAGACAGGTTTCATTTACAGATCCCAGCATCACATGGTCAGAAGTTCAGCAATCCAGCATTCTCCAAGCCCTTTCTAGTTTTCTATTCTCCAGAAAAAAACACAGTCTTAAAAATGGGATTAAGGAGATGATGAGCATTTTGTTTCTTGATTTTTAGGTAGTCGTGTACATTAAAGAAAGAATAAAATATTTGGAGAACTAAACAATGAGAACCACATGTTATTTCAGAGAATGTTTCAAGTTAGAAAAAAAAAAGAAATAAAATTCATCCTATACCTTGAACTCTGCATGCAAAGTTTTTGTTCAAGGCAGAAATCTTTTAGTACGTGAAATTTACTTCCATCCCTCTCACTCCATCAACAATGGTTTGCATAACCAGATGTTCTTATACACTGCAGTTTAGAGCTGCCCCATATGGAACTGCAACAGTAAATATGCATAACTATGGAAACCAAAGCAAAGGTCAGAAAAAAAGTCAGCAGTTTAGTAACCCAATACCACAATTTTAAGTTACTCAAGATGCATCTTTCCCAAATGAACCTGATTACAAAATATGTCAAATGTATTTTGCATTCAAATGCCTTTCTCTCTATTCTTAAAACCTAAGAAATACCTACATTTTACTTGGAAAAATGTAATTTGGTTTAAGATTGAGCTTCTTCCTACAAGCTTCCAAGTGCTCTCTGCCAGAAAAAGGCACATTAAATACTGACTGAACACAATAGGTTTCAAGTGGTACACCTCAAAACCAAGATCTCCAAGACTGTTCCCAGATCTTACTGAGCTACATCTTCCTTTGAATAACCCGATGTATATATTGTCCATACAGCAAAGACTTTGGTGAGTAAGTATCACTTATTTCTTTCATTTCAAATCATCTCCCTATTGTGGTTACAGAACAAGAAGTGGACAGTTCAGTAACACTACAAACATAAGCTCTCTTACCTTTGGAGTTACAAGAAATGTTAATTGCATGTCACTACCTAAACTTCTAGTGAGGAACAAAGTAAAACACCTGCAAAAGCACACTCAGCTAGTTGGTTTATTTCCTAAATACACTAAACCTGTCATTTATCCTAAGCTAAATGTGCCTCAAGGAATATGTACAAATTCCCTTTCTTGCTATTGGCAGGAGATAACATGAGGAGAAATAGTTTACTACAAAAATATTTTGCTCTTAGCATGGCTCATGATTTCAAAAGTAGGACTGCCAGATACTGTCCAGCTGAAATTGTGAAGGATTATTTATTTTTAGGAAAACTGTGGTTGTCTCAGCTCTGGTGCATATTACAGAATTAGCAAATAGCTAATTGAGTAAGGCTTTTAATTCTGAAACCTGTAAGGCAATTAAACCACTTTACATAAAAATTGAGTATTTTCTAAGAGGTCCTGCCCAATACGAGTGACAAACTTTGAACACTAGAGTTCTTCCTGCAACAATAAAGTTGGGGCACAATGGAGAAGTTTAAATATTTAATTTAGACTGAGCTGCAAGTCATTAATTTTTTATTGATGCAAATCTGCAATTCATCTAGAGCTAGACAGTTGCAACCCATACTGGCTGAAAGCAGGGTGAATTTTTCCAACACAGAACAGGATATAAGTCTGCTCTTTCCAACAACATAATCTGCTTTTCCATGGAGATCTCAGGCCATGTCAGTCAGAACAGCATCTGGGCCTGGATGAAGGTGCATCTGCTGCTCATCATCTTGCACACCATTCAAAAAACGTGTCTTGATCGTGCATCTGGAATATGCAGTTACAGCATTAATTTACACAACACTGCTAAGAACACTCTGTGCTTTGAGAATGCCATAGGTAGAGTTAGAAGATACTTTGCACTTAGTCCTTGTCAATAGTGGCAGGACATTATTCATCCAAGTCAAACACTGAGGAAGTAGTGAAATTAATACTGAAAAATGAAATATATCTGCATTTCTTTATGCACAGCAAGAGAGCATTTTAGCTGCTAGCACATCTACAACTAGAAGCAGCCTACTGAAAGCAGTTAAAGTTCACTAATTCAACAAATGTGCCAAAAAAGGGAAAATTCTAACCTCTTCCAAGTTCAGCCAGTACTAAAGGCAAATTACTCTTTTCCTTTTTAATTGTTCTTAAATATTCTGATGGAAGTATCTATTTAAAATTTAAGTCAGGCTTGCTGCAAAGTACTACCAAGCCTTGACATTATATATACTTCATAAAATTTACTTCTTTTCTGGGAAGCAAGAGAAAACCTCATACGTGTTCATACTTTTTCAAACTAAGCCTTGTTCCAAGTTCAAAATCTCAGTCAGGATCAAGATTTTCAAGATTAAGTCAGACTGGTCAGCCAGTTAGCAGGGAAAAACCTGAACTGATGACATATGCTACACTGTTGTGCAGATTTTTTATTAGTCTCAAGTCTTTTTGTAGAGGAAACTACTATGAGATTCCAATGGTGTATGTAAGAATACATCAAAGGTGGAGAAGAAACAGCAAAAGCAGCCCTGGTAAGTGAATTCCAACTACACAGAAAGGAAGAAGTGAAAACTACAAAAGCAAGATGCGTGTGATAACTTCTAGAACCTAATCTTTTAAATATTTAAGGTTACTTACTTACAAAAAAATCTTAGAAACATTTTCAAGGCAGGAAGTTCTCAAGTGGATAATAAATGTTTAAATTCATGAAAATTTACTGCATGCACACACTAAATATATATTTATACATCTGTATACATATAGAGACAGAAATATCTGGACAAATAAAAACTGAGCCATCAGCATAAGTAAAACAAACAATTTTCTGAGTAACTTTTTTAGTCAGAATGACCTTTGTACTTTGGGGATTCCATGTTACAAATGTCTTGATTGGGGGCAAGTCATTAGATACTTGCTAGTAGCATTTCAGATTTATTGCTGAACTAGAAGCTACAACAGGACATGTGAAGCATGCTGCTGAGATAGAGGTGACCTGATTTATTTTCTAATGTATATGGGCCTACCACCCACTGGAAACAGAAAAAATAGGACAGCTTTTTAAAGTTCAGCTGGACAAGACTGGACTTTCTGCCTTGAAATCAGAACTCCGAAAGATAGAATTATTTTGTTCATAGAAGTTTGGGGTTTTTTTAAGCTCTTTATATCAGCATTTAAAAAACAAATTGCATCACAAGTGAAAAGCGATTTGAAATATTTACCATGACTTAAAAAAACCCTTAATCCCTGAAGGGTAGCAAGATTTCCCTAGTTAGCAAAAAACAGCAAAGCTTCAAAAAATTTAAGATTCAGTAACAATAAAAAAACCACATGACATTAGCCATGCTAATGAGAACAATGTATAAAAGATGATGCAGCAATATTTTCACCAAAATACTAGTCAGTTTCTCACTAAGAGACCCTCATCAGTTCTGAGGTGTGACTTGGTGGTCAGCAATCCTGGCTAACTAGCGAGGCCCTGGGTGACTGGAGGTTAGCAAATGTGTTATCTGTCTACAAGAAGGGCCAGATTTATTACAACTCAAACTCCTCTAAGATTAAGCTGCATATTGCGGTATAAAACCAGATCTGCTCATTTTAAATGGCAAAAAAAAAAAAAAAAATAGGCCACAAGCATTCAAGCATTGAGAAGCTACACATGCAGTAATCCTCTTTTCCTTCAAGACTTTAAGATCGCTATTTTACGTTTGGTATTTGTTCCGCATATGCAAAATGTATTCCCAAGCATTTCGCTCCCAATGCAAATGAACTGACAAAGACATCCACAATGCTGCTGAGCTGCTACAAAAGCCATCCTGCCTCCTCTGCAGCCCCAGCTCTCACCACAGACATGACAGACGTTTTAGGACTCAGCGCTTATTATCTCTTCCTTTCTCACTACTGTGGCTGTGTGAATTTAAAAGCACAGGGGAAACAATGCTTGATTGAATCACCTCTTCACTGAGGCTATCTCTATCCACATGGATGACAAGAAGGTGATCAGGAGTAGTCAGCATGTATTCACTGGAGGTAAATCATGCTTCACCAGCCTGATTTCCTCTCTATGATCAACCACCTGGATGGATGAGGGGAGAGTGGATATTGTCTACCGTGACTTCAGCAAGGCTTTCAACACTGTCTGTTACAATATGCTCATAGGCAAGGTCAGGAAGTGTGGACTGAAGATGGAGAGCTGGCTGAATGGCAGACCCCAGAGGGTTGTAATCACTGGCACAGAGTCTAGCTGGAGACCTGTCACTCCTGGAAAGCAGCTCTGCAGAGAAGGGCCTGGGGGTCCTGGTGGACAACAGGCTGTCCCTGAGCCAGCAGTGAGCCCTGGGGGCCAAGAAGGCCAGTGGTGTCCTGGGGGGCATTAGGAAGAGCATTGGCAGCAGGTCGAGGGAGGGGATCCTGCCCCTCTACTCAGCCCTGGTGAGGAACAATCTGGGGTGCCATGTCCAGTTCTCGGCTCCTCAGGAAAGAAGAGAGACGGAGCTCCTGGAGCAGGTCCAGCAGAGGGTGACAAAGATGAGGATGGGACTGGAGCATCTCTCTTATGAGGAAAGACAGAGAGTCAGGCCCATTCAACCTCGAGAAGAGATGGCTGAGAGGGGACCTCATTGATGTCTCTCAGTATCTTAAGGGAGGGTGTCAAGACGATGGACCAGGCTCTGCTCCATGGTGCTGAGCAATAGGACACGAGGCAATGTGAAGAAACTGATGCACAGGAAATTCCAGCTGAACATGAGGAAGAACTTCTTTACTGTGCAAGTGACTGGGCACTGAAACAGATTGTCCAGAGAGAATGTGGAGTCTCCATCACTGGAAATATCCAAGAACCATCTGGACACAATCCTGTGCCNAGAGAGTCAGGCCCATTCAACCTCGAGAAGAGATGGCTGAGAGGGGACCTCATTGATGTCTCTCAGTATCTTAAGGGAGGGTGTCAAGACGATGGACCAGGCTCTGCTCCATGGTGCTGAGCAATAGGACACGAGGCAATGTGAAGAAACTGATGCACAGGAAATTCCAGCTGAACATGAGGAAGAACTTCTTTACTGTGCAAGTGACTGGGCACTGAAACAGATTGTCCAGAGAGAATGTGGAGTCTCCATCACTGGAAATATCCAAGAACCATCTGGACACAATCCTGTGCCATACCCTCTAGGATGACCCTGCTTGAACAGATGACCCACAGTCAGTCAACCTGACCCATTCTGCGATACCATAATAACATTAGAGAATGAAACACACAACACTCAAGGGGGGTCAAACTCACCTCTGGACTTGTTACTGTTCTTCGTACCTGTGCTTATAAAAATACTATCTTAAAAACACCCCCACAAAAATACCTTGAGGAATCAGTGCGCTGCCTTAGTGTTAATACCACGCAGACAGATTGCATCACTTGTCAGTAAGTAGCTGCTTTTCTGTCAGTAGGTCAACTCTACTTTGCCCATGCACAGACCATCAAAGCTCCTGTGCTAGGAGATTGAGTTAGGAGGAAAGAGGGAATACAGCCTGCACAAACCTCGTTCTGGGTACAGCAGGCCCAGCAGGACACGTGAGCTCAGCAGCAGGGCTGTGAAAGGAGAAGTGCTGGTTTTGGAACCAGCAGCAGAGCAGCTTTGCAATAACTAGCAAAGCCTCTCAACATCCAAGACTGCTTTGCATGGAGCCATCTTGGACATAACCAAAATGTCAAACAATTTTTAAACACAGCTATTGCTGAATTCCCCTCATAGAAAGGAAAAGATAAAGATAAATAGCCATAATAGGAAGACAGTGGTCAAAGTGACTGGCAAGAAATGCTCTCTCTCTCCCTATCTCCAAGGTTTTGCACACTTTGGACAGTCAGGAGAGACATCCCATGCTATTTTTTTGGCAGCCCTCTCTGTCACCCAATTTCTCAACAAAATGTCAGTCTTGGCAAAAGTGAATCTCCAGAAGTAACTTAAAATGACTGACAGATTACCTCTACACAAAATTTCCTTAAATGAAGCACATAGCCACCTCCATGAAGAGCTCAATAATTAACACCTGTAGCTGAAAACGAGGAAATTATAGAGAACAAGAAATTAAATGAGATCTTTCACTGCTAATGCAAAGCTCTAGAAAGTGGTTTGTAAAATAATTAAAACTGAGCCCCACCCAGCAGCAAGAGACAAATAATGGAAAGGTTTTCTCCACTGCATTTAAAAGCCAAGAAAGCATTACGTAAATCATCAAAGCTCTAATTGTTTGTACACAAAAACACAAGTATTAAAATCTGTATTCTCTTCCTTCTTTGCGGACTCAAGAGAACTTCTCTCAATCCAATTACTAATGGAATAACAATCACATTAATAAAAAGCCTTTTTGAATAACCAATCTACAGAACCCATTTTCTGCCTAATTAAATGGGTAAAGTGTTTGTGGGGGCAATTTTTCTTCCCCTGCTAATACATCAAGTGTCTTCTTTCAGTGCCATTATTATTTATTCAATATTTTCAGCCAAGCAGATACTTTGGGAAGATCTGACTATTGATTAAAGCAATAGATATAAATCAGGGGGTACATGCAAAGGCTTGTAAAAGGCATCTCTGTAAAGTCATTTTTGGGAATCAAAAGGCCTGGAAGAAGTATTAACTGAGGCATGCTGCTATGAAAACTTAACCACAATTTCTTCTCCCAAGATTATTATTTCATTTGAGTCTCCCTCATGTTTCCCAGATGTAAAACAAGCTATAAGACAAGAAGAATACAGACTCTTCTCAAGGGATACTGGATGTTTCCCTCACCTAAGCCAAGACGCTCACCAGTGTCAAATATTACACAAAAGCCTCAGCTCCACCTCGCTGGGAGCACTGGTTTAGCTCCCATTTAGCGGAGCAGCATCAGACCTACTTCACGTCTTACTTTAAAAGTGTTATTGGTCTACATCAAGTCTTCTTCCCTCTCAGTTCTTCCAAAATATCACTGTTGGCCAACTAAGGCTCAAAATTACTGCCCACGTATCTGTTAGAGACACTTCACTGCCCAGAAGAATTTTCTGTGCAAGCAGGGCAAACTAGTCACATCAAGTGAAATGTAACCTACTATTTAGAACAGCATTGCCTCAAGAGCAAAGTCAGATGGACTCACACAGCCTTCACCTCAAGATATTCAAAACATTAAAAAAACTTTACTGTGCAAAGAAACCACTTTTACTCCAATGCTCAATCTCTCTCAGGATTCAAAGTTTAAATCAAGGATCTTCAGCTAGATTAAACTGTGGTACAATCAATCTCCAGCAACCAGAAAGGTACAAAGCAAGGCCTGAAAAAACTAAGAATCCTAGCACTGAAGTCTTCCAGACCATCCGAAGAGCTAACAAATGTTAGCTGTGCTAAGATGTCTAAGTGTCCAGCATGGATAAGGATGTCTCACCATTTCCCATTTACTATAATGCTTGGGCATTTCAGGAGCAATACAGAGATAAGTATACAGACTTTTCAAAAGACAACATTTTTGGGGAAAACTTCCTATTTAATAAAAAAACATTTTCATAAAATTAATTCATTTAGTACCTGAAAGTCCATTTTTGCCACTAGCTCCATGACCAACAGAAGTGAGCCAGCACTGTTTAAAATACAATGAGCTGATGCGAAAGGGAGCTAAACCAACCCCACCCTCCCCTCCAGATTCCCTCGAGATAAGGTTGCGCCAAAATCCTATCAGATGTACTTTGATCATTCTTAATTCTTCAGTGTTTCAGACAGTATGAACTCGGGCACATCTGCATTTCTTTATTGTCAGAATAATGACAGGATAATGGTGCTGGCACTAGGCCAGCCACTTTTTTGAAACATTGTTGGCAGAGACCGTATTTGCAGTACCGAGAGTAAATGGTCTTGCCTGACAGTTATAGAACAAGTCAAGGAAATATTGTAAAACAAACTTATCCTTAAGTTTCCTGCATTTGTAAATAACTCCTTATGAGTTAAAATCTTTGTTATTAAGTAGTCCACACAACTGTTTTAAGACTTTTCTGGAAAGTGAGGCCTCCTGTTATACAGAGCTAGCAGTCCTGTGAAAAAAGAAAATGGGCCTCAACTTCCAGCACTTAAAAACCAAAGCTATACCTGCAGAAACACTTGAACAAAAAACACTTACAAACTGACTTCGTACCAATGTATTTTTGAGCTGTGGGAGAAAAAAGCTGAAAAAAATTTCAGTCTCATACAGAACATGTCCTTGCAATGCACTGACAGCCCATAAATACATTAAATAAACTACTAAGTAGAAGTCATTCTTTCTCTTCCCTCACCATTTCAAGGAAGCACTTGTGCACTTCAAGTTTGCTTAGTTTTCCCTCAGAAATAAGTGTATCCTGAAGAGGAAATGGCAAATCAGTTAAGTTCAAATCAATACTTACTTGAAAGGCCACAGGACTCTAAAATAGAGAAAGTGACTGTGCCAAGGCTGTTTGTGAAATTAAGAAAGTGACAGCCAGGCAAAGCCGATGCTTTTAGCACCATACGGCCTTCAGACTTCCCGCATATGAAAGTATTTCTTATTCATATAAAGGCTTTTAGCAAGTTATGGAGATACACAACCTAGATAAGCTTGAGAGACATTCACCACTAGATGCTCGTAACTCTAACAGGTTTCTGCTACATCCAACACTCCTGTGCTCAAATAAGGCCATCATGGAAAAGTCTACAAGTCTTACCTCATTGCTGTTCAGGCAAAATACAGAATTCAACAGCAAGTGGTTTGGTTTTTAAAATTAGATATTTAAAAGAAATATTTTAGCATCTTGTGGGTTCAGATGACGTTAGAAATATTAGTGTGTTTAAGATACGAAGTTCGTCAAGACATCTGATCTAACATAAGTGTACTTAAGGAAATGGTATTTATTTGGCTTATGTTTACCTATACAGTCATACCAAAACTACCTGTTTGTTATAAATTACCTCAATCCACTTCAGCTCAAGTAGTTTCAGAAGCCATGTGAGCTCTCTCCATCTCTTGAAATAAACAAGGATAAAGATTTCCTGAAATAAATAGGCTTACTGAGTTGTAACAAAAATCCCCCATGAACTCTCCACAGCCACCATACTGAGAGCTGCAGACATAAGAACTGGCTGGAATACAAACCCAACAGGATTCATGGAGAGAAGAAAAAACTCCCACCAACAAACAAGAACTAGCATAGAGGATCAAGTGCCATTCAGTCAGAAATGTCAATACCATTGAACACACTTCTCTCTGTCTGGGAAAGTGCAAAAAAAGCACATACATTTTCTGGAAGTTTCTCTAGTTTAGGCAGCATGAGAACAGTACCTAGGGAACTACTCCTGAAACAAATCTGTTCACTATTCCCTATCTTGTCTGTTTGAACAGAGTGAAAAAACAAGCTGCACCCAGCTTCATCAACATGTCACCAACCACACAGAAGTATACATTAGGGAAATGTCTGGTCTCAGAGCACATAATTGACCCTTAATATAAAGGGGATAGGGCTGGACAAGGCCAGCTTCCACAACACAGAAATTACAGATGGCTGTGACTTTTGACTGCCCTTGAGCCTGGAACCTGCTTGGCCTGGTTCTGCCAAAACGCATCTCGAGCATCCGCACAAGCACTTCTGTGGGGAAGAACAGACAGGTGCCTGGCACAGGTACTGAAGTCATAGCTCAGAGAAACAAAATCACTTTCTTCAAGAGTGGATAAAGGCTTTCCTCAGACTTGCCCTTCAACCTGATAATAAACCATCATTATGTATTAATAAACCACGTGCTGCACAGTTCGGGCACTTGGCTCTTTTAAGTAAGCTTAGTAATTTCATTAGGTTCCAAGATGTTCTGCTTAGTTTTGAATGCAGATTTACGTTAATTCTGAAGAAGACTAGACTGTTTATTGAGCATCTAGAGGTGGGTGTGATTCAAGATCTCTGAAGGATTACTGGTGAACTGGCAGTACCGGGGACAGATACAGTCCTCCCTCCTGAGCCGTCACCACCATTTTCAAACACAGCAGTGTTTACTTTCAAAAGCTCTCAAGAATTGTATCAAGATGAAGAGCCTGAAGATTTAGGACTAGTTGGAGCCATACTTGTGGCCGTACTGCAAGGTATTTCTAGCTCATTCCATCCTCCCATGTAACATCTATGCATTCCAATACAAGAAGCTTCCCACTGCAATGACTTTTGGTGGTGCACATCTTCAGATCAGTGCTTAGGACAGGCAACAAGGAGAGGGCCCATAAGGCAGTGATAGAAAGACCTAAAGATGTCCCACCAGACCCTGAAGCATAGTGGCAGTCTCAGCTCAATTCCTAGAGCTCTGCTGACTGCTAGCCACAACCTTATTTTGTCTTTTCAATTACCACTTGCAGTTGAAAACCTAAATAACATATATCTTGAGAATAAGGAGCCCTGACACTACCACTCTCTCCCACCTATCACGTGAGGAGAAGTTCCCATCAGCAATGTCTTGCATGGGGGCATTTTCTATCCCTGCTATACTGCAGCTAACTAGGAAGCACACTCTTTATTAGTAAGAATGCTTATTGTAAAGAATTTACAATAAGCCAAAGTTAAATGCGTGTTATTGTACATTTAAAAATACACTAGTTGCTTTAAAATTTATTTCATTGTTCTATGAGGCAAGTGTAAGCTTCCATTTAAATAATGCACCTCCAAGAAAAATCACAGAGAAGTGCAGTTCTTCGCTCAGAAAACTTTTGTTGTACAGAGGTTTTGATGTATTTTCCTATTCAAAAAAGTATTTCAGAGTGGGGCTCTCAGGATGAAGAGGGAGACAGCCTATCAAAGCATTTATTCATATAACTGTGACAAACATGAACTCAACATCAAAAAGTGATATTGAATTGTTGGGAGGTACAGAAAACTGCAGGTCTTCAATCCCTCAGCATCTGGATGGTGAGAGAGTTATGTTCAATATAGTCCTTACAAAGTCATGGCACATCCAGGAAATGGACATTTGAAAGAGACCTCTGAAGAAGAAACTAGAAGTTATCAAAGCAACCCAACTAGGTGCATGTGAAAACCTGAATAGTAAGAATGCCTTCAATAACAAAAGCCATGATAGATGCCTGATATTTATTTAAATAAATTCATTATTGGAGAATCTTTTTTGGAAGAGAGTAGGATTTTCATTTTTAGTGAGAAGCAAGATGGCTGAAGAAGATGTAGTTCATGAATATTTTTCAAATAATCTTTAAGTGCTTACAAAATTAATTGCTCAGCCCCCATGCAACATATTGCTGATGGGAACTTCACCTCATGTGATGGGTGGGAGAGAACGGTAGTGTCAGGGCCCCTTATTGTCCATAGATTTGTTATTTAGGTTTTCAACTGCAAATGCTAATTGAAAAGACAGAAAAAGATGTGGCTAGCAGTCAGAACTGAGCTGAGACCACCATTATGCTTCAGGTATGGTGGGACATTTACAAAATTAATTGGTCATTCAAGCTTTAGTCATGCAACAGCAGGATTCTTCCTCCCCACCATTTGAGTTACCACAAACCACGAATTTGTCATAGAGTTATGAAAGTAAAATGGGTCTCCTTTTTTAAATTGAGATATTTTAGTTTTTGAAAAACCAACCTGGACCAATTTACAGAAGCAATGGTATAGTTAATATAAACATGCATGTCAAAAGGAACAAAACTGTGATTTTTGTTTAGTTGAAGTTTCTGGCGGAGCTTGAGCTGACAAATTTAGAGAGCCACAAGAATGTTACAGGCACTACTGGGAATTGTAGCTGAACAGAGAGCACTAAGAATCCCTTGCCTACCTCTGAAATATTTATGTTATATCAAGCAATATCTCAATTAACCTCTCCAGCAATAGCCAGACAAGCAGGAAGTTACAGTTCCACAGCACTGCCTGCTGTAGAAACCCAAAAGACAATTTACCTTACCCTTCCCTACGTGTTGGGGTATGTGCCTTAGTCCTCCTGTAACTATAACATAGTAACAGCAGAATCAGGCTCTCTCTGGCACCCAAGTTTAATAAGGTTTCATATATAATAGGGGCCATTTTAATAGTCACCATTTACAGAATGGATCCTCAGTCCCAAAGCAGTTTCTACAGAAAGAGGGTTTCTGTATATCAGGGTTTGGGTTCAGGTTCACGACCATTTTATTTTCCCATGTTTTATTTCCCATGTTGTTAATCAGAAGACATTTTAACAGATAATTTTCAGGGGTGGGTTACACCCTGATGCAGAACACATACTCAACAGGCATATCCAGAGCCAAAATTGTTCAAAACTCTCATCAGGAATGATGAAATACATTGCTTCAGGCACGGAAGCATGACTTACCACCTAGCTTAAGAAGTCCTTCCTATAACATGCTGTTTACTGTGCTCTAGTAATGCTAAATATAGTTTGCATTTATGCAAACTACACAGAGTGACTAGAACTCGCTGCAGCTCAGGTTTCAAAATATTTCTGGATTGCCAGAGAAATGTATTAAGAGGAAAAGCAGGCAAAGAAGGGGGGCACATGGATGACAACCTCCCCCCACTTTTACACATCACATCAGGTCACAAACCGCTGTAGTCCTTCTCTCTTGAAGTTCCATGACAAGGCAAAGGAAGGAAAAAACCCCACCAGTGTGACAGTTCTCTCTTTTCTTTACATCATAAAACTGAACAAGTAAGTAAGTATTAGTGCAGACAGTTCACTTCTCATTATCTCCTAGAGAGCTGAAGCCAAAATAATGCCACTCAGCCTGAACAAACAAGCAACCATATACTCCCTTGCCCAGTTCTAACCAAACCAGCAACTTCAGCTTATAATGCACATCTCACAAGATAAAAAAAATGACACACCAAGAAATTAAAGACTGCCATACATCTCAACATTTCAGGAAGTTCTTAACTAAAATACTCCTTTGCCTTATGAGATAACTCTCTGTAGAGCTGTCAGTACAACCACTACCACCACTCCTCCCAATGCTCTACAGGAACAGTGGGATACCTGTTGCAGATTACATACCTGAAACTACCACACCTGGTTTTACTTCGCCTGCTTTGGTACTTTCACATCTAGAGCTGGCAATCTTATCCATACTGGAATCACAATATTACAAGACTCCTCTTTTTAAAAGGTACATCATTTCACATGGCATAACCTTAGATTACACCAAATATGGTCATCTCAAGCTTTTAAAAAATGAAGGTGGATAAAAAGAAGAGATGAGTTATCTTCCTAGGAAAGATATCACTTCTTCAAGCTTTCTTTTGCTTTGTGGCAGCAAACACAAACAGAACAACAAACCTCTCCTTGATTAATGGTTCAATTGAACTGACAGCAGACTGCACCCTTGTAATCACAGAACAGTTGAGGTTGGAAGAGAGCTCTGAAGGTCATCTCACCCAGCCTCCCTCCCCTTCAAGCAGGTTGCCCAGGACCATGTTCAGGCTTTTGAATATCTCTGAGGATGGAGACTCCACAACCATCCCAGGCAACCTGTGACAGCACTCAACCACCAGCAGATACAAAAAGTGTTTCCTGGTGTTAAGAGGAACCTCCTGTGTCTCAGTTCATACCCTCTGCCTTTGGTCCTGTCCCTGGGCACCACCGAATAGTGTCTGGCTCCGTCTCCTTTGCACCCTCACTCCAGGTGTTTAAATACACTGATGAGATCCCCCCAAGGCTTCTTGTCTCCAGGCTGAACAGCCCCCAGTGCTCTCAGACTGGGGAGATGCTCCAATCCCTTCATAAGCTCAGCAGCCCTTTGGTGAACTCTTTCCAGTGTGCCTGTTATCTGTTTTGTACTGGGAAGCCCAAAACTGGACCCAGTATTCCAGGTGTGGGCCCTTCCAAGAGTAGAAGGAAAGGATCATCTCCTTTGGCCTACTGGCACCACCCGAAATGTAGCCAGGGAGACTGACAGCCTTCTTTGCCTTTGATCTCAAAGGCCAGCACCATCCTCTCTTTCGTGCCTGCATAGTTAAAAAAAATATAACTATAGAAAAATAGCTCACAGTGAACAAACATCTGTGGCTTTAATTTTCTTTAAATACTAGGTTTCCTTGAAAAGAGGAAAGTTGTACCAGGATATTGCTATAGCATGCATCTTTCACATGCCTATACAAAATACAATGCTAGTGCTCAAAGTTACACAAGAAAGGGGAAGATTAAGCCGGCCATTTTTTCAATTAAAGGAACTCATGCCATATACAGTGAAGTAATACTGAAATGAAAGTGACTTATAACAGATGACCGCAAAATTACCTTTAAACAGTCACCCTGTTTTTCATTTTGAAAAAACAGGAATAAATAGCAGAGTGTTTACTCCTAAAATAATCTTTTCCTATTAAAAAAAAGATAACAGAAAGCACCTTTGACTAATCCTTTCTCAGACTCAAATTTTCCATTAACTTCAAAATGTTAACATTTGGCAAATCCTTGGACATGCAAGAACAAACGAGAGCTTTAACTTTCTAGCTAAGGTTTTAAACAAACAGAAGTGGCAAAAGATGTCTCATATCCTGTGTGTTCCACCCGTACACGTACTCTGTTTCACTGTAGGTTACTGTGATGCTTTTATCCCCACATCTTTTACTGCTTGTTTGTTCATTTTAATTTTATAAATGGACTGTTGTGCTGCAATTAATTCGCTCAAGGCCAGCCACAAGCTAAGGACATTTTCCTTGTTCTACCCCATCTCTCTATTTCAATGGACCACTCTTGCTTATGAGCAGTAGTACGTGAAGGAAAGCTTCCACAACTTTGGTATTTAAAACTTCTTAATTCTTGTGAATTACTAGCTGCTGTTTAGCCAAGCCATACACATGGCATTTAGTCATTTTATTTAAAAAACAAATCCCTGAGATTACTGCCCTGGAATTAAGTAAATGCAAAATTCTTTCACCAGAGTGTAAAAAAAAACCAAAAGCCTGGTTCAAAAGCAACCTAGTGTTCTGACAGCTGATGCTGTAAACAAGCCTCCCATTAAAAGGGACTGTTACAGCCGCCCAGCCGTGAACCAGGTAGAAACATTTATCAAAGTACTACCTACAACTGGATGCACTTTTCTTTACCACAGTGTCTGGCTTCTCCATTCCCATCAGAAGGAGAAATTGGACAGGAACAGGACAACGCAGTGTCAAGAGTCCTGTCTGATACGCCTTATCATCCAATGTGTCAAAGAGGCACAAGAAAACTGCCTTTGTGTTGATAATTTGCCCCAAACTGACATATTTAATACTCTACAGAATTACCTGTTATGTAACATGTCGTTCAGTCGAATCTTCTGAAGCAACATAATGTCTTGTTCCAAAGTACTAAATAATTTGCTTTTTGCGTACGTCTCCTGTCACATTCAGTAAATCTACTTAAGGTTTCTCTCTGTGCAACAGGAAATTGCCTTAACTCACGCATTCCATTAAAGCAGACAGCCAGTGCTTGGCTCTCAATTGCTCCTTTGTAAAAAGTCTATGGAACGCTAAAATGAAAACTCTACTGTATCAAAATGCACTCTACAGGCTAAAGGAAGTCAGATTTAAGCAGATGACTCATGATAAAGTGATATAATATCCAGTCTGCTTTGTGAAGAAAAATGCAGTTTAAAGACTGCTATTAGCAATTTTTACAGATATATGTAAGCAGGTGTTGAAGTATTTAGGATCTTTACAACAGTCCTATTATATCACATCCAGTACCGCTTATTTTTACTCCTCAAGAATCCTGAGGACCCCAGAAAGCCATTTTCAAATAGCAGATAAAAGCAAAGCTTCAAAAGGCTTCCCCCATACACGAACATAATTGTTTATGTACAATAAATTCTTGCATTTAATATAACCATACCTCAATTTCACCATGGAATCAAAAACCCTATTCTCTTCCTAGAGCACAAGCAGGACAATCTCTTGGTTTATATTGTCCTACCATACCCCAACTGCCCTTTAGCTCTTAAAACTCCCGAGTCCAGATAGGCAGATGAGACAGCTCTTAGCAACTTTCTGGTCTTAGCTTTTTATACTTTAGAGTCCTGCACTTTTGAATGTAACCCTTACATCTTTTTTTTATATATTTCACAAAATACTAATGAGAGGTTTTACTGCTCTCTGTCTTTCATGCTGGTAACATTTTCTTCTCAATCAGATTTGATAACCACTGACTCTTTGGCACAGCATTTCAGTGTATTATGCAAATCAGTTTTTGCTGAGAACACAGCTTGTTTAGTACTTAAAATTTAGGTAACTGAAGTAACATCATCGGCCAAGACCTGCACAGGTCTGTGAGCAGGTTGGTACCCAGAACCTCAACACAGCCTGCCAGCTCTGCAGCACACGTGTCCCTTCTGAAATTTCACTAACAGCAGCAAAATGTATTGAACACAGCAATATGAACAACCCTTCTCCAAAATTCAGAATATTCTGTTTCTTTAATAAGTCTGTTAAGCTTAGGAATTTAAGACATAGTGACTCATTAAGTGACTTAATTGAGACCACAGGGAACACATGAGGAGGCCAACAGCAGTTCTTAGGTTCCAGCTTAAATGTAAAGACAATTCTTGAACACTTGATGTAAATTACACGGCTCACTAAGTAGTTTACAAGCAAATGTCAATTAAAAAAGAGAACCATATACTTCATGTAAGCCTATATATGCTGATTTCAAAAGCTTATGGTAGACCTGAAAGCAAAATCACTCCATTCCCTCCCTGCATGTACAACCATTGCCACCTTTTTTATGTTGCTTTTAGCTAGACACAGTCCCCTTCCTCTTTCTTTCCAAGAGCTGGGAAGTACATTTCCAGACACAAGAGTATTTCACAGAAGCAATGTTTTGCAGTTGCTTATGCTACCCCATCATTCAGATACACTGATGTATACAACAAATCTTAGCTGGTGTCTTCTGTTCTTCCAAATACACATGTATATTAACATCAAAATATTTTGATTGAAACATTACCTGTTTTCACTCATGACTCAGTTATGAGATCTCACTAAGTATCCTGTGATTTGCATAACAATGTGCAGACAGCTCACCCCAGCTGTATAGGATATATAAACAATGGCTAAATTCAAGTCAGATTAGTTTGCACTTGCCAACACCTCCAACTCCCTGAGAGCTTCAGGTTCATTGACTGGGGATAACTCATGAAGCCACAAGGCTGGGAAACATTCAGTTCTAAAGACACATGATCAATCTGTTGACTCCACACCCCATCAGAAAACAGCTGCATTGTAAGAGGGTATAATCTGACCAACATTTTGCCTGATGCAAAGTACCAACTGTCACAGTTGAGCCTTTGATACCAGCAAAGCAGCCATCAGGAACACCATCAGGCAACAGTTTGAAATCCCCACATCACCCCCAGCCCTAACCTTTGCTGACAAAACACACACTTGGATCATTCAGAATTCACATATTACAAATCTGTGACACACTCAGTCTATTTGCTCTACTAATCAGCAAGGAAACTCTCAGTAAGACTCTTTCCAATTGCTATCTTTTGTTCAACTCTCCAGAGGATGCAGAAACTGGTGTTCTCAACTGTACAAGGACACAACATGGCATGTTTGTCTCTAGCAGCTGCCACCACCAGACACTTAGCTAAGAGATTCATGAAACTGCACACAGTAAGCAACAGTTGGGCAACCAGCCCAGCCAACAGATTTTTAAGCCTTCAGCAGTTAAGAGGCAGCCTTATACTGGGGCAATTCAATTCTTCCATAACTTGGTGGTTTATAATCCAAGTTCTGGGAGGGCCAGCTTTTCCTAGGCAGAGGAAGTTACACATGGCCTTCAGAGTAAGAAACCACAGCAGCACACCCCATGTGCTCTCTGTGAGACCAAAAGGTAGTGAGAGGAGACATCTGCTATCTGGGACCTCGGTGAAGTCAGGACAACTGTCACTTGTGATCAAAAGAAAAAGTCCCTTCAGAAAGCACACACACAGAAGCACAAACATGAAAGCTACTGCTGCTCTGCATGTTCTCAGCGTCACTGTAAGGTTTGTACTTCAAAAAGCTGGATAACCTGGAATGTATGGAGCGTTCTTCAATTACATTCCACAAGCTAGCAAGCAACCTAATTAAAGAGATTTCCATCAACACATTTTTGTTCCCAATCCTGAGGTCATTATTTATGCAAATAATCTTATCAGCTGCTCTAATAGCAGTCACTGTGAGCCAGAAGCAAGTGTTACACTACTTAAACACAGGTCTCACTTACATATCTCCCATATTAAGGATACAGAACATATAGATAGGGAACCTATGCTACTAAACACAGCTGGGAAGTGGTAATTTCTCCTTGCTCAGGGGTTACAAAAGAAAAAAAGCACACTGCAATTACTATATTATATAGTAAAAATTAAGAACCCTGTCATCAAACAGCGCCATTTGGAAAGCAAGTAGAATGACACCTTTGCAGAAGCTTAATGAGAAATGCAACTCTAAGTCAGTGCTTTAGGTAACACTGAATTTTCATTTTGCTGTCCAATTAAACAGCAACAATCATAGCCCTAATAAGTCTCATAATATTTTTATACAGAGCAGTGAACTCATTCACAGCTGAGATAACAAAAAGGTTAATCGACCGATGAAAAATTAACCTTAATATTTAAATTCTAGTATAGTAGGATTTATTATGCACCCAGGGATACTCAAAGATCCCAGCATCATACCTTTCTGATCTATGTACTTTCATCAAGAAACACGGGAACACGTAGATGGTGCAAGACACCCTGTTTGGCTGTTGTCTTACAGAAAATCAAGCAACCTGAACCAAATGGAATCTTCTCAGTATCCTAAATGGAAATTTTGCCAGTATCCTATAGACAGTTAAAAATATTACTTTCAAAAAGGACTCTCCCATCAGGATGGACATGTTTGATAAGTCTTTACAAACATTACGTAATACTTCCGTGGTAAGTAGGGGAACACAGGAGGGACAAGGAACACCAGCTTCTTAAGATTTTCAAAATGTAGGGAAGTAAATACAGCTAACAAGTGTACAGTCATGTTGCAGCTTCTGATGGGTAATGTTTGCCCAAGCCTTATTTCTCCTACAAAACCAGTTGCTGTTCACTACCCTTGAGAACAATAGGATTTGGTTTCACCTCAACAGAGGAGGGTCAATACAATCATGTTGTTTCCAAAAAAATACACAACACTTGTAGAAATAACTCAGACCAGTCGTTCTACTGCACACTACGTATGTTGACTTTACCACTGACAATGAATGCACCCATCATTAGAACACTGGCCAGCACTGCATCAATTCTATTTTCTTTTTTACTTCCCAAATCACAGGCTGCAAGAGTTGAAGATGGATATGTCACTCTTCCAGTACTGACTGCTCCCACGAACCACCCATGGAATCTTTCATTCCACTGAAGTTACCAGTGGACGATTTAAAATTTCAGATACGTGGTTTAAAGAAGGACTGTGCCGTAACATCCCTCTTATTTCAGGCAGTCAGGGCACACATGAAAAATACCTTTAGGCACTGACTCCTCACACCAGAATTTTAAGGCTCCATTTGGCTGCTGTGTGGGAACTGGAAAACATAATGACAAACTGTACTACTCAATTAATCTTTCTTCTAGTAAACGGATTATATTCTTTGACACAGTTCACAGCTCTGTAAGAGCAAGGTCTTGAAGACAGAACAACAGAATACCTCTGATAGTTTGAGGACATTTTGTCTGGATCAGTTTGCATTCTCTTGTGTATTATATAAGTTTCCAGAAACTAAAATTTGAGTTTTATACAGACAGGTCCTGCAAAACTGTGCATGAATGCCAAGACACTAAAAAACGACCAAGTTCACAACTAAAAAGACATTCAATATGCAAATTATTTCCAGAAAACAACTGTCAGTGTATTTAAAGTCAAGGTCTTTTAATGAACTTAATGTGTCAAGAGTTTTCTTGCTCCAAGTCTTCTCCCTCATACAAGTATGAGTCAGAATAGGGAAAAACTTTGACATGATCACACATTTTTTTGCATTGTCTGGCATCTCAAAAAAAGTTAAATTCTTCTCAATTAGCAAACGTGGCAAGAAAAACAGAAACCGAGAATTTTGTATTTCATCAAGTCCTTCCACAGAAAACAGCAAATTCCTAGTTTCAGCTCTCTGTACAGTATCAACCCACGAACTATATGGTCAGACATAATCTAAAAGCCCCAACTGAAATAAAAGTCTGCCTTAGCCAGCTGCATGGTTTATCAGCCTGCTGTCATCTGCAAGGATTGTAAACATCAGTTGTGATATTGTGTATGGTTTGTAAGGAAATTATATGCCCCTGAAAATAACTTCCTCTGTGGATTTCAAGAGGAGAGATGGCTACCATTTATACTGCTCTCCCAATCTTTGTTAGTAAGCAAGAACAGATGAAGGTGACAGCTAAGTTTAATATCCGTGACTTTGTTAGGAAGTGGCCTTGACAATAAAACTATTCAGTCTTTTCAGCAACCTTTCTGGTGCCTTCATGATTGAGATGGTTATAGTGGCTTACATAATTTAAAAAAATATTTTGCATGCTGTCTTCACCTTTGGCACATCTCTAACTGCCTGGGCATGACAATCCAGTACCTACTTACCTTCACACCTGCAGCAAGCCTTCCACAAGTTTTGGTTGCTAACTTCAGCTACACGTGAATAAGCAAGACCTCCCCACTCCAAAGGCCATGGGAAACCACGTATAGCCAAAAATAATTTGTCTAATAATGATGCAAAAATGTTGAACCCATCATTCTGGAATAGAGAACAAATCATGGCTTCCCTGCTTCCAGATACCTCCTCCTAAAAATTCCTCCACAGCATCAGTTGGGAAAATTTGGATGCTATGTATGCACAAATGCTGCATACCAAAGACAAACTGTTTCCTGTATCAAGAGCCCACTCAAAAGTTGCAGAAAACTATACTCCTGCCTATTTTTAAGAGAGTGATTTCACAAGAGACCATCCACCACTTAGGATGATCCAATGAACCACATCAACTCAGCAGCTTGAGGACAGACTGGAAGATTATTAAACACTTACTCACTGTTTGATTTTAAGCTATGATCCAGAAATTTGCTGAAAATGTATGGGTTTACAATAAAAACAACTTCATTTTGTGGGATCTTAAATTTATGGGTGATGTTAACTACCACCATACAATCCTTAAGTTCACTGATAAACATTTATATGAGAGAAACATGAGAAAATCAATGACAGGATATGTTGAGCTCAGATACACACGGTATCCTGAGGTACAGTTATTCACTCTTAAATAATTTCAACTACACTCCACTCAGCCTCCTTAGAACTGGTACATTAAATATACTGATTCTTCACTTCTTTTGTTTCATGGCTGTACATACACATGCAAGCAAAAAAAGAAACTAAAACATTTTCATTCACACAGATCATTTTCATTCACGCAAACTCTTCCTAGTAGTACAAGTAATTCCAAATTGCTTACAAACTGAATGCAAATAGGTATGGCATAAACCAAGAACTAAAACATTTGTAAATGGTTGCTGATCCCCAAGAAAGCCGAAAGAGCAAGTAAAACTACTTTTCTCTCCATAGATAGCAGCCAAGCACTTCAAAGGTTAATCTACAAGATGCACTGCTTTATGCTTGCACCCAGGTGTTGGGTGTATAACAACGACACACAGCCCTCTCTTCTTGGAGTTGGGTTTTACTGCCAGCAGACAGAAGCCCCCAAGCTTATCCTGAGAGTACCTCCAAAAAGACCTACTTTTTGAATAAACCCACTTGAAGATTACTCCTGTTCAGGCTGATAGTTTCAAGAAAATAGAGCTCCCTATAATCCATCAGCATTCCTATCTTGGATCGGCTACGTAACTGCCTTGCACAGATGGACTAAGGACAATGAGCTGTCAAAGAGTTCCCAAATAATTTCAGTAGAAGCAAGTTATCTCTCACGTGCCAGTGATAGTACTGTGAAGAGCAGTCTGTACACAATCTTAATCCACCTGAAACAATTTTAACTGGATTTTCAGAGTCTTTAACAAGACTCTCTGTCAAAACTCTTAAATTTAACTACTATGGAATAAGTTCAAGATGTCAGCAGGAACTAATTAAAAGGTTTAGAATGCAAAAATATTTCCAGCAGTGGTGCAGCTACCATGTTAAATGTCCTCAAAATCTGATCAGAAGCAGATAGGTAAGTTGACTACATTTGCCAACAGTGTTTCAGGAAAGTCCCAGCTGGAAACTGACACTGAAAAGCAGCGGAAGGCTCTTCCAATGCCATGGGCCTATGTCAGGTTTGGTAAAATTCAAGATTGGTGAAGGTGAAATATACAAAGGAAGAAAAACAACCCTACCGACAGATGCAACAATAAGCTCTAAATTAGCTACTACTAACTTGGGAAAAGAGATTATAAATATCATCCACCATGATTTCAAAATGTCCACTCAGTGCTCATCAGAAATCAAAGATACAAAGCAGAATACTAAAGACCCACCAGGAAAGGAACAGAGAATGAGAACAGACACGTGTTATTATGCCACACTGTATGCAAACACGGTGATCTCATCTCAAGTGCTGCATGGTTATAATTATCACCCCCGGAAAAGAATAGAGAAACAGAGGTGTCACAGAGCAGATTAAGGATAAGGTGTAGATACAGGCTGGCTCCATTGTAAGATTTTTTCAGACTCAAGAAGAGACAACGGAAGTGAAATGATGAGAATGAGGCTTCTAGAGCCACAAGCAGGACAGATGTGATGAATTAAAAATTACAACATTTCAGAATAAATCGTAAAAAAATTCAATAAAGGTATCAACTAGAGTACGTTTAAGAGCGAGAAATCAAATTCCCTCCAAACATAATGAAATTGTGAAACTCAGTGCCATAGGCTGTTAAGAGGCCAAAGAGCATATGTAAGTTTAAAAAAATCCTAGACAAGTACTTGGAAAATACTGTATTCATACTGCACTGAATTGCAGAAAACTAGAATAAATCATTGGAGAAATTAATACTACAAGCTTGCTCTGTTAGCTCTGAGTAACAAGAATTAATTTGACCTTTGCTACAAAACAGCAGAGGCAGGAATAATGCAGGAACAAATTTCAGATCTGCCATGTGGATAAAGCACACTAAACACACAGCCCCTGAAATGAAAGTAGATGGGTATGTCATCAAAACACATGGTGCTTTTTAAACTGTTCATTAAGACACTTCTAACACTCTCTGGGAATTAAAAGTTTTGTTGGTAAAATGTTATCTCCTCCTAGAACTATTGTCAGAAATTAATCAGAACCTTTACAGCAGCAGGAATATAAACCACATAACAAAGTGGAATTACTACACTCCTTTAAGCAATTTGCAGCTGGTTGATGGAAGTCAACTTTCTCCTCATGTGACCATGCAAGGTTTGAGAACTTCTCCTCATGAATTTTATCTAAACACTTACTTGAAAACTTGCCCCACAACTTCCATGGAAGTGCCATCATTCATTTCAACACTATGAATCTTTACATGGCCTGATATATTTCCCATGAATTTACATTACTTTAGAATATGCTGTTCTGTATGCAACACGAGTCACAGCCCTCACTTTAACAGGAATTCGTTTCATTAAGTCATGAACACACTGCATACCTTTAAAGGTTTGTCAGGTTTTTAATTGACAATTAAGTTCTTTGTCATTTCAAGAGAAACGTAAGGGACACAGACTTGTCTTGGTTTCTTCCACACTGGCAGTTTTTCTCATCAAATGCTCCTATAAATGGCTTTTTTTTTTTGTCAGGCAATTCTTGTACATTAATATATTTGGGTGTGGGAGTGGAGCTTTTGAATAATTTTACTGAAACGTACCACTACCTACAGAACTTGAGGCTTTAACTTTAGTTTAAAGGGAACACAAAATCCGAGACAAACTGGTTTTGAAGATCTTATTTTTATTCTCTGTTCTTTCTTTTGTTGCTCTTTTTGTTCTAGTTGCACCTTTATCTGCCATGCCTTTTTCGAGTCTGTCCTCCTATGCCCTCACCTCTCAGAACACAACTCGGTTCACTTACACCATCAAACATCTTTCCCCTCCCACTTTTACGTTCTTGCCCAGTGTTCACGTTTTCTGTCAACTGCAAATAAAATAAAGGGCACCAGCAATAAAAAACACTTCTTAAGCCACATTAATTTCTCCAAGGAAAAGGCATAGAAGTTGCCTCCTTTTCATTCAGCTGATCTTTTCCTGACTCATTGCTTTTCTTGGTCAACCACTGCACTAAGTTTGAAATCTGGTGTAAACCTGGATTCGCGAACCCTCAAAGGTCATTACAGCAAGATTTTTCAACCATTACTTCCCTGTTTCCTGGGTGAGACTATAAAACACCCACAAACGCAAACTCAGAAGGGAAAAGCCTATCACCACCAACTTTTCAGAGGTACTGGAAGTCTTGAAGTTAGAAAGAGTAATAGCTCTGCTGCATATGGCTTGTAGAGTAATAAATTCAGTAAGGATTTCTGTACATGGTGTAAATTCAGCAGTAAACAACTGAGCTGAACAAACACAAACTAGTTCAGCTAGCAAACAGTAAATGAGCTTGGCCTGAAGAGTCCAGGTCAGATGATGCCATCTTCATGACAGAAAATACAACATCGACAGGACCTCTCCTCAGAACTGCACAGCAACACCCTATGCTACCATTTCACTTAGCAGAGACCTTAAAGGTCACAGCTGAAAACCACACAAAGCTACTGAGATGTTGCTGTCCCCCCTCCAATCACAGATTAAAATGACAGGTGCTCCTGTTAAATGGCTAACAGAGCAATGAAGCCAAGAGAGAATCATTAAAATGATTGAGATTGGTCACCAGAGATACCAGCTTCCATAGTGCTGCACTGAATTATTTATTAATAAGTTTCCATTGCTACAGAAGTGTCAGCTGAACTCACTTCAGCTTCACCACTCCATGCACACTAACAGTTGCTCGTGTGCAAAATACATTTGAGGGGGGCCTTCTACAAATAATACTGGCCAGTAACACTTAAACCTTGGGGTTTTTTAAGAAACACTATAAATATTCCAAGCAAATTAAACATTTGGTATAACAGAGGCACTCAGTAAGGGAAGAAAGTGGTGTTGTCTAGTCCACTTCCAGTTCTATTTCTAGAGCTACCTCTTACTTGCAGTGGCACACATCCCTGGGGAGTTTCTTGTTTGGTGGAAAACTTGACTCCAAGACTTCTTTTCCTTTCCTTCTTTCCTCCTGCCTCTCCATGGAAATTTGGAATATCATCCAAGTACAACCATCTGCTTCTACACCCACAGAACCCTTCCTAGCATGGGTACACAACAGTCTATGTAACACCTCTACTCCCCTCTGGCACCTCCTGGGAAAAAGGGGGAGGCACAGGCAGCCTGAGTGGTAGGGACCGAGCTCACCTCCAGCTCCCCACTGCTGAGAGGGCCACAGCACCACCAGCATCCATTTCATGCCTTGTCACCCTCCAGAACATTGCATGTTCCTGAATGACACTGAAAACTGTTACATAAACCGAAGTTTTATTTATCAAATTGCATGTTATGCTTCAATGTCACATTTTGTAAGCTTACTGCAATTCTTTACCATCTTGATATTTTTTGGTACACGAGTGCATGTTTCTAAACCACTAAAACTTTGCATTAATCTCTAAATCCCAGCCAAGGGAGGAAAACACAAGCAATATCACATGCTCTTGTTCAGAGCAGGTTTTGTCATTTATTCCAATAGAAGGTGAGTGGAGTCAAGGGAAAGAAGAATTACATTCCATGCTACATGATTAGACTCCATAATATCACTCTTTTACAGCACATAGCCAGAGGTTTATAAGGACAGAAAGTGACAGTGGGATCTTCCATCCCCATCCCTGGCCTAATTTCTTCATAAATCTTGCCTAAATTAAATCTTGCTTTTTAAAGTTTCCAACACAGTAAGTTGCTCTACAGATAATTTATTCCTCATTGTTACAAATCTTGTAACTTCCACTCTAATGTTCTTAAGCTTCAATTTCCCCTCACTGAAAATCTCTCTTATCTGGTCCAAGGGCCCCTCCACTACAGAATTAATATGTTCCACGACACAGAAATTAAGTCGCATCTCTACTGCTTCTAGAGCATGTTAACTAGGCTGCTATTTTTGACATTTTCACCTGGAAACATCCTTTCCAAAGCATCACAGGGATATTCTCTGAACCATTCTCAGTCAGTCAATCAACACCCTTCCTGAGCAGTTGACATCAGTAGTTACCACACAGCTGACAAATGCCAAGGTGGGAAAACTCCCCAGCTTCCACTCATACATTTAAACTGTTTTGCCAACCATACCACTGCACAGTGAGCTCCTCCTCAACAGCCCACCAAACTCTTCCTCCTCCAGCCCCACATCAGAAACTTCTGGTTTTCAGAAGTTTTTGCCATCTTATCAATACAGAACTTCACTGTTAATCTCTAGAGAAATCAGTTTAGTCTCCCTATGCTATTCATACAAAAACCCACCCACAAAAACAAACAAAATGAAACTTCCTACACATATTTTATTCAAAATACGAGTGAACAAAGCTTGGTATCCCGTGTTGATGTCTGTTCCATTGCATCTTCAAACAAATGGCTTTAATAAGCTTTTTAATCTAAAGCTAATACCTTATCACAACAGGTAATACCTTTGTGGAGTACACTTGTAAGGACTCAGCTCCCACAGGACACATTATTCCCAATTCCCAATAACATCACTGCAATCCAGAAAGTCACCTCATGTCTCTTTCACACTGCCAGACAAACCAACATCTCTGCCACACTTAATGAACCCTAACCCAGCATCATCCCTCTCATGTTTGCAAGCAGTGTCCTACATTTATCATGCACTGGTCTGGTCCCCTGTGTGATAGTTTGTAATAGCTCATGACAGAACTGCAGCAACGCTGTGTAAATGACAATGCACAGAACACCACCTGTAAAATGCTACCCAAGGATTAATCTCACAGAAACTGGTGCAGCTGCAACAGTAGGTCTTTCCATAGTCGTAAGACAAGAGGTTGTAACCTAAAAACTGAATGCTCCTCTCGCTGCAGCTGAAGAATAGAAGGGAAAACATACTCAGTAATGTTATTCACTATCAATAATCCAGTTGTAGTAAATAAAAGTGTTTGTGGTATCTTTCATTAAACATTGTTAACAACTGCTCCTCACAGCAAATATGAAATTGGATAATGCCAACAGAGATCTGCACAGGATTCCTTCCCTCTCCTCACCATCACTTTATTCTATCAACTTCTGTTACTGGGAAATAAAATCACTTAAATGGGGTTTTAAACTAGTCAGAAAAAAAAAAAAAACCCAAAAACTTCCTTCTTTTGTTATTAGGGATCTAAAATAGTCCAAACCATACGACTAAAAATATGCTACCATTTTTTATCCTAGTGTAATGCCAAGATTCAAGCATGGCCCATGTACCTTCTAGTAAACTAAGCCAATCAACAAAATGTTTAATTTCCTCTGCCCTTCCTCCTCTCTTATCCAGTACACTTCCAGGTTTACCAAGCTAGAGGATTTTAGAAACACTGCCCTCTCCCCTTCACCAGGAAGCATTTCACTTCTAAGAAACAACATGCACCAGATATATTCATGAAGGGTAAGATCAAGTTCAATAAAGACGCTAGACCTTTGCATGGAAGACAGTCTCCAAGGGCTCTAAGATGGATAATAGAGTGGAGATTATTTCATTTTAAGCATTTCTGAGGTAAATTACATTGCTAGGAGTGTTAATCTCATCATAAACTGAAGTATATGTAAAGTGAAGGAAACAAACTTTTGCATTTACCCAAGTCAAAATTACACTCTCAAGACATTAGGCCTCTAAAATGTAGCCCCTGGTTATCAAATGCCAGTAGCATGTCAACATCTGTATTGTGGGTGCCATAAGGTGATGGTGCTGACAGAAGAATGAAGTTTATCTGAAAAATCAGCACCTGTATATTTGACTCAAGCTTGGTCTAGGAAGAAGAAAAACCTATACATTAAAAGACAAGCTATTGATACAATTTTTTCACCAAATATCTGGGACATCTCATAGCATCCTTACTTTCATGCCTGCTCCGTAGAACTCAAGTGACTGATGAAAAGAACTTCACCACATCAAGTCTGTACCACAGTTTCCCTACAGGAGTCCAGTAAATCTGCACGTTAAGGTCTTACAGCTTCCTCAGATTTGCGTCATACACCACTATTCCTACAACAGAGATAGGAACATGCAGGGAATTTAAAAAAATTCAAAAAGCTATGAACATCTGAATATTCACTGCAGTACCACTTCTCAGCAAAGACTCATTTTGGTGTTTCCTTTACTGCAAAAAAGGTTACAGTAAAGTCCATCTAACCCCCCAAAATTTAATAAAACCTGGCATTTCTAACACTTGCAGTTCTCTTTAAAGTGTCAGCACGTTCAGATTTGTATGGTGCTCTTGAGCCTTCTGGGTTGGTTTGGGTTTTTTTTTTCCTCCTTTCTCTGCAAGGGATTAGGAAACTGAGAACTTGTCAGTTCCCAAACTGGTTTACATAAACCAGCCCTAATTAGAGCCTCAATCTGCTACAGTCAGCATCATGAGAGATCTCCACATTGCCCTGAGTACCTCAAAGACTATACCACCAGACAGTAGGGACAGAGAAACACCTATTACTGAACTTCAAATAGTTATTGAACAGAACCCATGAAAATTCTCAGTGTGAATGAAATTAAATGTGACTGAGATGCTACGCTGAAATATATACCTCTGAAAAATTCGCCTGCATTAGTTCTTACTGGCAGCACAAAATTTTAGTATTGAAGCTAACTATGCAAAACAGCAAAAGGCCTAAAGCTCTTACACCAATATGGGGGGACATATCAGGAAGTCTGTTTTTCAAAGAAAGCCTGTTCTGGAAAAAAAGTCCTTCACCATTTTAAGTATCACAGAGAACTGCAGTCATGATTTTTTTAACTGAGTGCCAGAGATGCTTTAGAATTTTTAATGTTTTACATGACAGCTTATCTTTTTCTCCACAATATTTCAGTATTCTTTTCTGCTCCCAACCCTCCACAATATCACAACCTTCAGGAAGATTCACGCATTTTCTGTTGTAATATGCATTCGTTTCCATCAAAAAGGGCTGAGAACTGACGTGCCACCATGCTGTCTGTCAGTGTCCCTGCTGCCCCACACCATTCATTCAACTCTTCTGCTCACAGGAAAGCTGCCACCAGCAGCCACTGCCAGCCAGTTCATGCTCATAAAACTCTGCAAAAGTCTGCTGGAACTGATGAATGTATTCATTACAAAATATTTTGTCTCCAGTATTGACAGTGTTTTCAAATCCTGTCTCTCACATGGAAACATTGAGTCAGGCAGGAAAACAAACATTTCCACTACCTACTTAAAGCTGAAGCTCACTAATTGGAATCTTGCTCTCTCTGGGACGATGCAGAAGACATCTAAAGCACCAGTAGGTAGACAGCATGATGTATGACAGAATATTCTATAACTTAATTTCAGTCAGATGCTAGACCTTTACCATTTTATTTTGGGTCACCCAAATTTGCACTCTCAAAATTTTCTTGCTTTTCACATGGTCCTGGACAGCCTAGCTTGCCAAATTAAGAGCACTGAGATCTCTAAAGATGTGTTTGATTCACCTCAGAACACCCAGGCGTGCGTTTGCTGCCCTACTGACAAGCTTGGCTCGTTAGAGCAGAACAAATTTCTAGCAATGGCCTGGTTTGCACACACAGTAATAGAGGTGTAACTACAAGGTGGTTTCCTGTTTGATAAATGAGTGTACAGAAATAGAAGAGAGCCAAAACTGCAGGAGCAGCACTGGTTTAGCCAGTAGCCCGGCTAGTCCTCCAGGACCACAAGGCAGGGGCAGTGCTGCTGCTCAGGGAAGCAAGCAGATGGAGGGAAGCCGAGCATGTTGGCAAAGCTCTGGGCCCGTGAGGCTACACAGGGAGAGCACATGCAGAAACAGTGTGAAGAAAGGAACTGTTCACACGGGGACTGAACAGTAAATAATTCTGAGGCTAGGGCAAGTGTTGAAGCCAGGCATAAAACAGAAGGCATCAACTGTAAAAAAGGATGTACTAAAACGCATTAGCAAGAACAGTGATTCTCTATACCTGTCAGTTAGAAAGGCGAAAAATCTTTATCTAGACAATTTATGGAGCTTAAACTTTCTATACAAATTACAATATGACTGAGGACCAAGGAGACATTTTAATTCAATCATTGATAGGAATGTTTCCTTAAAGAAAAAATTTTTACTATGTACTCTGAGTTGAACAAAGATCCACTTTCCTTTCAGCTGATAAAACTTCCCGGAAGACCAACAACTCATAAAAACTACTAGTAAGTTATGAAGTTCAAGTGAGAAAGGAGTTGCTGTTAAAACAAAGGTTTCTCAATAGGAGAGGCTGTTTAAGAACAAGCAAGTTCAAATTCAGTTGCTCCTTAACAAATTCATTTCAGAGTAAAAGAGAGCCGTGGTGCCATTCTGTCAGTGGCAGCTGTGTTTTGAAAGGTTCTTGCCGCTCCCTTCTGTCCCCTGATACTCATTGCTGCACTTGGAGGTGCCAATACAATTGTTTGCATGACTGTGCTCTAAGTCAGGGTTTTAAGAACTATCCCATTTAAAGGGGAAAAGACAAAACCAAAACAGTAAAAATGTCCCAATACAGTACTGTAAAAGAAATACAGCCTATACAACAACCACACAAAAAACCTGATGTGACAAGTTAAGACAGAAGTAACAGAAACATCTTAAATTGAATCATTCATGTCTGGCAAGAGACTACAATCCTCTTTCTTCCTCCTCCCCTTTTTTCCAAGTATTCCCTTCCCCAAGAAGAAAAAACTCCACCCATGCCTAACAAGTTCTACTGTTAAGGGCTTGGAAGAAGTACACAGAATGAAAAAACCAACACAAGATGGAATCAGGTAATTTTTTTCTGTTTTTCAGTAAGAGGTAAGATGGAACTCCCTGAGAAGCAAGAGAAGCTTCCAAGAGAAGCACTGAGGAAAGTACAGAGGGGAATGTTTCCTCAAAAAAAATCTCATAAAAGGATTTTCCTCCAAAAAGAGGAAAAAAAAAAAGAAAAAAAGAAAAGAAAATTAAAAGGAATGTAAGTTTACAATATTGGTTAGAAGACTACCATGTTTGTGTAGCAGAATCTCTTGGTCTTGTATCTCTATTTGAATAGGCACACATTATGACAAGTCAACATTCCAGACAAACATAAAACATTGATATGAAACAAGGCTGAGCTCAAAAGACTAGCTTTGACTATTATTGCTGTGTCTTCTGATTAAATATACATAACACCTGCTGTAATGTGTAAAACCAGAGGAAAATCTAGAGAGTTTACTTGTTTCAAATAGAAAATGATTGCTTCATGAACAGCCCACTTACCAAAGCATGGGTTTTATTTAGAAATGTGCCATTTTCCATAAACACCAACAGAGAATAGTATGAGAAAGCCTGCAAGATTTTTTTGGATGGCAGACTATTGATATGACTATCAGAGACTACATCATCACAAGCCATGCTACTCTTAACTCAATTACACAGTCACTGTACAATTTCTGCGTGAACATAAGTGTTTAATTAAAAATAAAATACATTTAGCATGTCCTTCTCAACTGCTCAATATAAAAAAAATCCTACACATTTAGGAAAAACCCCACCTGTTCCCCAAAGAGACTATGAACAGGAGTTTGAGATATGCACAACATTTATCGTTAGTAACATATTCCATTGGCTTTGATATTCCTTCACAAAAGCAAATCAGAAAAAATAACCAAACCCAAATGTTCTTTTTCAAGAGTTAGGTTTCAAACAAAACTTCTACTTCAATATTTTCCACCTAACTTGAGACAACAGAGCTCCAACTTAAAGGCTCTGCATTCTTTAGACTGGAAGAGACGGGATGAAATTCCTGCTTCAATTTAACAGTTTTGAAGCAGTAAGGAATCCAGCCCCAGAAGAGTTACAAAGGATGCAATAATGCCATTTCTCTTACACTGCAGAAACATATCAGGAAGCATCAACAAGCTTATGACCTGACAAAGTTTCCAAGCAAGATGAACCATACTAAAGTTAGAACAATAAATACACTGCAGGTTTTAGGGTCCAAAGGGAGCTTTAGTCACTGGGGTTCCCCGTCTCATGAACTTCACATGGCTCTCTGTTCTCTGCTGCTGACAGACTGTGTTCATGCTCCTTCCCACTGCAGTAAAAGAAACTTAAGGAAGGCACTGTGGAATTACCAGAGTAAACTGCTATCAGGTTACTGTATGATGTAGCTCCCAAGGTGAGCACAATAGAAACAGAATCTGAGACAGTGGTTCCAGTTAAACTTTGGGAGAGTTCATACAGCCAAACTAACACAGATGGTCTTCAACCTTTATGCACTGTTCAATCATGAAAATAAACTACCTGATTTAATATTTTCTCTTATCTCTCAAGGGAGGGGTAAAACCCCCCAAAACAAACAAACCAAAACACACACATGTTAATGCATTACGAGGGTAACCCAGTACTGCATGCCTGAGCCTATATGAGTGTTTCACAAACACCTGCTGTTTGGGGTGGTTGCTTTCCCTGTCTATGACAAACTATATTTAACATCCACCTGTGCTTTTCACCTGTCCTCCTGCAAATAATTCCATCCACAAGAATTGATCTTAAACACTCTGAAGAATCCAAATAGCTGCTATTTTATTTAATTCATTATTTTCATTCTACTGCTAATATTCTCAATTTTTCCAGCTCTCTCAAAACTGAAAGCATCAAATCTCAAAATACATTTTCATAGACCCCAAGTCCACCAATTCATTAGAAATGTATTTTCTGACTGTGAGAAATCGAAGTAGGAGCTATAATTATTCACTCAATTCAGGACACTCAGCTTCATAAAGCATATTAAGTCTTGCACCTGCATTTGGAAGATGTAAAATACATATCTCTGCTTTTGAAAATACCTATAAAGCTATCATATCTACAGAGAACAAGTTTTAGATGTGGCCTCCAAGGTTGATGCTATTTCTAGGAATGAAGGAAAGTACTGGGGAATATTTCTGAAGTATCTTACCTAAGTCACATAGATGTTTTTACTGAATATATGATCCAACATAAGGCTGCATTCTATTCTTCAAGGGCTGAGTTTTATTTCCAAATATAAAATAATACAACCATTCTCAATTGTCAGTGCAATTTCACACATCAATAGCATGTTTCAATGATGGCTTTGGCTCATTAAAAAATACATCAATACATCATCACTTGAGTGTTATTTAAAAAAAAATCTGAAAGAAAGTGTTTAAGGTTTCTAGAACTATCTTTACCTGACTTCTCCGCTTAAACTTTACACATGGTAACTAGCAGCAGTAAACACTAAAGAATCATAAGAATACATCAGTACAGAAACTATATTCAGTTTTGTTTCTAAGTTTCTAATACTCCCAGGATTTTAAGAAGCTTATACCTTCAAGTGACACTGTCTGCTTGGAATCCAGTCAATTCAAAAAGAAAGAAACTGGATTTACTTCCATTTCACATTCCTCAGCTTTCCTAATCCTTCTGACAAATTTTACACTTTTAAGAACATGGCTGTGGTAGAAGCAGCAAAGTAACTACTCACAGAGGCAAACAAAGTAAACAGACTAATACTTCAATATTTTCTTGAAACTTCCTTGCTGGTATTAATATTGGATAAAATATTTCTTGAGAAAACTTTGATTACCATGTTGATAAGCACTTACATAATTTTTTTAACCAAGTTACTATAAAAAGCACATGCACTCTGCAAAGACAAAGGAAAATTTTTTTTTTTTGTTGTTCTTTCAGAATGGAACAAATTACATCTTCTAAAAATTGAATGTCAATGGCTGGAAGCCCAAATCTGTTTCATCTTTCACCATAAGCACAGGAAGTAAGGTCACTGACAGATTTTAATTGAAAACATCTTCAAACCAGACTTCTGCGCTAGATCAGGATTTTATTCTGTGACGTGCAATTTCTATCCTAATATATCACACAAATTAATCCAAATTCAGCAGCAGCTTCAGTTTTAAATACAGACACCACTGGAGACGTTACCCAACCAGAATCCAGTGTAGCTGACAAACAACCGGCCCGTCTCCCACTCAAAAAAGTAACCTGATACTAGCCCAGAGGGTTCTGGTGCATAAATGCTTGGAGCTTTGTCTCCAAGTAATGCTCAACTGTATCGCTGTGGCTTTGTGGTTGAGCAGCGAGTGCTCACTGCTATCTGCATACATGAGGTGGAATTTATTTGCAAGAGAATTACGGGCCACAGGAAGAGGTGAGACGGGCTCAACATCTAATCAAGTTCACACCCAACTAGAAGAATAAACGCTCCCTCCACCACTCTGCAGCATCAACCAACTGCCTTTAAATGCGGAAAGAACTTTACTTAGAGACTCTCCACAAACTAGCTCAATACACTACTGTCTGGGGAGTAAAAAAAGGAGATCCTTCTTTTCTTGTAAGAAATCATGCCAGTTTCATTTTCTTATTTAGTATCAAAAGATGCAATAAGAAATTCAGTCCAATTGGGTGTGAAATAAGAAAAAAGAGGCTGAAAACAGAATCTGTACATTGTATCAATACTACTTAAGATAAAAGATCTTTACCTGTACTATCTACCTGTCCTATGTGACCATTTATTTTCAGATGCATTTACAGTTCTCTAATATATCTTACCAGGCATCTGAGAATTTTCTATTATAACTGAGAACAGTTACCCATTTAGAAAGTGCCCTTCTGCACAGCTTTAAGGCAAGTGCTGAAGTATTCAGGGCAGCCACGAAAACCCCTCCAACTCTGCAATGTCAAGCACATAAGCTCCTCTTACCACAAGACTTCCCAACTCAGCCTTCCATTATCAATACCCTAATCTATATTTCCAATTTCACCCACTCTTACCACAGCTCCAGCCCCAGTGTTATCTTTCTGTTCCTTATGTCAGTATCCTCCTGGCCAAAGTTCCTATGCCCCCTTGCTCTCACCCTGCCACACCAACCGATTTCAGACAGAGGGCACAAAGACAGCTCCACGCTGCCGTAACCATCCAGAAAAGCTTCGTCAGGACACACTCCTTGCAGACACCTGAGACGAGCCCAGCAAGCTCCCAGCTCTGGCCAGGACACCCCTGCTGCTCTCCCAGCAGTTGCTGCTCCAGTCAGGACACCAGGTGGGGCACCCGTTGTCTCTCAGATACTGAAGAACCAAAGCTTTGCCTTCTCCCTTTGGCACAGACCCACAGCCGGCAGCACACACAGCATGGCAACTGAAAGATTTGATCTGATGCCATTTATTTGCCCAGTCTCCCAACTATCTTGTATCACTTAGGACCTCTTGCTTGCACCATCATTCCCTTTGCTAAGGACAAGGGTAAATGCTACATTCTGTGCCACGAAGAAACAATTCCCAGCTTGCCCAGTTATACATTTCATAGAAATAGCAATAAAGTGTTTTGAGCACAATACTGCCTCTTTCTATCCCACCTGTCAGATACAAAAATGCTAGCAATAATTCAGCTGATGAATAAAGAGGTGCAGACTCAGATCCATACCACTTATTTGCACCTGTTGTCTCAGTGATAACCTACGCAGCATTATAAAATGCTTCACAAACTGAACTTGCATGGAGAGCAATTTACAAAGTTAGTGTGTTCATCCTGCCTGTTACTACCATGGATAAAGTCACTATCACAAGATTACAAAATGTTCTCTGAAACCTTAAAAAATGTTAAGCCTAAAAAATCAACCAACATAAAACCCACAGACTGTTTTTTCACTTGATCAGTACACAAAAGTTCTCAGTAACGGACAATATTAGCCCAAATGCTGCAGTCTGCACATAAATTACATTATTTATTTATTGTTTATTATTCGTAGTATCTCACAAAAACAGAGCTGCAAAGTATCTCATATCACTGTTGCAATCTTCTTCTGTTAGATTATTATACAAGCTCATCTGTCAACTCCAGTGACACATTACATTATTGCCCCAAACTATGCAACTCAGGCTTTCATTATCCCCACTGTTAAAAAGATCACCAGTTAGAAAACCTGTCTTGTTCACTTGAATTCCAAGTTTTCTTTTTTTCTCAACCTAAACAACTATTTATTACCCTTCTCTTTATGTATAATCTTTTGTATGTTCGAATGAAGTCCTGTCTGCCTGGGTTTTTTTCTAGATTAGACAGTCCCAATAATTCTGCAATCTAAACTGTCTCTAAAAGCCCTACTTGAAGGACAAGGCCCTTTACTAGACTCAGCATTCCAGCTGGAGTTCTTCTGCTACTGAAGAAAACCAGTTATTACACAGGATATGCCCAAGTTCAAAACCAAAGTGTTCACGAGGTCCAGCACCACTGTGATCCTGTTGAATCCCATTCTGTCTGTGATCCCTGATAAACACCAGGCCCTTAATACAACACTACTACATTGTCTAGTCCCCATCCTGCAGTTATGCAGATTTCCAAGTCCTTCAGTATGACACTAGTATGCATGTTCCTTACTGAAAAGCATGGATTTCAGGCCCTTGATTTACTATGTTCCCACCACTCCTCCCTCCTCTTCCCTTTACTAGATGGTGAATTTTAGCCTCTTGCCTATTTCAAACCACAAGACCTGACATGCTGTCTTGACCAGACGGCTAAAGCCAATTCAAAATTCTACACAGGATATTAATTCATAGAAGAGAAGCCTCTCTAAATCAGAGGGGAGAATGGAAAAGAACTAAAAGGATTCGAATATAGTCTGCATATGAAGAGCAAACAGGCAGGGGATGTAGGCTGAAACTGCTAAAACTGAAATTGAGCAAACATCAGTAACCATGATTTCTTTTTAAGAATATTTGATTTATAAAAAAAAAATCCCAACATCAAAATCCTACTGCACTGTGATACAGCATAATACATCTTCCCATCTCTAAGGCTAGTTAACTCACTAAAAACGTCTTAATATGGTAAATACATCATGTTACACCACCACCTGTTACTTTCTATTTGCTTAGTTTATTTATTTCTTACACTTCTTTTCTGTAGAGTCAAGTTCTGCAGAGTGGTTTATCATCTACTGGATCTTTACTGTATTCAAGACAAAAGTCTGGCTTTTTGATCAACTTTTTTGTTCACTGTTATTGCATCTGGACATTCCTTAGTATCTTGAAAATCAAATGAGGATCAGCATCTGAGAAATCACGTTTTACAAATGGTGAAACTAAGAAACAAGGTCAAATTCTGAGAGCCTAATTTGGAACATTAATTAGTATTTAGAATTTCAGACACAACATCTATTTAAGAACAGCTTCCCTTGATTTCTTTGGCAGCTGGAAGCACTCAGCATTTCTGCAACACAGGTCCCAGAGGTCTGACATCCAGTAAATGAGGAACACACACAGCTAGTGACCACCTGTGGGAGGCTTGGTTTAAGCAATTTGAGCATCACTGAAACACTGCAACAGCAACACAGCACAATTGTCTAGGACAACATTTAATTACATTAACAGTGAAACCTTTATTCAAACATCCCTGTCCCTCCCTTCATGTCACACCTTCAAACACCTGCTACAGATGGAGCAAGAGTCCTGCAGATAACTTCTTCATTTGCTATCCAATTCCCATTTTTCCCCAGAGCAGGATCAGTCACTGAGCAGAATGATGGTCCTGTCTGCGTGTAGGTGTGTGTGCAGATAGTTATGTGCAGGTGCCTCTATAGCTATAAATATTATATATATGGATACATGCTTTGTGACCATGTGAGCACAGCTGCAAAAGAGCTTACAGGTACAGAAGTTTAAACTTGTACAGGTTAACAGGTTATTTTAATGTCAATATTTCCAATTTGCTGATTTTTGCCTCTGCAGTCTTCATATGGAGCTACAACTTCTGTGGAGGATTTTTCCAGTTCTTAAAACAAACTTAGAAAAACACTTCTGTCACAAGGCTGATTCATGCACATTCATGAAACGTTCCAAGGAGCAGCAGCAGATTATCATGCTTCTGGCTAAGAGGAGAAAAGGACCAACACTCTGAAGCCCTGAATTCTGTGCCAGATTCTGAAGGAAGTGTCCCAGAGCAGCAGGCACACATTTTCCCATTCCTAAATTGCAAGCTTGATGCTTTTGGTCACATCTCCTCCAGTTTTGTCCCAGCCCCTTGTCTTCCCCACTTCTGATTCATCCTTTCAACACTATTTTTTTATGTTTATTTTCCTTTTTTAAACTGAGTCCATCTGTGTTTCCCAGTGTGCTTATCCTACTACCAGACTGCATTGCTTGCTTGATCTAGGATTAAATTCTGCATTGCATTTTCGCTCATCTACAGACCTATTTTACACCCCTGACCTACTGTCTTGCCTCCTAGTCTTTGTGCCCTGCCAGTTCCACTTTCTTCCATCTGAAAAACCCTCTTGCGATTTGTGTCTCTTCCCCTCCTACTCCTACAGCTTCCAGGTTTCTGGACATATCAACCAGCAGAAGAGTGACTGGAAAGATCCTTAGACCCTTACTCCAAACTAAACCTAAGTCTCATGTTGGCTCCTTCTAAAGCCTTCTTTCTGTTTGCCCTCTTGGGCCTAATGCAAAGACCACCACACAACAGTGCACCAGTAGGCAGATGCCAAAGATGCCCTAAAGAAAGTAAAGCATCACAGAGCAGAGACGTCCTTAAACACAAGGCAGGCAGGTGCCCAGTTCTCAACCCTGAAACTCAATCCAGTCTCACTTCAGGAGCAGTTTAGATAGACTTTCACAGCTAAGTCCAATCTTTCACATAACATTTTGGGCTATGGGAAGCATGCTGAGTACCTCTGCCCAGGTGACACATATACCCCTGGTCAGTACTGATAGGTAGGTGAGGTCCCATGAGAACAGGCCATATTCAAGGCTTCAGCTGACAAAAAAAATGTCATCTTCTCTATCGTAGCCATGTCTACCTACATTCAGTCATTACAAGCTTTTGAAACAGAAAAATCACTTTCAAAGCAGGAGCGGATAAAACATCCCCTTCAGAGCAGACACAATCCACCAAAGTTTAACTGCATGCTCCAAAGCATACTGGTATTAAAGTTGTTCAGAAAAGAAGCTGGCAGAACTCAAAGCAGAAGCCATTGTTTTCCTCTTGCCTCAACATCAGAAGTTGCTGAACTCTTTCAACTGATATTTTGCAAAGAAGAAAAAGCTTCAGCCCAAAGCTAAATGCACACTTTACAAAATTTCATTTGAAATATTTAAAGTTTGTTCTCAACTCCATCGCAAAACAGAAATATTTCTTAGACACATCTTACAGCTTTAGTAAGATCTAGCACAATCAGGCCCGTTTACCGTTTTCCAATATTTATTGGGCATTCCACATGCCATTAATTACATTGATTAACGAGTGATCTGAGTACTGATAGTCAATTTTATCTTTTTTCCCCCCAATCTCATGTGCTAGGAAAAACAGACCACTAATGCATTGCTCTTATGAAAGGTTTTCCCATAGTCTTCCAGAACAGCTGTCCCCAGTAACATCAACAGCTGAAAACAAAGTACATACAGGGAGTGTCACTCAAAGTTGTTATTGAGCTCATGTGTGTTTGGCAATCACTACAGAAAAGCATAGAAATATATGACTTTTCAAGAGATAGAAAGGCATCATATCATGTAACTCCAGGGTGAAAAACTGTCCATACTGATAAGGACACCATGAGAATGGGATTCTTATACAGGAGCCAAAATAGAAATTAAGTCTGCATTATTAAGTTTATTTAACGCTACTGTTTTATTAAACTATGGGATTCTAAGACAAAATTTAAAAGATAACCATTTCCTTGCAGCTTCTTCCTTATACCCAGGTTCCCAGGACACTCTTTATTTAATAACTCTTATGCAATTAGCATTCATCATGCTGTATGCCACAATGGGCCAGGCTGGAGACACACACTGGTACTTAAGGACATCATCTATAACAACTCTTACACAACCAGTGTTACTCATACTGTCTGCCACAATGGGCAGAGCTGGAGACTCGCTGGTAGTTTAGGACACCAGCCACAAGCAGATTTACTTTCAAATGAAGGAAAGCCATGTCTCCCACAGCTGAAATGAGACTGTATTATTAAGAAGTCTGTTCTGCCTCACTTCTCTCCCAAGCAACTCCCACACACACACACATTTCTGAACTGACGAGCAAGAACTGTGATGTCAGAACCTGCCATTTACCACAATCACCAGCTTCACAGACTTCTTGGAAAAGATCTTTGCTGCACCAAGAGTCACTGCTCTTTAATGTGCCCAGTTCCTGAAATCTATTACCCAAGGTAGGTCAAAGCTGTTAAAGCCTGCTTTGCTGAAGTCATGCTGTATTTCAAATCCCAGCCCTGCCTGTGAAGTCTAAGACCTTGCTTCACAAAAAACACTCACAAAACAGACACCACTGAACAAAAAGCTGCACTGTCCACTAGCTTGTTTAGCATTCTTACTTCTTGAAAGAACATGCAAACAAAGAACACGTTTCCTCTGGCAGGACTACAAGTGTAGCTTGTAGACACGAGGCTGACATAAATAAAGCTAGCACAGCATAGAAAGCAGTCATAAAGAGAATCCTCCAACCATATGGGTCTTCTGTGAAAATGAACTGGAAGCAAGCTTGACAAGCTGAACTGGCCATAAGAGGCACGATGCCAACTCAAGTGTTTGCAACAGACTAATGCAATTAAGTTGAATAAACAATATCCTGCAACTGTCCCATAAGACAGCTACATCTGATTCCTTGCTTGACCTCCACAACTTGCCTTTGGTCCCTGAGTCTCTGAGGAGACTCACTGCAGTCTTTTCAGAGTCCAACACAGAGTTCTCCTCCCTCTCATGAAAACAGCACAGTGAGACAAGATAAATCCTCCTGATTGTCAGTGCGGGAGTTGTACAGATTGTGCAATGGAACAAAAGCAAAAACACAGTCTGTGCTGAGCAGCAAGACATTCCAATAGCCTGGCCAAGGCCCTGCTTCACTGAGGTGCTCAAATGCAAACCCACCTTTAGCACACTGGCAGTCCAACCACATACTAAGAGCTCAGCATCTGCTTAACTGGGGAAGCTGAAGCCCTGAATCAGCGACATGTGACTTTTGTGGGAGCTGGATCAAGCATTCCAAAACCCAAGTTGTTTAACTACTAAATTTTCTTAAGTATTGACTTTGCAAGTTCAACTGCAAGTGAGTGGCCACTCCACTCTCACTGTATGTTTCCTCTGTGTAACCCAGAGCTGTAGCAATTTGCTCTTGCTGTCCCTAGACCAGTCAAGACCATATGGCACTGAAAAGCAAATGAACTGCACCCTAGAGAGATTTACAAGAGATATTTACAAGAGTTCTAAATATGTTGATCAGTTAAGTGAATGCTGTCCAAACCTACTGCATTTGGTCAGTATACAGCTCTTCTGTTTCACACCACCCATTACACCATCAAAACATTTCAAGACTAAAGAAAGGATTATGATAAAGACTGTGTTTTCTAAACCTTATGGGCCCCAGGCAGAGAAATCAGACTCCTGTCACACTTTTAAATAAAGCATTTCACTTAAACTAAAAGGAGCAAAACAGTCTTGTTCTCTTCAACCTGCAGACTTTAAATCTCTGCAATCAATGGACCATTTCTGAGATGCCTACAAAAAAAGCATCCTCTGAAGAGCAAGTTTACTCTTAATATCCTCAAGTTCATTGCACATGATTCACATGCCCAGTGGAAACTGAAAACATAGAAGACTCTCAAATCAAAACAGCTTAAAGGCTCCTGTCCTAGACTGAGCAGGAGAGCATCGCTTTGGGCAAGATCTGTTGTCTCTGAGTACTCTCTTCCAGCAGCTCAAACGCTGGCTGAGTTACATAATATTTCTACTGCTGTTTTTAAGTTATACAAGAATGCACAACAATCACACAAATGTTTACAGAAATTCACAGCTATGTTTAATTAAAAGCTACTATGTATTAGAGAAACTAACAAAAGCCTTCACTGACTTACTATGAAAATACAGGAAAAACCCCAGCCATTCTACAAGGCAAAAAAACACAAGCAAATTTCCAATTTACAAACCTACTGCTTTGCCTTCTACCTGTATGCAAAGCCTGATCTATTTAAGAAAAAAAAAATCGCTGAAGTTTACTATGAACTATCAATTTTCATGTAGCCTGGAATGGAACATCTCTCGTAGGCTACAAAGGAAGCCGGAGTAAATGTAACTTCCCTGAAAAGCTAACTAGTCACCTCCAAAACACGAACTACTTTCTGAAGTGGAATAAAGGATTATTATAAAGAGATAAGCATGTTTTATAACACCAAGGGTTCTTAAGCACCCAACAATAATCACAATTCTTGTGTTTGAACAAAAGAGCCAACACTAGTTGGTCCGCTTCATGAAACAGGTTACTGCAGGTTCTTATCACTTCTGGCCACTTATCAACAACTTACTGATGTTGATAAAATGTATTACTTTATACCTCTTATCTACCAAAAAGAAAACCTAGTCACAGCAAAATTGTATCTTTCCATGAAATGGCAGTTGTTACAATTTCTTTTAAAGTATTAAAGATAAACCAAGAAGTGCTATGGGACCAGAACCAAATGAGACATCTTTGTGATTAAACTATCTGCTTAACTACAGACTAATTTTGATACCTAGAGCCACAAGAGAAAAGAAGAGAGAAAAAAAGAGGTCACTGATTCATGGCTTTTCCAAAACACCTACTGAATACACCACCCTCGGGAGCCCAAATCGTTCTCTCCACACACAAGTCATGCCACGGCGGTGCTTGGAAAGTCGTACTGGGCGTTTCGAGAGGCTCCGATGCCTCCTCACTCGAAAGGTGAAGGAGAGCCAGGCTGCCCCGCATGCACCCCGCAGGTGCTACCGCCGCCCGACACGGGGCACCTCCAAACGCCCCGGGCGCTGAAGCCACAACTCGGGGCGACCACTGGCACAGGACACCCCACACGCCTGAAACGCCGCGTGTCCCCTTTGTCCCCGCACCGCTTCTCTCCTTCGCTTTCCCGGGTCGGGTCCCAGTCCCGGAGCCCGCGGGCTGCGGCGGCCCCGCACAGGAGCGTTCGCGGTCTGGCTGCGAACAATGCGCGCCTTTTCTGGCGGAGCTCCCCGGCCGCGCCGCGCCGGCCCCCGGCCCCCGCC